>JACEFZ010016762.1:75000-340071 GCA_014155875.1 Cepaea nemoralis | reverse complement strand
GTATCTTGCCGTTGTTTCTGAACCACACACGCCCATACCATTGTTAAAATCAACACATTGCGGCCTCTGCCCTGAATAGTGAGACTAAAATGGTATGGCAGAGTCACCAATGTAGAACTCACGGAGAGAACTAGACAAATACCAATATGGAACTCACGGTGAGAACTAGACAAATGCCAATGTAGAACTTATGGAGAGAACTAGGCACATACTAATGTAGAACTCACGGAAAGAACTAGACAAATTACCGTTGTAGAACTCACGAAAAGAATTAGACACATACCATTGTAGAACTCATGAGAGAGAACTAGACAAATATCAATGAATCAAGAACAGGAAAATAGGCTCACGCTGAAAACAACATGATAAGGATGCTTGCAGATATATAAATTGAAGGAAAGACCTTAGCCGTGTAAAAAAACATATATTGGAAACAGCAAGCCGCCATAAGAATTGATAATGATGCAGGTGAATATAAGCCTATTAAGAGAGGTGTTAGGCAGGGATGTGTGATGTCTCCAGATAATTTTGTCCCTGTACAGTGAAAATATTTTCAGAAATGTAGAAAATATGAAAGGAATCGTCATCGGTGGATGAAACATCAATAACATTAGATACGCGGATGATACCGTATTGATTGCAGACAATGAGCAGGATTTGAAACATTTAGTAGATGCGGTTGTTGCACACAGTAATTAAATTGAAGAAGACACAGGTTATGGTCGCCACTAGGGAAGAACGAAATACCACAATGTAATATACAAGTAAATGGGAATATTCTTAAACACGTGAATCGGTACAATTATCTCGAACAGTCATAGCATCTGATGGAGAGATTAGAATAAGAATCGCATTCGAAGGTAGCCTTTTGCAATATGGAAAACATACTGACCAATAACAAGATCGAGGGGAAGAGAACAAGGGGAAGGCAGAGAAGTAAATACCTGGATGGCCTGGCCACGTGGCTTGGTCGAGACAAGAACACAGAGCTGATCTACGACTATGATGATCGAGTGAGATGGCGAAGCATGACTGCCCACGTTTATCGGCATGGCACATGATGATGTTGATGCTGATGATGATGATGCTGATGATGATGATAGTGATGATGAATACGACACACACTTAGAAAAACTGAAGACAATATAACTCAGTAGCTCTTGTCTAAAACCCACAAGACGAACGAAATATTCGGAAATCTAAAAACATTCGGAGAAAAGAAAAATTACAGAGATGAATAATATTGGGAGGACATAGAGAGGGCTGCAGGAGTCAGCAAACCCACGGCAATTTCAAATGTTAAAAGAAGCTCTTCTACCTAACATGAACAGTGTGGGAAGGATATGGGCAGAGTTGTATGGGATAGCTAGAGATGGAGAGGCTTTGAGTGAGCCTTGGCTGAGGGCCTATGTCCCAATGGCAGATAGAGAGCACAAAGAAGAAGAAACAATCTGGGCGATCATGCCTCTCCACAACTTACGATCTCCGACGTCATGGGTTAATCCGTGTGTTGACTCACTTCCCTGCCATGACACAAGACTGTCAATAATCTTGTCACGCTGTCTTCCTCTATCTTTCTTTCCACAAATCTGTCCGGTTGTCACATTTCAGTTTTTGTCTTATCATAACGTGGTCAAAAAACGACGACTGCCTCTTTCTGATGTTTGTGATATGTTGTCTTTGCTACTCGGCTTCCCTTAAAACATCCTGATTGCTCTTTTTGGTTATCCAACTAATTTTCAGCATTCTTCTATGAAACCACATCTCCAAGGCTTCCAGGGATTTTTCGCCTGTGAACTAATTGTCCAGGACTCTCAACCGTATGTTAAAGCTGGGTTCTATGTAACATGCAAGAACTCGTTCTCCTGACTTTCAAGGACAGTAACAGCTTATAGCGTTCTTCATGTAATAGAACGTAGTTTGAATAACGAGTTATAACAAATGCTCCACATTGGAACAATACCCGTGACTGTGTGTTTTGTTGTTTCAGTCAAAGTTTTATCCATTTATTTCATACGATAGTCATTAGACCAGTGGTTCTCAACCTTTTTTGGGCCGGTGCCCCCCTTCACCATATTTTCAGAACGTCATTCCACCCCCCCCCCCCCCCCTTTCGTATATTTTCTACCTAATGTTTTGCCCGTGCCCCCCTTCACCATATTTCAGAAGGTCATCCCCCCTTTCGTATTTCCTACCTAAAATCCCGCCCGCGCCCCTACAAAATATACGTAATAATGGAAGCTAAATTTAATAGCACATACTAAAACAAGTCTATATGTCCACATAAAACATGATTTGAGGGTCTACTTACCTTATAAATTGAAATTTAGAAGAGTGAGACGTACAGAACCGCACAGTATGAAGGAAAAAACAATATCAAGTAATCGGTTCTTGTATTAAGGCGATCTTGAAATAATCCTAATTCCCCCCCCCCCCCCCCCCCCCCCCGGAAACCCTAAAATTCCCCCTGAGGGGATTCCCCACCGGTTGAGAACCACTGCATTAGACGGTAGTATCTGCTCTCTGTTAGCGTCGAATGCTGACCGGCGCTCACCAAACCAGACACTCCACATTGTGCCAATGACTTCTGGCGGACGAGTGTAATTGGGAGGGTATTGTAGTGCGAGGAAATACAACCTAAAGACTAAATGTAATGTCAGAGCAGACCAGGCCCTAAGCCCTGGTCGGCCAGTAGTCTGGGATGGAAGATCCAACAGCCGGACAGTTAGAGCATTGCTTTGCTGATCCCGCAGCTTTCGCATTCTGTCCTGTTCCAGATGTATTGGGGTTACTTTTCCTCTGGTGTAAGCTAGGCAGGTCAAGAGAAGGATCATGTTGCATAGGCAACCCATAGTCTCTAAAGTAAATTCAGCCCAGGCTTTTGCTATGGAGAGTTATAACTCCATTTTACGAACTCTAAACTGCCAAGACAGAAATTTTCCAATCATAATATAAAACCTCTGCAGTATGCACCTAACGAAATGTGGCTAAATATGCCAACTAATAATTTGTAAAACATATTGTTTTAAGACTCATCTCATCATCTCATCTTGTTCCTCTTGTGCTTTGCGGGGTCGAGGTCGAAGTGCCTGTTTATGGACTTCGTGTATCGAGATTCCCATGGACTCCTCCATTCCCATGGCTTTTCGTTCTGTCCATCGTTTACGTTGTCTGCTTCTTCTTCTGTGTCTATTTCTTTTGTGAAGCATTGCTTATTATGGTATACTATCAGTGGTTAGTTACTGTCTCTGTTAGTTTATTAAGCTGCCACAATTGATGACGAAGTTAATGCAAGAATCTCCCAGGCCAGAGCAGCCTTTAGCACACTGTACAAGAGTTTTTGGGACAGAAATGTAATAAGCCTGCAAACAAAGCTGAAAGTCTACAAAGCAGTTGCATTATCCACACTGATATATGTTTGTCAAACCTGGACTGTTTACCAGCCGCGTGCTAGGAAATTAAACCACTTCCACACAGTCTGCCTTAGGAAGCTATTGAAGTTTAAATGGCAAGACTGAAGTCCTAGAAAGAGCGTCCATGCCCAGTATCCACACTATACTAATGAAGAATTAGATTCACTGGGCTGGTCACTTAACTCGCATGCCAGATCACAGGTTCCCTAAACGAATTTTTTTTTTTTTTAAACGGCGAGCTGCGTTGTGGTAATCGCTCCCAAGGCGGCCAGATGAACCGCTTCAAAGACACTGAAAATCTCACTGAAGGCTTTTGGAATTCACCTTGACACCTGGGAAACTGCTGCCAAAGACCGAAATTCGTGGCGTACTCATTACACAAAGGTGAAGCAAACACTTGTGAAGCAACAAGGACTGCAAGAGCTGTGGGAAAAAAGGGCTGGACAGAAAAACCACTGCTGGAGATCCTCCTCCTGGAACGCCAAGCATTCTTTGCCCACATTGTCAAACAACATTTCGAGCCAAAATTATCCTTACCAGCCATTTTAGAACTCACGGCTCCATACTTTCAACCCCACTGGATGAAATGATGGTCATAATCATTCTTGATGGACAAACAACAAACATACTGTTAGTTGGTAGTCTAGTTAAATGGCCAAATCATTTAACTTGCTGTTTTCGGATGAAATCTATCGCTGCTATAACACTAATTTTAGTCCTGATTCCTTCATTTCTGATTTTCTCTCTTCTTAATACATTTAGTATTCTTCTCATGAATCTAATTCCTGTTTCTTTTTTATTATTAGTGCCATTTGTCCAATGAGTTGTTTTCGCTTATTGCATATATTTTCGATCTCGTATTCTGATTTGCCATTTGATGGTATTATAATCCCTAAGTACTTGAAGTTATTACTTGGTTCAGAGGGTGTTCTTTCAGATGAATCTTTGTTGTTGTTTCTTATTTGGTTATAATCATTTCCTATTATGTACTGATGCTAATTTTCATGTTATGTTCCTTACACACTTTGTTTAGACTATTCATGTTGTCTTGTAAATCTGCTTCTGATTTTGATATTAATGCTTGATCGTCCACAAATAAGAGTTCTTTAATGGTGTACTTTGCCGTTGGTTTTTTTCTGTGTTCTGTTCATCATACGGTGTTGTTACTGTTTGTGTTTGGCTGGTTTCTTTACATATCCTGTCTATGTAGGTTATGAACAGGAGGGGGAAAGGACACAACCTTGTTGTACTCTGGATCTTATGGTGAAGGGATCTGAGTTTCCTCCATTCGCTCTCACCGTGCATTTACTGTTGTTGTATAAGCTTCTATATAGGTTTGTTAGATGTGTGCTCACTTCGTTTCGTTTAAGGATTTCCCACAGCTTATTTCTATCTACTCCATCGCATGCCTTTTCTTGGTCGACAAAGGCTAAATGGAGTGTTTTATTAAAGTCGATTGATTTTTCTATTAGTTGTCTAAGAGCAAAGATGGCATCTGTGCATCCTTCGTTTTTCCTCAATCCTAGTTGTGTTTCGCTTAACTGGGGTTCTATTGTAGATTGTCATCTTTTCTCAAGAATCTTGCAAAATATTGTTCCAGTATGACCCACAATGGAAATGCCACTGTATATGCGCAGTCTCTTTTAGTGCTTTTGGTTTCTAAACTGGGATAATTATGGCGCTTCCCCGGTCTCGCGGTGTCTGTTGTTCTATCCAAACATGGTTAAATAGTCTATGTAGCCTTGCTGTTCCTACTTCTCTTGCTGCTTTAATTAGTTCATTTGGTATTTCGTCTGTTCCTGGTGATTTATTCAATGGGGCTAATCTGACGGCTTCTCCAATTTCTTCTTTCAGTATGTATGTCTGGTTCTAGTTCTTCGATGGCATCTGTATTGGTTACCTAAATTCAAATGGCATCTGATGGAATGTTGAGAAGCTGTTCGAAGTACTGCTTCAATCTTTTTTTTTTAAAGATTTGGTATTGTTCACTTATTGGTTCTCCTTTTTCGCTGCTAATTATTTCATTTGACTCAAAGGGTTCTGCTCTGGTTCTCATTGCAGTGATTTGTTGTTGTTTTTTTTAGAAGTTTCTAGTTGCCTCCTTGTAGTTTTGATTTAGGGTTTCTCCAAATTCCTCCCAATCTTATTTTGTTTATCTCTCTTCATCATTCTATTCGCGTGTCTTCTTGCTATTCTATATTCTATGTAATCACAACCCTGTTTACTCTTCACCCACTTTTTATATTTAAAAAAAAAAATCCTTTACAGCTTTCTTTACCTCGGCATTCCACCAACTTGTTATTTTCTTTATCCGTATTTTGCGTATTTTCGTGGTTCCACAAGTAATTTTTGCAGTATTTAAAATACTTGAAGTGAATATCTCCCATTCTTCTTCTATTATTTTTCTTTCTACAGGTAGTTTTACAAAGATGTCATTTAGTTCTTTCTCACAATATTTCCTTACGGTCTTGTCTTTGGGATTTTTTAAGTGTACTAATTTGAACGGCATGTATGTGCATGGTCTTTGCTGTCGTCTTCTGTTGGTTCCTATTGTGGTAATAACTGCTTTGTGATCCGTGTTCATACTTATGTTTGGAACTGCCCTTGCATCTAATATATTTCTCATTCTGTTTTATGACTTCTGAGTTTAAAGTAACATAGATCGTCAGAGTTCGTCACAAGGATAGTTGAACATGCTGCAAACAACTGTTTCAACAACATATGTACAGTATTGCACCACACAGTCAAAGGTAGTAGATGAAACCAGATAGAACTGTCTTTTGGTAGACAAGAAAAGACTATACAAAACTATATTTTAAAATGTTCTAAAGTAGAAAATAAAAGATAATGTATACGCCGGCACGATTCCAACCATTTCCGTCCTGTTCTAGGCTCCACTTCCACTCATGCGCGACTGCCACCTTAGAATGGCACGTGGCATCAAGAGTTTCACACTGTGTCACATGATAACAGGCTCTTACAATATCACGTATCGTTGATTAGCACCTGGAGTCTTCATCTGACAGTTGACTGACACCTGTCATCATCACATTATTTATACTTGTCGCTTTGCTGTCATCTCTTTAGTTTCTTTGCGTTGTTTATTTTTATTTTTGTTGTTATTTTAGTCCGCCGTGCATTCTACTTTCTCTCTGAGAATGTGCTTATTTTTGTCGGCATAATTATCTCCATTACTTCTTATTCCTCTTCATTACTTTCAAATCTGTCTAAAAGCTTCATTTTTCATTCAGTAATTGTCATTTTTTTTTTTTTTGCAACGCAGCTTTGATTTCGCGTTAGTTTTTTTTTTAGTGTTATTATCAATGCAGCCGACAATTTGGCGAAAAGCAGTTCTGCGTTCAAAACACAGCAGCCATTTGGCGATTTGGAAACAGACCGCCATCTGCTGATTTTCTACAATGGTATGAATGCCAGTCTTCCAGAATGCAGTGGTAAACTACTGAACGTAAACTTCACAAGAAATGACAAACAGCGCCCCCGAAAAAATGCGGCTGTTGACTGCGACGTATACAACTTTTTTTTTTTTAAAGTGTATTTTCAATAAACAGAAGTAGATAACCTTCCTGTCTTGTTTATTATGTAGGTTTTAGCCATCAACTGTAGAAGTGCGGTCTTCTCTTGTCTCACTGTAGAAGTGTGGTCTTCTCTTGTCTCACTGTAGAAGTGCGGTCTTCTCTTGTCTCACTGTAGAAGTGGAGTGTTGTCTCGCCGTAGAAGTGTCGTCTTCTCTTGTCTCACTGTAGAAGTGTGGTCTTCTCTTATCTCACTGTAGAAGTGCGGTCTTCTCTTGTCTCACTGTAGAAGTGTGGTCTTCTCTTGTCTCACTGTAGAAGTGGAGTGTTGTCTCGCCGTAGAAGTGTCGTCTTCTCTTGTCTCACTGTAGAAGTGTGGTCTTCTCTTATCTCACTGTAGAAGTGCGGTCTTCTCTTGTCTCACTGTAGAAGTGCGGTCTTCTCTTATCTCACTGTAGAAGTGCGGTCTTCTCTTATCTCACTGTAGAAGTGCGGTCTTCTCTTGTCTCACTGTAGAAGTGGAGTGTTGTCTCGCCGTAGAAGTGTCGTCTTCTCTTGTCTCACTGTAGAAGTGCGGTCTTCTCTTGTCTCACTGTAGAAGTGTGGTCTTCTCTTGTCTCACTGTAGAAGTGCGGTCTTCTCTTGTCTCACTGTAGAAGTGCGGTCTTCTCTTGTCTCACTGTAGAAGTGCGGTCTTCTCTTGTCTCACTGTAGAAGTGTGGTCTTCTCTTGTCTCACTGTAGAAGTGGAGTGTTGTCTCGCCGTAGAAGTGTCGTCTTCTCTTGACCCACTGTAGAAGTGGAGTGTTGTCTCGCTGTAGAAGTATCGTCTTCTCTTGTCTCACTGTAGAAGTGTGGTCTTCTCTTATCTCAATGTAGAAGTGCGGTCTTCTCTTGTCTCACTGTAGAGGTATGGTCTTCTCTTGTCTCACTGTAGAAGTGTGGTCTTCTCTTATCTCACTGTAGAAGTGCGGTCTTCTCTTATCTCACTGTAGAAGTGCGGTCTTCTCTTGTCTCACTGTAGAAGTATCGTCTTCTCTTGTCTCACTGTAGAAGTGTGGTCTTCTCTTATCTCAATGTAGAAGTGTGGTCTTCTCTTATCTCACTGTAGAAGTGTGGTCTTCTCTTATCTCACTGTAGAAGTGTGGTCTTCTCTTATCTCACTGTAGAAGTGCGGTCTTCTCTTATCTCACTGTAGAAGTGCGGTCTTCTCTTGCCTCACTGTAGAAGTATCGTCTTCTCTTGTCTCACTGTAGAAGTGTGGTCTTCTCTTATCTCAATGTAGAAGTGCGGTCTTCTCTTGTCTCACTGTAGAAGTGGAGTGTTGTCTCGCCGTAGAAGTGTCGTCTTCTCTTGTCTCACTGTAGAAGTGCGGTCTTCTCTTATCTCACTGTAGAAGTGTGGTCTTCTCTTATCTCACTGTAGAAGTGCGGTCTTCTCTTATCTCACTGTAGAAGTGGAGTGTTGTCTCGCCGTAGAAGTGTCGTCTTCTCTTGTCTCACTGTAGAAGTGCGGTCTTCTCCTATCTCACTGTAGAACGGTGGTCTTCTCTTATTTCACTGTAGAAGTGCGGTCTTCTCTTATTTCACTGTAGAAGTGGAGTGTTGTCTCGCCGTAGAAGTGTCGTCTTCTCTTGTCTCACTGTAGAAGTGCGGTCTTCTCTTATTTCACTGTAGAAGTGCGGTCTTCTCTTGTCTCACTGTAGAGGTATGGGCTTCTCTTGTCTCACTGTAGAAGTGCGGTCTTCTCTTGTCTCATTGTAGAGGTGTGGTCTTCTCTTGTCTCACTGTAGAGGTGTGGTCTTCTCTTGTCTCACTGTAGAAGTGTGGTCTTCTCTTGTCTCACTGTAGAAGTGTGGTCTTCTCTTGTCTGACTGTAGAGGTGTAGTCTTCTCTTGTCTCGCTGTAGATGTACAGTCATCTTTTGTCTCACTGTAGAGGTGTGGTCTTCTCTTGTCTCGCTGTAGATGTACAGTCATCTCTTGTCTCACTGTAGAGGTGTGGTCTTCTCTTGTCTCGCTGTAGATGTACAGTCATCGCTTGTCTCACTGTAGAGGTGTGGTCTTCTCTTGTCTCGCTGTAGATGTACAGTTATCTCTTGTGCCGCTCGCCTCACGGCCTGTAGGTAATGTGTCCGATCTACAAAGGTGTGGATTCCAATTTGTAACATTTACCTGGGCTGGCAGGTCGGTCCAGCCTAAAATGGGTACGAAAAAATATATTGGGAAGTAAAGGCGGCTGACCTGATAGTGAAAATATCACCTCCCGTTTGGTCTATACAATCTCTATACTATATCTATACAAACATGGGTCTAGCACCGTATGCCAAATGCGCCTTAATTTGTGTTTAATTTTCGTTAGTGTATAACTTTCAACCATCAGGTGTAGAAGTATATTCGCGTGTTTAATCTTTCACCTTCAAACATCAGGTGTGGAGGTACTTTCTTTTCTTTTTTAGTCTTTGTTTGTTTGTTTGTTTGTTTGTTTGTTTATGTTAAAGCATCAGGTGTACTTTCTTTTCTTGTTTAGTTTGTTTTTGTTTTAAGCACCAGATGTAGAAGTACTTACTTTAATTCTTTAGTCTCTTTTTTTTCAAGCATCGGATGTAGATGTACTCACTATTCTTCTTTAGTCTTTGTTTCTTCACGCATAGGCGTAGAAGTCCCTATTTCACGTTTTCAACCTGTCGCTGCCCATCAGCAATTATTGAGTTTACTTTCTTCTCTTCTTTAGTCTTTCGTTTTGATCCACGAGATGAAGAAGTACCTTTTTTATTGTTTAATCTTTCGCCTTCACCCATCAGGCTTAGAAAGTACGTTTGTATCCAGTATAGATTTTTCACCTTAAAACACCGGGTGTAGAAGTACCTACGGCTCTTATTTTGGTCACATTTAGTTATCAGAAGTCGATGTACATTCCTGCTTTGCTTAATTCTTCGTCCTTAATGCAGAAGTACTGTATGGTCTTTCTAAGTACTTCATCCACCAGCAAGGATGAGTCTCTTAGTTTGTATACACAAAACAAAACATTTAGATATTCCACTGTGTTGAATTATTTAATTGGTTCCGAATCGCTGTTATTGTCAGAGGAGCAGAGTTCGGGGTGAGTGCACAACCTTGCAAAATACCCTCATGGCTTGTGCATGCATTACCTCTGGCAGCAAAGGTCCAACTCCTGGCCTTCATGTGAAGAAACTGTTTTAACTAACAGGAGAAGGAGCGACGGCGAGTCCCTGGTGCCGTGAAACCTAGCTGCTCTAGATATGTATGTACATACATACATATCTAAATTCAGGTAAGACCACAGTCTACCCTAGCAACAGAAAAGGTGCTGAACAGGAGGTGTGCCACAGCAATCAAGATGTCACGTAAACACGCAATGTAAAATATCTAATCCATACAAGCGACAAAATTGCTGATACAGACACGTTTCAAGAGAAAGCAATGAGAAGAAGTATTTAATTTTAAGAACAGATGACAGGACAGTTTTTGGCGAGTCGGGCAAGAAAATTGTACTTAAGACATTATTTTCGAGTAACGAATAGGACGACAGTCTCCTATAGTTGGTTCGTTATTTTAAAAAAAATATTCTAAGAAAGGATGTCGCTAGAACTGGAAACTGGGAAGCTGATAGTGTGGTAGTAGACACGTAGATAATCCCTAAAAGTTACTTGCATATCATTTACAGGACGTCGCAATCAACCTCAACATTCTTTGTAATTTGTGATTTCCTAGCATGTTTACGTTTAATATATTGCCATTGCTTTCTGAACGCCCGACACTTTAACCATTGTATGAAAACCCGTGCAAAGCGGTCTGCATCCAAGTCGCCCGCACCTTCTTCTGAACGGGGTATGCCGGATTAAGAGCTGCGTTTGTAACCTGTTGGCCACAGAGCAGGCAGATAATCTCTAGCAGGGTTAAAAGAAGGTTGTTTAGTGAACTCAATGCACAATCCCACCAAAATAAACAACACAGATAAACCAAAAAAGAAGAATTGTAGTGAGTGTTCTTGCACACTCCTAGACGTAAACAACGCTTACAAAAGAGAGCAAGTGTGGAGAGACAGCTTTGAGTGAGCAAATAAATAGGAATATAATCTGGTGTAGTGGCTAGAAGCACGGCTACCGACCCGGTGGTAATAGATTCCAGTCTGCATCGGGGAATTTTAAAAAATGGAAATCCGAAATAGTTTTTTTTTTTTTTTTTTTATGTTTGTGATTTCTTTGCAAGTTTACGTTCAGTAGTTTGCCATTGTTGTCTGAACATACGGCACTCGTACCCTTTTATCGAAACTAACGCAAGGCGATCTGCTTCCAAATCACCCGCAGCGGTGTTTCGAACGCTGTATACCGATTACGAATTGTGTCCATGACTCTGTTGCCACAGAGCCAAAGTAGACCCCGTCTAAAATGGAAACCAAGAAATGCCTTGGGAGGCAGGCAGCCTGTGTGGCACTAAGCACATCACCAACCGAGTGCCCATCGGTCTATACACACTTGATTCGGGGGCCCATTAGCCCACTGCGCCGTAAGGAGTATGTACAAGTCGTTTGGTATATTCTAGAATTCAATTACAATCTTGGACCTTAATTTTAGAGTTTATAAGGTTCTACAGAGAATGTCTGCAGCGTAAATGGAATGAGCTTCAGTGTAATAGACCAGTAGAAAGCAAGGAGATTTCATATGCTTTACTGGTTGTTGTTGTTGTTGTTGTTGCTGTTGTTGTTGCTGGTGTTGTTGCTGTTGTTGTTGCTGTTATTATTGTTGTTGTTGTTGTTGCTGCTGCTGTTGTTGTTGTTGTTGCTGTTGCTGTTGCTGTTGTTGCTGTTGTTGTTGTTATTCTTCTTCTTCGTCTTCTTCTTCTTCTTCTTCTTCTTCTTCTTCTTCTTCCTCCTCCTCCTTCTTCTCCTCCTCCTCCTCCTCCTCCTCCTCCTCCTCCTCCTCCTCCTCCTCCTCCTGCGTTTCACTGGTTGATTTCCGATTCCCCATTATTCTGGGATAATGTTCTAGTTGTTTGCACAAACTCTGGATTCTCTGTGAAAAGCTTCTTGGAACTGTTTTTGGATTGGGATCAATGTGCAGGGTTAGTACTGTGTGCGTTCAGAGAAATGGATCCAGGTCGAGACCTAGATATCTCTTTAGACTGGGATCCGCTTCTTAGTCTAGCTTTTTTATTTTTATGTTCAACAGTAAAACAAGCAAATGTTTTACTATTTGTTTTGTTAACAGCCAAACAAATATGAAAGAGATCGAAAGTAGACCAGAAATACAAATCAGCGTTTATAGTGTAAAAAAAATTCTGCGATTTGCTGATGTAAAAAAAATAAGGTAATCGTATATCCTATACAGGACGTCGCAGTCAACACTAACGTTTTTATTTTTATTTTTTTTTTTAATTGTTTTTAAATTTTTGGCTGTTTGTGATTTCTGGGTAAGTTTACGTTCAGTAGTTTGCCATTGCTTTCTGAACGACCGGCACTCATACCTTTGTAAGGAAACCAACGGAATGCTGCCTGCTTCCAAATTACCTGTAGGCATGTTTCGAACGCGGAATGCGGAATTACGAATTGTATACGTAACCTATTCACCACATCACCGACAGAATAACCGATTAAGTGTCATGGGATGACTAACCGTCTTTGGCAACTTCCCGTATCTACCATGGGCCGATATGCAGTGAGCTGAGTTTCTCCAGACTCAGATTTGAGTTAGGAGGGGAACGGAGCACTAATGGGTTGCACCCGTGTGCCGTGATGTTGATCCATCGACTAAACTAAACAGTGATTTTCCCTATGCAACACCTTCCCCATCCCTTTTAATTTGATCTATAATACAACATGTCTACTACTATGTTAACAACTTTTAAGTTATACATGTGACGCACCCCTACTTCCCATTTTCCACCATCCATTTTTGGGGGAGTCCAGGCCTACTGTTTGTTTGGCACTGAATGAGATAAGAATTATTGTCCATATCTCGATTGACACAGATTTTCATGGTTGTGACAGAGATTGTGACAAATTACACCAACCTCTACAGTGAGGGTCCGGTCAGGGATATGCACTACTGACGAGCTCAAATGAGGGCGAAACTCGAGTCTAGTGCTTCCATATTGACGTGGATAGGCCTTAGGTTCATACCGGAATGCGATCGGCGTTGCCAGTAGTGAGTTGTGCTCAATATTTAAAAATTCCCGAGAAGAATACCCAATGTATCATTAAGAAAAAAACTTAAGAAATTATGAAATCGGAACTAAAGTGGGGTTTATAGCAGCGCTAGATTTCATTAGAAAAAAAAAGTAAGTTAAATGGTTCGTCCACATAACTAGGCTACCAACTGACAGTATACTACAATAAGCAAAGACGTACAGACCAAATAGAACCAGAAGACGAAGCCGACGATGGACAGAGGGAATAACAGAGTCCGTGAGAATCTCGATATTTAAAGGGCACTAATATAAAAGGGCACTCTCCCGATGTTTAGATAAAGGTAAAGCTGTAAATACAAATGTTAGCATATTGCTGGGTACATATCACTCAACACCTTAGTTTAATAAGTCGATCTCGAATGCTCTTAAACTCTCCTAATTCCTTTACCATGACCCCATCAGGTCTGGCCGTTTTTCCTGTCGCCCTATGTCTGATGACATTAAGGACCTCTTCGTTTAGTATAAGTGGCTCTTCAGAGTTACTTTCTTCTGTTTCAACATTGTTTAATAGGCACGGGGATCGTCTTCATGGAACCTTATAGCTCGGTCTCTTTCAGCACAATCTTCAACAAGAAATCAAAGACATCACCAATCCCTATACATATAATCGCAAATTATTCGAACACTATCTCAGTACGGATTACCTTCCTCCTTAATAATAATAATAATAATAATAATAATAAAACCATAGTATAACAGCCAGTCCCCTGTTGGTAGACCAGTATATTCCACATAGCTAATAACAAGTGCCACACCTCATCTCATCTCATCATGTTCCTCTTGTACCTTGCGGTGTCGAGGTGAAGTATAAACTTCGTGAGAGTGCCCGGTTATGGGCTTCGTATATCGACATTCCCATGGATTCTGTTATTCCCTCCGTCCAACGTTTACTTGGTCAGCCTCTTCCTCTGTTTCCATCTGGTCTGTACATCATTGCTTGTTGTGGCATACTGTTGACTGGTAGCCTACTTGCATGGCCAAACCATTTGACTTGCTGCTTTCTAATAAAATCTAGAGCAGCTTTAACCCCTACGTTAGTCCTGATTTCTTCATTTCTGATCTTATCTCTTCTTGATACGTTGAGTATTCTTCTCAGAAACCTCATTTCTGTTGTTGTGATTTTTCTTTTCTCTTTTTCTGTCATTGTCCAGTGCCACACCATTCATTAATATTACTGAGTCGTATAGTACTGATTTTTGCATTTTCCCCATGTCTTTATAATGCATATCTTTTATATTGTTGCTGTTCTCAGTTAGCCTTGAATGATGTGTGAATGAAATAATGTATGAAGAAGAGTAATAGAAGGGCAGAATGTTAGATGGGCCTGCGTGCCCAATTCTGATCCCTTTGAAAATAAAGTCTGTTCGTTCGCTCGTGCATTCAGCAGGACGGTCTGCCGTATGTTTCATACAAAGCACGAACCCCGTAGCTCCAGCGATGACCCCCAGGAGTCTTCGAAAAAATTGCACGAGTGTACCGAGCAACGTAGCCTCGAATCGAACCCATGACCTTCCTAGAAGCAGGCGGTGTAACCACTTCGTAAGAGAGGCTCCTTTTCTACGGTTAGGTCTGCTCTGTGTCCATCATATGTAAGTGATGGATGGTCTCTTTTACATCATTTTAACAACACCTTAGATATATCTTGCTAGACATATTTTATAGACCAAACGGCACTCATGACTGATGTGGTCAGAATCACGCCTTTTTCTCCACCATAAAACTCTCTTATGTATTCATTCCATCTGTTTACAAGAGTTGTTTCTTCCATTGAGACCTGTCCTCTCTTTGATTTCACGTATCCCGTTTTAGTCTTATTTAATCTCCAGAAATATATACACATGAATAATAATGTGGGAGATGTGGCAGCAAATTGCCTTGCGTTGGTCTTTTACGAAATGGTATGGGTGCCGGTCGTTCAGATAGCATTCGCAAACTACTGAGCGTAAACTTGCAAAGAGATCACCAACAGCAATCCAAACAAATGCTTGGGTTGACTGTGACGTCCTGTAAAGGATATGCAACTGACTTTAACTATTATTGACAAGAAGGGCGCATAGTTTTGTTTTTTCTGTTTATTTTTGTAATATCTCATCAGCTTATTAACCGGACTCCCTGGCCAAGGTGTTAACGACATTGTTCCTAATCCTGTATATCCACATGGGGAAAACAGCAGCTGCAAGAATCGGCAGCGGTTCGCGCTGCGCTGGTAACTTACGGGGGTATGTGAGCCGGTCGTTCAGAAAGCAATGGCAAACTACTGAACGTAAAACTTGCCTAGTACATCAACAACAGCTGAAAATGCTGGTGTTGACTGCAACGTCCTGTAAGTGATAGGCAAAAAAAATACGAATAATAAATCATCTTGCTATCTCTCTAACGTCACGGTTATCCGCTGAAGCCATATGCCTGGATACTCTTGGAGTGTAAGGTTACTGGTTCACTAACACCCGACGCCGATGTTGCTTCGTCGAGTTTGGTGTGCGAATGGACGAATTTAAGATAACATCCAGGATAGAGTACCCTCTCTCTTCAACGTCGTCTGCAGACAATATAGTCAGAAACGCCATTCATGATGATACCAGAGACAGTTTTGATGCATTGATAGCTGGTTGAAAGTCCTATTCTAGATCCGTAGATATGCAGATGATACGGTTCTCCTCTCGAAAAAGGACTAAGTGATTAGACGTACTGATTCCGAGAAATATCAGTTGGGGAAGCCTTTGATGCCAATAAGATAGTTCAAAAATAAACGCATGTGTATTGTTTGGGCACTCATAGGAGTAGAAGAATGAAAGTAGAGACTAGAGGTCGCACTCCACAACATAACACATTAAAGCTTATAGTTACCGATCAGTATTTGAAGCCAAGTGCCACAGCATTACATGTCCATTGTGTTTGTGTGTTTGTTAACTTGACGTCTGCTGGTGTAATATACAATTCTGAGACATACGGTGCTATCTCAATGTTATATACGAATTATGTCCCCATAATCCAGTGATCGGTTCATGTGGATGATAGACCTGGCAATGAAATACTATTTAAGTGGTGTCCAGTTTAAACTTTTTAAAAGTTTTTTTACAGTTTAAACAACTTTAAAAAAAACTTTGCAGCTAAAACATGTATCATTGTTGGGGTCAAACAATACATTTGCACTACAAGCATTTTCTTGCCTGAAGATCACAATACTAAGAATAGTCTTTAGTGTCGGACTGCACTTGCATGCTGTCATGTGAAGTTCAACTAGTAAACATTGCTCCAGATTTCAAGAAATTGTCAAAAATTGCAAGTTAAAATCTCATTAGAAATCAACAATTGTAGTGACAATGTATTCGGTTTGTGTCTAAATTAAAAGCCCATTGATAGATATTTTTAAAAATCCAATTATTATATTGTAAAAATATGTTAACAAATTAGTAAAGAGTTTTTGCCTACATAAACAACCACATGCAACTCCCAGCACCATTATACCCCGCAAACTACTTCACACATTAACATATACAACTTCTACACACTATACCCCACAAACTGCCTCAAACATAAACACCACATACAACTTCCACACACTAGACCCCGCAAACTACTTCACACATTAACATCATATACAACTTCTACACACTATACCCCACAAACTACTTCACTACATTAACATCATATACAACTTCTACACACTAGTACCCCACAAACTACTTCACACATTAAGCTCATATACAACTTACTACACACTATACCCCACAAACTACTTCACACATTAACATCATATACAACTTCTACACACTATACCCCACAAACTACTTCACACATTACATATACAACTTCTACACACTATACCCCACAAACTGCCTCACACATAAACACCAACATGCAACTTCCATACACTATACCCCGCAAACTACTTCACACATTAACATATACAACTTCTACACACTATACCCCACAAACTGCCTCACACATAAACACCACATGCAACTTCCATACACTATACCCCGCAAACTACTTCACACATTAACATCATATACAACTTCTACACACTATACCCCACAAACTGCCTCAGATATAAACACCACATATAACTTTCACACTCTATACGCCACATACAGCTTCCACACACTATAATTCACAAACTGTCTCACACATAGACAGCATATACAACTTCCACACAATGTACCCCACAATCTGCCTTACACATAAACACCACATACACTTCCATACACTATACTTCACAAACTGTCGTGACATGAAAACACCAGATGCAACTTCCACACTTACCCCCTGAAACTGCCTCATATGCATACAACAGATACAACTTTCACACACTTTACCCCAGAAACTACCTCATATGCAAACACCAGATACAACGTCCACACACTTTACCCCGAAAACTGCCTCATATGCAAACACAGATACAACTTCCACACCTATAATATCTCTCTCTCTCTCTCCCCCCCCCCCCCCCCCCGCCTTTTCTCACAACCACCTCACACACGCATATGATCCAAGTGAGCTAAATGTACCCATTGCAGCGTAGCTTATAGGAGCGCCTTCCGCTGACATCCTCGTGATTTCAAGTATAAAAGGGTTAATGCTGCGTAATATGTTATGTGCGGTCTCCGCTGTATTCACCACATCCGCTTGAAATGTGGCGGTAATTCTCGTAACCTGTGTTATATGTCCCGTTTTGGGGGCGGTTATATAGGTCTTTTCGGAACTTCGTTGCCTTGTTAGTGTTTGGGTGGACTGTATCCACGCAAGTTCTTGCTCATCATCATCATCTCATCTCATCTCATCATCTATCCTATCTATATCTCACCATCTCATCTCATCTCACTTCATCAGTATCATACTCATATCATCATCTTATCCCATCATCTCATCTCATCTCATAATATCATACTCATCATCTCAGGTGCATCATCTCAGCTCATCATCTCATCTCATTTGTTCCTTTTGTAACTTGTTGTATCGAGGTGAAGCTACCCAGTGGGTGATTGCCCGTTCATGGGGCTTCATATATCCACATTTCCATGTTCCGTTGTTCACATGGTCCGCATATTCTTCAGATTTTATTGATCTATGCAGGTTCTTGCGAACAGTTAGATTTATTATGGCATTGTTTGTATACACATAGACGGTATGACACATTGACGATATGGCACATTGACGATATGACACATTGACGATATGACACATAGACGATATGGCACATAGACGATATGACACATTGACGATATGGCACATAGATGGTATGATACATTGACGATATGGCACATAGACGGTATGACACATTGACGATATGGCACATTGACGATATGACACATTGACGATATGACACATAGACGATATGACACATTGACGATATGACACATTGACGGTATGATACATTGACGATATGGCACATTGACGATATGGCAACATTGACGATATGACACATTGACGATATGACACATTGACGATATGGCACATAGACGGTATGATACATTGACGATATGGCACATAGACGATATGACACATAGACGATATGACACATGACGATATGACACATAGACGATATGACACATTGACGATTATGACACATTGACGATATGACACATTGACGATATGACACATAAACGATATGGTACATAGACGATTTGACACATAGACGATGTGACATGATAAAATAGAAATGGGAGAAATATCCCAAATCCCAGTTGCCAAGTATTATAGGAAAACCAGAAATTGGTTCGTAAGACTCCCTAGTGTTAAAACAGATATATAATATAAGATTCACTAGGTAAAGCATATTCTAATAGAAGGCTAGGAGAGTACAGGAAGTCATTGCTCTTCAGATAAAATAAAAGCTCAAGCTGATTAGACGGGAATCTAGTATCATCCCTGCCACCTACTCTCTTTGAACCTGGTTGTCAAATGAAGAAACACTGTCACAATATATTTAAACACTGTAATACACAGGAGACACTATTGAAATTAACTAACACAGAATGACAAGTTACAATACTGTAATGGAAGAAAAAGAGGGTGGGTATGCTCCATGGGTATAACAATATTACAACGTATTATAAACACGACACAATGGTTCTTAATTGTCATACACAGGTAACTATCTCAATGTTATATCTTAATACAATCTCCGGAAACACCAGGCAATGGTCTAGCACAACTAAGTATGACTGTTCGTATGTCTCTAGTTCAGTAAGCACTGATTATAAATAGTTTATTTCCTGGGTAAATACTGTAAAACTGTTTCATCCAGTTTGCGGTCAAATGTTGTGTTGTTGAAGTAACTGGATATCTGAGTAGATTCTACGTTTGGCTAACTGTTGTTGTTGGCCTCTGGTTAATGGTTGCGATACATGGGTGTTGCACGTCACTGAGCCCTTATACACACACACACACACACACATAACAACACACATACACACACACATATAGATATATATTACTATAACACCTAATATATATATCTAGACTATCGATATCTATATATGAGTATCTACTATATATCTATATCAAACCACGTCTCCGTCCGATCGTCGCACGAGCATCATACTCAGTAGCTACATCGATCACAAGATTACATCGGCACAGTGCTCGCCGGCTACTATCTTCCTCCTCTTCGGGTGTAGTATTGCGCCCATAAATGGTCAGTCAGCACACACACACAGCACACACACACACACCACACATATATAGTATACTACTATAATATATATATATATAGATATATACTATTACATGGCACATCAATATATCATGTCTTCTTTCTCACGCGTTCCGAGCCATTGAGGTCTTGCTGCAGAGACAACCGTCCCCAGTCGCTCTCTGCTGGTGGACATACTCTTGCCAGTCGTTGATGACCAAGTGCTGGTAAGGATGTATATGTATTAGCTCTCCAACGTCATTCGACTTTGTTAGTCTACCTCGCGGGTACTCACGGTCATTATTCCTGAGTGTAAGCGGGTTTTGGTTCCCTATTGATCTTCCACATTTTCTTCTATATGCCCCAGCACATGCTTAGTCTATTAGCCTCATGATACCCGTGATTAGCGAGGACTTAAACAGATCATAAATGTAACTTTGTACTTCTCTTTCCAACTCTCCACTTTGTGTATCCCTAATGGGTCCAAAGATGCTTTCTATTAAAATTTTGTTCTCAAAGGTTGGTAACCAGGCTTCGTCTCCTTCGTGTGCTACTCCAGGTCAGAACACCATACTAGCACAACTGGTACTGATCAGTGTTTTGTATATTGTGATTTTGGTGTTACGAGATAGCGCATTTGATTTTAGTAGATGTTGTAGTGTGCATCAATATATGAAAACAGAAATTATATCTATAGAAAAGATATTAAAGTAACATCAAAGATAGATTGTCTTGATAATTCTCTTAATTAATTATGGGCTATGTGAAATAGTCAAAGAAGAATAATTCAATATTATCTTATAAAAGGTCACCTCATTTGACAGAACATTACACAATCAATATATATATATATATATATTATATATATATATATATATATATATATTATATATATAATATATATATATATATATATATATATATATATATGGTACATGCGCATCAATATATGGAAGAAAAATATATATCTATAGAAAAGATATTAAGGTGAAATACTATGTGAAATATTCAAAGAAGGATAATTCAATATTTATCTTATAAACAGGTCACCTCATTTGACAGAACAATTAATATTCTTTATGACAGAAGAATACTTTATCTCCATATGGAATGGGTTCAATCCTTTTCACATTTGTTAGGCTGAGACAAGGGAGTTATTCTGATTAAGAAATGATACATTATGTTTAATTAGAAATAATTATAACTGAGAGGTTTTTATAAGCCACTTCACTCATTACTGTGTCAACAGCGACATTAAGGGAATATTCCAAAACGAATTCACAACTGCTATTAACAAGTCATTTTTGTAGAATGCCCAGATTATAGCTCTGTCCCACGCTGAAACAAAATGTCGACTATTCTACATTCCATTCCTCAGCAGTGTCTACTATTCCAGTCAGGGGTCAACTGGCTAAAGACAACAACCTTATGCATACACCTAGGCGTACTGTGTTATTCCAACCAGTTATTTGTAATAGAATCAACAGGCATTTACAATTTTTTTTTTTATTCGCTTATCCTTTTACAGGACATCGCTGTCAACAGCAGTATCTTTCAGCTGTCTGTTGATTTCTTAGCAAGATTACGATCAGTAGTTTGCCATTGCTTTCTGAGCGGCCGGCTCAGTTATCCCGCAAGTCACCAGCGGGGGACGAACCGTTCCCAGTTCTCGCCCGCTACGAGAATCTGCGTGATAAACGGGATTACGGAGAAAGTGGTGTAACCCCTCGGCCAGAGAGACCGGCGCGTTTACATTAGCTGACGCGAATTCCTAAGATGTAAGAGTTAATTCTCCAGCTTGCAAGTGTGAAAAAGGACTATTAGGTGATGCCACATTTGTAAAATGTCACCGACGATATGAGACATAAACGATATGACACGTTTACAATGTGACACATGGACGATATGACACATAGACGTTATAACACATAGACTTTATGACACATAAACGATATGACACATAAACGATATGACACATTGACGATGTGGCAGATTGACAATATGTGGATGCATACCGCGTTGATGGATATATAGACTGACAGTCGGACAGGCAGATAAACAGAAAGACAGAACATATCTGGCTGCATGTATGCATTGAGAGATAGACCGCCATTCAGATAGGCAAATACATTGATTGATAGACAGGCCATATGTGACTTTTTGCATGCATTGATGGATAGATCGTCAATCAGAGAGACCGAAAAAAGACAGACAAGAAGACAGATAGCATTCTATGTTCTCTTCCAAGATAATTATGAAAACTGTCTGACACCCATTATATGAGATTGGATCTATCCCGGTACGGTAATGTTTCGCCATCTCACTCGATCACCAGAGCCGTGGATCAGCTCTGTGTTCTTGTCTCGACCATGCCATGTGGTCAACCCATCTAGATATATATTTCTATGTCTCCCCTTGCTCTTTCCCCTCAATCTTCTCAGTTGTCACCAAGTTCTCCAGTTTATTTCTTCTTGTAACGTGCCTAAAAAATTCATGACTGTCTACACCTAATTTATGTAATCAGTTTACGGTTTTAATTTGTATCTCGTAGGACTTGCTTATTGGTTTTTCTGTCTGGCCATGGTATTTGTTACCTTTTTTTTATTTTATTTGTTTTTATTATCCATACAAAAATACAGGTTCTACGTAGAAGTACCAGCACGTGTATGGGCAACGCTTGAGTTTAAAGCGAGCGAGCGAAACAAATATGATTCTGGGTGATCTGAGAAGGTGGCATGCGGGACTATCATCATCAGAGTTGATTCAGAACACCAAGGACAGAAAACTGTAGAGAGTCATGAATGCTTACGGCAGCTGGGCAAGGCACATGATGATGATGATGATGATGATGATGATGATGATGATGATGATGATGATGATGATGATGATGATGATGATGATGATGATGATGATGATGGGCGAACAGAGAAGGTGGCATGCAGGAATATCATCAGCAGAGTTGATTCAGAACACCAAGGACGGAAATCTGTGAAGAGACATGGACACCCACGCCAGCTGACATAGCACGTGAAGAAAGTGATGGTGGAGATGATAATGATGACACCAAGCGCGAATGTCTGGAAGTTAAAACTCAGTAGTTAGATTACCACAAAAGCGGAGAAGAGAAGCACCGCATCCTAGATTGTTTCAATGTGTGATAGATAATTAATTTACACATGGCACTTAACACTGGCTCCGCATCTGCCTTATGATTGGGAGCAGCTTGGAAGTACTGTTGTGATGGGAAAATTCTGCACACGCCATGCCTCTAGAAAATAATGATGAAACATCTGAAATAAACTCATACTCGCTTGCCACGAATCAGGATTAAGTTGTAAACTCTGGCAAGAATTTGGTAGAAAAATTATCTTCTTCATTAGGCGGGTAAATCTGGAAGTTGTAATCGCAATTTTTGTGGACGTATTCGTGTTGAATGCCGAGATTGGATACAACCATAACAATGACATGTAAAAGGGAATCGATGCCAGAATCACGCATGTTCGTCATTAGCGTGATGTAATTTCATTAGTTGAGAGCTAATCTCTTTTGAATAATAAATTTTGGCTGGGATAGAAGTCATGTGATTTTTCTATACTTAATGGCGGTTATCCTTTGTCGTGGACAGACGAACAGAGAAGTCAATTAGATCGTCTGTTAATGTCTGTCTGTCTGTCTGTCATGATAATATGCAATGTTTATGCTTACAACATTCATTTGACAATGTTTTTTTTTTTTTTATGTGAATGTATCATGCACTGTTGATGAACGAAGGATGAGTGATTGGAAGGGTCGCATGTAAGATAGGCTTACGTGTCCAATTTGTAACCCTTTTAAAATAAAGTTCAATTCAATTCTATTCTGTTCTTCTGTCTGTCTGTCTAGCTACCTACCTACCACGTACCTTCCTAAATTTCTACCTGTCTGTCTCGTCTGTATGTCTACCTATCTGCCTGTCTATTTATCTATCACACACACGCACAGACACACACGCACACACACATATACACACACACATATTCCCTTATACATACATAATCATCACTTTTTCCTTTACTCGTTAAAAGCGTTGACTTTATATCGACACGATATATGAGATGAAGGTAACCAGACCCTTCCACGTCGACTTTATATCGACACGATATATGAGATGA
The DNA here is from genome assembly GCA_014155875.1 of Cepaea nemoralis. Lineage (NCBI taxonomy): Eukaryota > Metazoa > Mollusca > Gastropoda > Stylommatophora > Helicidae > Cepaea > Cepaea nemoralis. Next base: position 316,130 of record JACEFZ010016762.1, on the reverse strand, counting down.
GGTTACCCCCCTCCCACCCTCCACCCCCCCCCCCCCCCCCCCCCCCTTTCCACGTTGACTTTATATCGACACGATATATGAGTTGAGGTAATCAGACCACTTCCGCATCGACTGTATACAGACACGAAATATGAACTAACGAACGAACGAAAGAATGAACGAACAAACAAACTTTAATTTCAAAGTGTTAAGAATTAGGCACGCAGGCCCGTCTGACATTCTGCCCTTCTTCTATATTTCCTCTCATATTATTTCATTCAACGTCACTTATGAAGCTAATCTTAGACAACAAAAGAACAATAAGCATTAAAACGCATGAAAAATAATCAATAATACATGACTCACTGAGGCAATGTTTAACATGGGCATTATAAACACCCAAGGAAGGTGTAACGTGCCATACATATGGGAATGTTTATTGGCCTATTGTCGTTTGAAATAATTTTCCATTTTTTTTTTCTTTTAAGAGGGGCATGTAGTCTGTACTGAGGTAGAATTCAAACAGATTGCGACTGTATGTATAATGATTGGTGGTGTCTTTGATTTCTTGTGGAATATTGTGCCACAACTGAGCGGCGGAGTATGCTAAGCTTGTTTTATATAAGTCTATCCTAGGTTTAGGGACAAGAAGTATATTTAGTCGTTCAATATGTCTTGCATTATATTTGAACAATGGCCTAAGGTAGCTTGGAGCATTTTGAAATAGGAGTTTGTGAATTAGTTTAGCTTTATTTATTTTTTAAAAGTAGGCGTTTGTGGATGGCACTAACTGAAGACGTTCATGTAGGTTAGAATTGCCAGTAAGCTTTTCAGCATTAATTAAACGCACTGCTTTTTCTGGAATGAATAAAGGCGTTTTGTTATTGATTTGGAGCACCTATCCCAGATTGTAGAGCAATAGTCAATATGTGTTTGTATGTGGGAAGTATATAATATCTTTCTTGTGTTTTCGTCAAGGAAAGTTATAATTTTGGCAAGTGGTTTATTTTTTTTTTTTTTTTTTTGGGGGGGGGGGGGGTCTATTTGTTTAACGAGAGCATGAACATGAGAATTAAAGGTTAAATTTTGGTAAATGATAAGCCCCGTGCCTTGTGCTCGGTTACACTTTCTACATTCGTGCTACCAATGTGCAACTGAATTAGGTTACAAGACCACTAACACGTCGACTGTATATCCACACAATATATTAGATGACGGTACCAGACCCCTTCCACGTCGAGTGTATATCGACACGATATATGAGATGAGGTTACCATACCTCCTCCACGTTGCTCTATATCGACACGATATATGAGATGAGGTTAACATACCTCCTCAACGTCGAGTGTATATCGACACGATATATGAGATGAGGTTACCATACCTCCTCCACGTCGACTATATCGACGCGATATATGAGACGTTACTAGATCGATTTCTCGCTAACTATTCTTCCCATATTCCCCAAAAACTATGAAAAGTGTCTAGTACCCATTTCTATTAAACTGGATAGAATGGTATGGAAAAATAATCTAACCTTTACAGAGGAATGAACTAAGGCCACTGCCTTGGCAGGAACCTCACAAACTACTGTACCACCCCAGTGGGGACAAACACTACATGTGAATGTATTTCTCATGATATACCTCGAAAGGAGACGTTTGTATTTTCTGATATTACACCAGAAAACCAGCACACACGAGTCCTGTTTGTGAGGGACATACAGAGCATGCCGAGAAGGGTGAAGACAAGTATGCTTCTTGCAGAGTGGTCCGCTTCAAATCAATAATCCAAGAGAGGGGGCAGCTGTTGGATCATGTCCCCAGGACATAAACATTCTTCAGCTGGTACAATTAGTATTGGGGTTCTTCGTTGATTGTTGAAGATGAAGCCGAAACGCTTTTGGAATGTCCCAGAGTGTTGTGATGTGGGTTTCTTGAGCACAGCTCAGCTGGAGATGACTCTCTCTCTCTCTCTCTCTCTCTCTCTCTCTCTCTCTGTATGTGTGTGTGCGTGCGTGAGTGCGTGCTTGCGTGCGTGCGTGCGTGAGTGTGTGTGTGTATGTGCGTCGTATTTAGCTTCGGAAGGCTCACTTCGTCCCTGAACGAGCCTGAACTTGAGTTACGTGCCCGATACAGCAGCCAATCATGGTGTGTTAACCATCGAATTAGGAAAATCTGAGAAGCAACGGAGGTGTGGTTCCTGAGACGAATGTTGAGAATACCATGGACTTCCAGAGTAACTAACGACGATTTCCTGAAAGAGGCTCATGAAACTAGAACGTTATATACAGCTATAAGAGAGTGACAAACAGCATTCTTTGGTCATGTGATGAGAAGCGAGGCATTGGAAAACATCGTGACAACTGGATAGATCAGTTAGGAAAAGAGACGGAGACAGACCAAGGGAAATGATGGATGGACAGAGACTGTGGCATGGAGGAATATCATAAGCAAAGCTGATCCAGAACACCAAGGATTGAAATCTGAGGAAGCACATGAGTATCTACGCCAGTAAGCGCAACGCATCATGATGATGATGATGATGATGTCCGGTAGAGGCGGTTCCATACTATATGAATGCGCGAATCGATCTTTATGAACGAAATATAACAGAAGTCATTGACCTATACCCGACTAATCAAAGTTAAGAATTTATTTTATTTCTGTAAAATTACGATTACAAACTTATTCTCTAATCCAGGGGTGGGGAATGTACGGCCTGCGGACTGTATACGGTCCGTGGGCTGTATACGGCCCGCGAAATCATATGGTTTCATCCTGCCAAGACAACCGCAGGAGTGACTCAAAATTCAGTAAATATACAAGCTGTATAAACAATCAGGAATACAACTAGTAGCAACATCATCAATACCAGGTTACATTACACACCCTACAAAAGAGAAACATTCATCACATTAGGGGTGAGTTAATTCAAAGTTTGACTAAATTTAGTAGGCTCATTTTTAAGTTCAACATTTTGTCTGAGTAGCGGATGATGTTATGTCCGTCGGTGGGACAAAGAAGAATCCCAACTCCTGCTCCAATCATATGAAATGGAGATTATCTGTAATGAGTAAAGGCTGTGGAAATGTGGTTTCGGAGGAAAATGTCAAATAATATGATGCCCAGATAGAAAAAATCAATGACCAAGTCCTACAAGAAACAAATGAAAACTGTAAACTGATTAAAGAATTAGGCGTAACAGCCACAGTATTTTGGACACGTTATGAGAAGAAATAAATTGGAGAACTTGGTGCAACTGGTAAGATTGAGGGAAAAGACAATGGGAAGCAGAGAAGTAATACAGTTAATGGAGTTGAGCTACGTCACATTTTCGAGACAGGAAACAATGACTGATCCACGACCCTGGCGATACGTTGTGACGGTGTAGAAAATATGACGTCGAGTATCGCATTGACAAGAGGATGATGATGATGAACGGTTTCAGTTTTACTGTACATACACTTAAGGCGATTGTTGAATATGGAATTGTTTGTTGTTGGTTGTGTTATTGTTGGTTATTGTTGCCTGCTGTTATCGTTGTTGAAGTGTTTGGTTATTGTTTGGCGGACTTGTGTTGTTGTTGTGGTTGTTGTTGTATGCTGTTATTGTTGTTGTGTTAGTCACTATATCATAATGCCTGTGCGTTGAATCGGGTAACAATCAATGAGCACTAAGATAAGTCCATAATTGTTGCTGTCCTCCGTACATAGATCGCACAAGGAGTTACTTACAAAGCGCGACAGTTTCGTACCAACACATTAATACAAGCCCTGAGCAGGAATCTGTGCTGTTGGGTTCTGAAGCGGTAGTGGACCCTCAACATGTTTGTAGGCCTTAGTGCACGGAGAAATAGGTAGTCAGTCTCTCCATCTCGTAGGCAGACGTCGAGAGCTGACATTGAAACCACGCCCGACCGTGACCTTGTGGCATTGTCCTTGTGCGCTCTGCCGAGTGAGTCCTATCTCGGACTGGTTATGTTTGGTTTGTGTCTGTGACGTCAGCTAGTTGTTCGGCGGCTGTCCTTTGTCCTTGTTCCTGGTGATTCTTTTGTTGGTGAAGCTCCTGGCTCATCTGGCTTATAAGGACTCTTTGTTTGATGTTTTGTCGTTATCTTTCTTTTCCTTCTGAGTTTGTGTCACCGTCTCGTATTTTGCTGTGGTATCTTCCTCTTTGTTTCCAGATGAGTTGCTTTTCCATATGAAATTTATTCTTCCATGTGCTGGGGTCATTTTCGTGTGTTCGCATCATAGTCTGGCTTGCCTTAACCTTTCTTCGTAATCAGCTTTATATATTAGTTTCCTCTTGTAGAAAGCTACGAAGGGGTTGTCTTCCTCTTCTGTGCTCCCGTTATCTTTAGGCTCCTCTAGGTCATATTCATATACCTGGCAGGATGCTGATTTCATCTTGGGTTGCTTAGGTATTGTGGTTGGCTACTGGCTTCTGCTTGCTGTTTCTTATTGGTCTGAGGCTTGGCTCCATCATGCGTCTTTTTGCCTTCTTTTTGTGTGAATTGGCTTCATCAGCTTTTAATACATAGTAATAGTCATCATAGTAATACAGAGACAGAAGCAGAATATATGATAGCAAATCTACCAATGGAAGATATGGAATACCCTAAAAAAGAAGAAGTCACCAGGAAAGGATGGAATCACAAATGAATGAAATACTAATAGGGCTATGCACTAAGGTAAAAAAAAGAAACTACTAGCAGTCCTAAATTACAGCTGGAAGAGAGGAATAGTCCCACGGGCATGGAAGGAAGCTATAATAATACCAGTCCCAAAGAAAGGAAAAAACCTGGAAGAACCTAATGGCTATCGACCTATCAGTCTAATTAGCTGTGTAGGAAAATTAATGGAACGCATTATCAAGGCAGGCTAACATGGCATCTGGATGGAAACCAACTCTTAACACCACACCAAGCAGGATTCAGAAAGTACAGATCCACTGAAGTTCAAATAACCTATATAGCTCAGGAAATAGAGGATGCCTTCCTAGAGAAAAAGCACACACTAGCGGTCTGGATAGATTTAGAAAAAGCATTTGATAAAGTATGGAAGGAAGGACTGAAAGTAAAACTGAACAAAATGCATGTTTGTGGGAAAATGTACACATGGATCAGCCACTACCTTGAGAACAGAACTGCCAGGACAAAAGTACAAGGACAAACCAGCAAAATGATGCTGTTGGAGCAAGGTTTTCCCCAAGGAGGAGTTCTATAACTCACATTATTCTTAGCATATATAAATGACATCACGGAAAATTTTCCAACCAGGGTACACACGTCCTAATTTGTAGATGACCTAGCCATATGGACATCTAAAGAATATGTTAGTACAGCTAACAGCACAATACAGCAAGCCTTATTAGCGCTAGAGGACCGATCAAAATCATAACTAGTGAAGATAAGTGAGGAGAAAACAACATGCACAGTGTTCTCCCTCTCAAATAAAACTCAGCAACCTAAGCTGGTATTGAATGGACAAAGATTGCGCCATGAAGAAAATCCAAACTATCCAGGAGTCACCTTTGATCGTCACCCGACATGGAAGACACAGGTTGAGAAAAATCTAACAAGAGCAAGGCAATGAATGGCAATCATGAAAAAAACTTGCTGGTACAACGTGGGGAGCAGATGAGAAAGTTCTCAAGAAGTTATATACTGGACGGGTGAGGCCAGTACTGGAATATGGCATTGTAGCTTGGGCAACAGCAGCAAAGTCAAACTTTAACAAAATAATTAGAGTCAAAAATCAAGGAATCAGAATCATAACTGGAAGCCTGAAGACAACGCTTATTAATGAACTAGAAAAGATCACTTGTTTACAACCAATGCAGGATAGAAGAGATAGCAGAGCCCAGCAACAAGCAGAAAAATGCAGAAGATTGACAGACCACCCTATGTATAACCGGTTTAATGGTTTTGGAAAGGGAAGTTGAAGCGTAGCAACTTTGTAGAAACTGCAAATGAAATATTAGGGCAGATCCTATACTTAACATATCAACAGTCAAACCCATTTACAATGCACACAAGTTCCCAGCTTGGAGACAACAGCAACTGCCTGAGATAATAGAAAACATTCCTGGTAGTGAGAAAAAGAACACTCAGAATGAAACCGAAAGAACAAAAATATATATACAAATGAATCAGCCAAAAATTCAATATAAAATGGAGGAGGAGGAATTCTCCTAAATTTTAAAATATAATGGAGTGAAAAAACACAATCAGTGGCAGCTCGAAAATTTTCAAGTGACTTCGAAGCAGAGGTAGAGGCTTTGAAAACTGCAGCAGAAATGCTCTTGATGGAGGAAAATAAAGAGAAGCAAATAGCTATCTTCACAGATGCAAAGTCATTTGCCTCAATACAGAACAGAACAAGCTGACCTAAGAGCAGCACTCCATGGTCTGTGCCAGAAATCAAAAAAATTTTTAATACAGTGGATCCCATCACATTGCAGTATACCTGGAAATAAAGAGGCTGACAGACTAGCAAAAGAGGGCGGACGACTACCACAGCCTAACATAGACATAACCTATAATGAAGCAAAGGGGTTTATAAAAAGCACTTATAGAACCAAATGGGAATCAAAGCATCCATTCCACCAGAAGGATGCTGCATATTACAAAATCGACCGAAGAGAACAAGTAGCAATCTTCAGACTCCGCACACGACATAACAGGCTGAAATACCACTTGTTCATTAAACTAAAGATAGGAGAAAACGATGAATGTAATTGTGGAACTGGTAAAATGACAGCTAAACATTTGCTGCAGGAGAGCCCGATATATGCAGAACAGAGAAAGACATTTTGGCCCACGCCTGCTTCATTTGAGGACACGCTCTATGGAGATATCAACAAGCTCAAGTTGACTGCACCTTACTTTAACTACAATCAGGTTGACGTCTAAAGGTGCATGAAGAAGTATTTAGACTGCCACACTTCATACCACAGGTATGTCGGTTACAAAAGCGTCCAAGCGGCATGAACTGGAATATTGCTTGGATAGCAAATCCATTACGTGGAAAGTCAGAATCAAAAGCTCACTGTGTGGATGTCATCTGCAGACTGCATTCTTCTGGTTTCCGGAAGAACAGCCTATGGTGAACGGAAGGTCCAATATACGGAAGTGAGTCTAAGCATCCATGTGCAGGACGTGACGATTCCTTGGGTGAGCCCAGTACCAGAGCGTTGTGTGTCGGCTCTGCAAGTATGGAACCTCCTTGGATGGCGGAGAATGCTCATGGTCTGTCCATGCCTTCCCTTGAAAGCTGACCAGGATGTCTGTGACTGTTCTATTTAGGATAGATGGGATGGGGGAATAAGACCACAACAGTGAGAGTCAAACGTCCTAAGAAACCCCCGGAAGGTTAACCCGGTCAACAATTGCCCGCAGAAGTTGGATGTGTCGGCCTAACGGCGCAAGAACGCAGCTCTGCTGTAAACAGGCACAACGCAATCACGTCTGGAAAAAAAACAACGGATGAACGCAGACGAAGAGAAGACAACCTAACGACTAAATGTCATGGCAGGGCAGACAAGGCCCTAAGCCTTGGTTGGTAACTGGTCTGGGATTGAAGCTCCGTTAGGCGGACAGTTAGAGTATTGCTTTGCTGATCCGGCAGCTTCTGCAGCTTGTCTTGATCCAGACGTATTGGTGTCAACTTTCCTCTGGAGTAAACTAGGCAGGCATAGAGAGGGATTATGCTGCATGGGCAACACATGGTCTCTAAATTCAGCCCAGGCTTTGTGTTATGGGATGATACCTCCATTTTACAAACTATCGTCTGTCAAGACGGCAAGATGCCAGTCAGTCATGTAGATAGGCACCCAGGTAGATTTGCATATTTCTGAGCTCACTAATTAAATTTTTGTTGTTGCGTACCCCTTACGGGACGTTGCAGTCAACACCAGCATTTTCAGCTGCTGTTGATGTACTAGGCAAGTGTTACGTTCAGTAGTTTGCCATTCCTTTCTGAACGACCGGCCCCTATACCTTTTTCGAAAAAACCAGCACCGGGTATACGGGCTCACAAACCGCGTTCGCAAGCCCTCAGCCACAGATAATGCTTAACGTAAAATTAGTTCAGTTCACATGTTGACCGACAGGTCATCTACCTTTATTTGAAGGTAAAATAATGACACCTAATATTGCCTCAATGCATAAATGTGTAATGCACCTGTATGCTCATCTTTAACCATTTCTCATTTCTAATAAAACAATTACGGCAGAAGTCACATACTTAGCATAGTAATTGATGTCCTTTTCCCCCATTTCAACCAGAAAATATGGCCGTCATGGCTACCGGAAGTTCACGGAAGCAGAAAACACCAAGTGTTCTGGGTGCGCAGTGATGAAATCCTAGGCGCTTACTGTTCGAGAAATAATAATCAATTTTTTTTTTTTTTTGGAATTTCCGGTTGGGCTTAACGATTAATTTCTGCTGAGTGGCCTCCTGGCGTAACTTAATGGGCTGTAAGCTGGTTGTGTTGCCCGGATTGAGACTTCACAGTATTCGTTGTGTTGCTTTGTGTTCAAAAGGATAAATTCGATGCGTACTAAAGTAACTCAGTAAGTGCTGCTGTCTCCTCTAATAGGTCGCACACGAAGTCACTTAAAATAGGACACGAACTTTGTAGCCCCGACAAAGATCTACATTTATGTCTAGCACAAATCATCATCATGTAGCTGTTTGTTTACAGTAGATGAAAACCAAGACCCATAGCACGAACCTGCTGTGTCGTCCGTGTCTTGGGGACGTAAATTACAAGTACCTCTGAAGTCAGAGTGGGTTCGCCTGATGGCGATGGACATTGTTAATTGGGAAAGCTAATCCACACGCAAAATTCAGTCTATCATTGCTATAAATAGTGTGTATGGACTACGCTTAAGTTAAAAAAGCGAGCGAGCGCAAAAAATATGCAGCCTGTCATTTTTATCTCATAGCGAACGTCGAGAGCTGAGACTGAACCCTCGTTCTGCCGCACTGGTGATATTGTCAGCGTAGCTTGCCACTGCACAACGTCGCCCTGTTCCCGACAGATTCTCGACCCTTGGCCAGTTCTTCTTCCTCATGCGTGTTCATGCCCAGGGGTCTGGGAGGTCACGTGTCCTCTTGTATGATGGCCGACCCCTAGTCTTTCTTCAGGCAATCATGCCTCCATTCAGTTAGGCAGGCAGGTGGGTAATTACATTAGTGGGTTTGAAGTAGGTAAATAAGTAGGTAGGTAGGTAGGTAGGTAGGTAGGTAGGTAGGTAATTATTTAAGTAGGTTTGGAGTGGGTAGATAAGTAGGTATGCATGAACGAACGTACGAACGAATGAACAATCTGTATTTTCAAAGGGTTAAGAATTGGGCACGCAGGCCCGTCTGACATTATTCCCTTCATGTAGGTAGGTAGGTAGGTAGGTAGGTAGGTAGGTAGCTAGGTAGGTAGGTAGGTAGGCAGAAATTATGCCTTCCTTCATGTTCATGTTAAGGCTATATGGCGTTTGACATGGCAAAGTATTTCCGTTTCCGAGACATGACGCTGTTTATGAACCAGACATGGCACTATTTATGGTCTATTGACCCAGACATGACGCTGTTTATGGGCCATTGTCCCAGACATGGCACTGTTTATGGGCTACTGTCCCAGACATGAAACTGCTTATGAACCAGTGTCCCAGACTTGGCACTGTTTATGGGCTATTGTCCCAGACATGAAACTGCTTATGAACCAGTGTCCCAGACATGGCACTGTTTATGGGCTATTGTCCCAGACATGAAACTGCTTATGAACCAGTGTCCCAGACATGGCACTGTTTATGGGCTATTGTCCCAGACATGAAACTGCTTATGAACTAGTTTCCCAAACATGGCACTGTTTATGGGATATTGTCCCAAACATGACGCTGTTTATGAACCAATTTTCCAGACATGGCACTGCTTATGGGCTATTGTCCCAGACATGACACTGTTTATGGGCCAGTGTCCCAAATATGATGCTGTTTATAAACCAATTTTCCAGACATCGCACTGCTTACGAACCAGTGTCCCAGACATGGCATTGTTTATCGGCTATTGTCACGGACATGACACTGCTTATGGGCCAGTGTCCCAGAGTAACGGGATCCAAGGAGATAGGATCTCTATTACACCCCAAGCCCTGGAATATTAGACACTCTCAATATAAACAATGACCACACCTAGGGGAGTGTTAATCACTGAAACATGAAATACGACCCATTCTCATTTTCTCAGCAAATAAGATATATTTAATTAAAAAGAGTAACACACAGTTTAATTCATGAAAAGTACATAGCTTGGATGAATAATGTGCGAAGCGTCTTGCTAGAAGAGTTCCTTTCATTATTGTCTAGACTTCTATGGGTGGTGATTTGTAAAGAAAGAGCATCCCATGAAGATCACAATGTGAGTTTGAGTGTGTAATGTGCATGTGGTAATCAACTTGGAACACAAACAATTGTCATCACCCGGAACTGCATGTCATTCCCTCCCCAGTGTCGCTTCTGGTTCTTACCAACGTTTGATTTCTGGACACACCAGTTTCCCGGCATATTGATGGGCCGGTTACGGATATCCTTGACTAAAGGTGTGTCGTCACATCCACTCAGCGTCCATACATTCCGAGTTCACAGACATAGTTAAAAAGGGGGAATCTGACCCAAAAAAAACGACAAACAATCACCTGGTGAATAACCTATGCCATGTTCTACCATTTAGTCACATCCCAGCAGTCCACACTCCCCTCACTATATTTCCTCCTTCAGCTCTTCCAAGAACAGACTCCAAAGGATCTGCCACTACCCATCATATTCATCACGACCAGAAAGATATTTCTCTATGAAGCATTCCCAAGGAGGAATCATGATATTTCAAAAGAATCCTATATCCAGCCGTGATAGGGACAATAATTTATCCTCCTTCCTGAATCATCCATCCTAGAAAGTAAGGATGGTAGCGACCAGTGTACCTAAAGGGGGAAATTAGAGAGTATACTTCAGACTATGGCACGCCACAGGATGATGAAAAGCCAAGTCAACCAAACTTTCCAAGAAAAGAGTCCAATGATTCCGAATAACCGGCAGAGGCCTAATTCCAAGGTTTCCCTGTGACTGTCTCTAACAGGCGATAGGACCGTGGAAACCTAATAAAACTATCAGAATAGATAGAATAACCGTCCCTAGGGAATTCGCAACCCATCTATTGGACCGTTGCGCTTGAAAAGCACAATTCAAACAGTGGCACTTTTTTCCCTCAAATATATATATATTCCCAAGGGCATATGAAACAGGGAATTATAATAGGCTTACCTCTCTCACGAGACAAATCATCAGAACAGGACGGGTCAACGTATTAGAAACTTTGTGATGAAGATCTACACTTGAACCGCCCTCTCGGAAGACATGCTAGCAACTCTCTAGGAAAGAGTCCGTAACAACATCAACGTGACTCACAGAACGTTCAACTATAGTGCAAGAAAACCTTCGCTAAAAGAAAGATACACCGGAGTTTTCCTGACTATATCTAACTCCGGTATATCTTGAACCTAATTATAGATATATACGAAGTATACAAGGGCAACCAACATACAAGACATGATTTTGTGTTTAAGTTGTGATGGTCGGACCGGGAAGAATGACATGAAAAGTGGCCTATTTCGCCACACCCAGACATGACGCTGTTTATGGGGCAGTGTCCCAGACATGACGCTGTTTATGAGCCAGTGTCCCAGAAATAACGCTGTTTATGAGCCAGTGTCCCAGATATGACGCTGTTTTTAGGCCAGTTTCTTCTATGTTCCTATCTTGTAGAATGTCAGTGTTTTTCATCTTCTTGTTCCACGACATTCTACAGACGTTCCGTAACATTTAACTATTTCTTGTTCCACGACATTCTGCAGACGTTCCGTAACATTTAACTATTTCTTGTTCCACGACATTCTGCAGACGTTCCGTAACATTTAACTATTTTTTGTTCCACGACATTCTGCAGACGTTCCGTAACATTTAACTATTTCTTGTTCCACGACATTCTGCAGACGTTCCGTAACATTTAACTATTTCTTGTTCCACGACATTCTGCAGACGTTCCGTAACATTTAACTATTTCTTGTTCCACGACATTTTGCAGACGTTCCGTAACATTTAACTATTTCTTGTTCCACGACATTTTGCAGACGTTCAGGTAGCATTTAATTGCTTCTTGTTCCACGACATTTGCAGACGTTGCGTTACATTTAACTGCTTGGTTCATGATCATTCTGCAGACATTCCTTAACATTTAACTGCTTCTTTTCAAGAAGAATTGATGACCAATACAGTAACAGACCACAATTATAAATGCTTGGGGTACTGAGATCTACAGGTGTTACACAATCAATCATAGACACCACAAGGAGTGGTCAAGTGAAATGTATGGAGTATACCCATTGAAGTTGTAGAATAGGGTGAAGTTGACTTTTATGGGAATTTATTGGGAAAGGGAGACAGAAGAATACAGAGATGAATGTATGTGTAGAACTTAAACAGCTGGGCGACAGATAATAGTACCAGCAACACAGAAGCTACCACATATGAAAAGATAAAAGGGAGGAAGCGGGAAGACGACTAGGAGGAAGCGGATAACCAAGAAAAATAAAAAAAAATGGAAGGAGAGGGGGGGGGAGAGAATGAGGAGAAGAGGAAGAGGAGGAGATAGTAGAAATAGCAGAAAGAGAAGAAGGAGGAGGACGATGACGAGGAGTAAGAAGAAGAAAAAGAAGAAGAATGAAGAGGAGGAGGAAGAGGAGAATCAAGCCAAGAGAGAGAAGGAGGAGAGGATGAGGAATAAGAGAACAAGACGAAATAAGGTGGAGGATGGTCAATACTAAGATGAAGAAGGAGGGAGAGGAGTAAGAAGAAGAAGAAGAAGGTAATAGGAGGAGGAGGATGAGGAGAAGAGACAGCAGCAGCGGCAGCAGAAAAAGGAGAAACAATAGAATCAGCAGCAGCAACATTATATTACACACAACGTAATTTCCGCAGTATTGAACAGCTTATTACAACCCCAACATTCAATCATGCCCTTTCATTAACCGACGCAGTTCAATAATCGAAAACAAATATGGCAGCAGTGTTTGTGGCCACGTGATCTCCCATATTACCAGATCATGATTCATTCTGCCTGCCAATGTTGCCCGACGACGTCACCCCACACCAAATACTAACACTGACATTTTAATTTAAGCCAAATTGTCATATGTCGGCTAACCAATGTGACAAGTGACATAATTTATTTATTTCGGAAAACGATGTTTTCATCGTCTCCGACATTATCTAGCACAAACTATAAATTGTGACAATTTAGTTTAGGCCAATCTGGTATCATGTTCGCCGCCATAAATAGCATGTAAGACAATTTATGTTATCGCGTAGCAAAATGTCGGGGTCATTCTACTTGCCGAAACGGTTCTTGATCTAGGACATACCTACTTACCTACCTACCTACCTGTCTGTCTATCTACTTATCTGCCTGTCTACCTACCTACATGAATACAGGGCAGAATTTCAGACGGGCCTGCGTGCCCATTTCTTAACCCTTTGAAAATAAAGACTTTCGTTCGTTCGTTCGTGCGTTCGTTCGTTCGTTCGTTCAAGACTCCTGACCTACCTATCTACCTACCTGCCTACCTATCTGTCTGTCTACCTACCTACCTACCTACCTATCTACCTGCCTGTCTATCTACCTACCTATCTGCCTACCTACCTACATGAATACCTGTCTGCTTACCTACCTATCTACCTACCTGCCTACCTGTCTACATGCCTACTTACCTATCTATCAGCCTATCTATCCATCTACCTGCCTGCCTACCTACCTACGTACCTACCTGCCTACCTACCTACCGGCCCGCCCGCCCACCTACCTAGCTGCCAACCTACCTGCTCATCTACCTACCTGCCTGCCTGCCGGCCAACCTACCTACCCACCTCACTACCTACCTATCTTGTAGAAAGTGTAACTGAGCACAAATCGCTAGGTCTTATCATTGAAAGAAATGTAACCTCTAATTCCCATGTTCACGCTCTCGTTAAATACATAGCAAAAAGCAAAGGTTTACCAACTTGTCAAAATTGAACATTTCTTGATGAAAACACAAGAAAATTATCTTAAACTTCTCACATACAAACATATATTTACTATAGCTCCACTATCTGGGATAGCTGCCCGAAAACAATAACAAAACGCCTTTATTCAATCCCAGAAGAGAACAGTGGGTTTAATTAATGGTAAAAAGCTTACCCACAATTCTAACCTACATAAACGTCTTCGGCTACTGCCAGCCCACAAACCCTTGCTTTTTTTTAAATAAGACCAAACTCCACGCTACTTTTGGCCATTGTTTAAATATAACGCAAGACAGCGAAAGACTAAACATACTTGTACTTCATGTCCCTAAACCTAGGACTGACTTATTAAAACCAAGCTTAGCGTACTATGCCGCGTAGTCGTGAATAATCTTCCACGAGAAATCAAAGACACCACGAATTCCTATACATACGGTCTCAACCTGGCTGAACACTATCTCAGTACAGACTACAATTTACAGACTACTATTGTCCATGCCGTGCAGCTTAGATGATCATCTCTGTCTACACTCTTCTGTTTCATGAACTGCCAATCTTCTTATAGTACATGCCGTGTGACTTTGATAAGCATGTCTGTCTACAGTCTTCTGTCTCGCATACTGCCGATCATTTGTGATACTGATTAACCTCCACACCGTGATGTCAAACTGTCCAGCGGTATCTCTCTTAGCCTCCCCCCCCCCCCCCGACTCTCTTTCTCTCCAACCTTCCAATTGTAACGACATACTCCATCTTTCTCCTTCTCATGACATGCCCAAAGAATGCAGAGTTCTGAGTCGGGTAATCAGTTATCTAACAACACACAATCAAACACAGTGGTTCTAGAAAAATTGGGAATAAACAGAGAGTTAATGAAAGAAATAAAACAGAGACAAGTGAAATATCCTGGCCACGGTAAAAGACATAAATTTTTGTTGCGTATCCCTTACGGGACGTTGCAGTAAAAACCAGCATTATTCAGCTTCTGTTGATGTACTAGGCAGGTGTTACGTTCAGTAGTTTGCCATTGCTTTCTAAATGACCGGCTCCCATACCAGCACGTTATAACACAACGCGACACGGTCTGCTGCACAAATCGTTCGCAGCTGAGCTTCGAACGCCTGCTACCCGGCTCACGAACGGCGTTCGCAAGCCTTTAGCCACGGAGCCGACTAAAAGACATAATACGCTTATCAAAAACAATACTGGAGGTAAGGTTTAAGGCAACAGAGCAAGTGGTAGACAACGATACAAGTGGGAAGATAACATCAAGAGATGGACGAACAGCGATCTGACAGAATGAACAATCAAGACGAGAGACAGATAGTGTTGGAGATCCATTGCAGCCAACCTTCACTATGGAAATGGCACTTTTGATTGATGATTGATTGAATCAGTTCTCTGTTTGGGTTAACTTCATTCAAGATACCATCATTGCACATTCTATTCATCCTTGCTTTCTCATCATTCGTCTACGAAACCACAGTTCCTCAGTTTCGCCATATTTCCTCAATTATCTGTTAATTAATTATCCATGATTCGAATTTCTTACATCATAATTGGCTCAGTATGGCTCTTAAGAATTCTTTTCCTCATCTCGATTAACAAAGATTTTGTTAATTAGAGATTGCCACATGTTCCATATCTCGCACTTGTATATTGCCACACAAAAGATGCATAATTTCAAAAAAATCTACTTTATTTTTTGTCTGCTGGTGTTGTAACGTAGTTTGTTAATACTGTTTAACCTCTGCATTTCTATAGCCCATCTATGTCTGGATTCTGTTGAAGAGTCCCAATTGGTCTTGATTATGAAGCTAAGATATTCTAAGTGTGATCTTTTCAACAAAGACCTAAATCTTTGCTTTATTGACCACACAAAGGCTTTCGATAAAGTAAGACATGTCAACATGGTAAAGATGCTTGCAGATCTACAAATTAATGGGAAGGACCCTAGACTTGTATCCAACATATATTGGAAATAACAAGCTGCCATAAGGATTGATAATGAAGTAGGCTAATGTCAGCCTATTAAGAGAGAGGTGAGACAGGGATGTGTATTGTCTCCAGATCATTTTTCACAGTACGGTAAAAATATTTTCAGAAATATAGAAGATATGAAAGGAATCATCTTTGGGGGACGTAACATCAATAATTTTAGATATGCGGATGAAACAGTATTGACTGCAGACAATGAACAAGATCTGCAATATTTAGTAGATACGGTTGTTGCACACAATGAACAACTCAGGTTAGAATTAAATTGTAAGAAGACACAGATTATGGTCGCCACTAGGAAAAAGGAAATACAAAACTGTTATATACAAGTAAATGGCATATTCTACAACAAGTGAATCGTAGGTCAGCATGGCCGAATGGATAAGAACGAGTGTTCTTAAACGTCCGGCGTGCTGATGCTGAGGTAAGGGGTGCAACCCCTACACCGGGCAGTTGGATGTTGGCATATCGGCGTTGACTTGGGGACGTTAATTACAAGCACCTCTGAAGTCGGAGTGGGTTCGCGAGGGACACTGTTAATAGGGAAAGCTAATTCACACGCAAAATTCAGTCCAGCACAACCTAGAAGTAGTGTGTATTTGCTACGCTTGAGTTCAAAGCAAGCGAGCACAAAACAAACAAACAACAACAACAACAAAACAAATAAAAAACAAACAAGTGAATCGGTACAATTATCTCGGAACAGTCGTAACATCTGAATGGTAGATGCCTTGAAAATATTAGAAGAAGAATCGCCATGGCGAAGGTAGCCTTTTGCTGGATGGATAACATACTGACCAATTTTTTTTTTTTTTTAAATGTCATTTACAACGAGAAAAAGAGTGTTGAGGGTGCTACATAGAACTTGTGCTTTCGTATGGATGTGAAGCATTGACAATCAGCAGACAAGCTGGAAAACATCTGATGACTGCGGAAATGTGGTTTCTAGAGAAAATGCAAATAATACCATGGACAGACATAAAAGCTAATGACCATGTCCTACAAGAAATAAATGAAAATCGTAAACTGATCAGAGAAATTATACGTTATATGTTTGGTCAGTTACGGGAAGAATTACATTGGAGAACTTGGTGACAACTGGCAAGATCGAAGGAAGAGAATAAGGGAAAGGCAGAGAAGTAAATACCTGGATGGCTTGGTCACGTGGTATGGTCGAGACAAGAACACTGTGCGGATCCACGACTTTGGTGATCGGGTTAGATAGCGAAACATGTCCGTCCATGCTTATCAGCATGGCACATGATGATTATATTTTCATTATCTCCATTGTTAATTATGATGTTTGCTTGACATTTTGTCTATGAACATTATTATTCAGAAAAGGGGTTTTATCTTCGCTGTGTTTATTACAGATATGATTAATCTTCTAATTCCCTAGCACTATTTGCAAAGAGGACTATCATAAGATAACCCGTCAGTGTATTTAAATAGAATGTACGAGTATGCTTGACGTTATCAACTTGGTCTGATCCCAAATACAAATTGTGACAATTCTGTTTAAGGCTAAATTGACATTATATTCACTATCCGAAGTGGCAAGTGAGATAATTTATTTATTCAATTAAAAGCTGTGTTTGCTGTCTCAGACATTCTCGTGTGCCACATACGGATAGTGGCGATTTAGTTTAGGCCAAATTGGCTTCATTGTCAATGGGTAAGCTGGCAATTGAGACAATCTGTGTCAATAAAAGGCTTAAGTTTGGCGCCTACAAAGTGAACATATCTGCCTATGAAAACAAAGGGTCCGCTACTCGGGGCTAGGAATATCAAAGCAGCCATTATATGTTAGGATCTCGTGTTCAAACAATCTTGACATTTTAATCCCATTAAAAAAATTTAACATAATACAACATAACATTCCACAATACCACCAGATGTGTTTTTGGCAAGCATTGTAAGCAAAGCAAGTATTTCATGTTATTCTAACTTACCCGTACATGCTTCCTAACATACACCCATGTGACATGAAAACTTAATCCCATACTCTACAGTAATATTGCTATTTTATGTGGAAAAAAGACCATAAACCGCTATATATATATATATATATATATATATATATATATATATATATATATATATATATATATATATATATATATATATAAGAGAATTTGTGGGTCTTTGTTTATGTCTTTGTGTGTCCTTTATGCGTTCCTGATCGGTCCATCCGATTGAGATGAAATTTTCTACAGATGTTTTTCTCATACCCGCGCAGTCAACTGGCATAGTTATTTACTTTAAATTCAAACATGTTTCCTCCAGCACGAAAGAAAATGGCACGAGCTTTAGAAACATACGAATAAATGTTCCACCATCTTGCTGCAAGGGAACTCACTCTCTGATTAAACCAGAAATTAGATAGGAACAGTTGTTGTTCTCACTCACGTGGATGCAACTGAAATAGTTAGTTTAAAATCAATTTTTTATTATTTTTGGGAACGGAAACGGGAGCAGGGGCCGAATATGAATTAAATGAGACGCTCCCCGCCAGGTGCTGGGCGAAGCCGGGCCGAGTCGTCTAGTTTGCCAATAAAGTCTATATTAAATGGATTTGAAAATGTCGATCAAAATGGGTCACATTCTACAAACCTCTTTTCAGTTCACTCAGTCCACCCTGAATTAATTGACGTGCCCTAACACCCACTAAGTCTGAGGGTGATTGTATTCATTTACCCATTAGAATTTAAAATTACCCTGCATCCACTCCAATCTACGAGTATCTCCGGCAGCGTGGATCAATTCGTATGCTGACTCCCTCCCGTGCTATATCACAAGACTGCCTGGAATCTTCTCCCACTGTCTTCCTCTATCTCTCTTTCCGCAAATCTTTCCGGTTGTCACGACATGTTACAGTTGTTGTCTTCTCATATTATTACAAAAAATGATGACTGCCTCTTTCTAATGTTTTTGATACGTTGTCTTTAACATACATATAACATATATAGACAACATATGTAAAGAAACTAGCCAAGCAGAGACAGCAAGAATACCGCATGACGAGAACACAGAAGAAGAACCATCTGCAAATCTAACCATTAGAGAACTCCTGATTGCGGACGACCAAGCACTAATAGCAAAATCAGAAGCTGAATTACAAGACCACATGAATAGTCTAAACGAAATGTGTAGGGAACATAACATGAAAATTAGCACAAGCAAAACAGAGGTAATGACTATAACTAAAGAAGAACAAACAACAACAATTCACCTAAACGAACATCCCTTGAAACATGTAAAGAGTTTCAAGTACCTAGGAAGTATAATATCATCAAATGGCAGATCGGAAGACGAGATCGAAAATAGGTGCAATAAGGCAAATCCAACTCATTGGACAAATGGCACCAATACTAAAGAACAAACATGTATCAATAACTACTAAGAAAGCACTTTACAACACAATCTTCCTACCAACTCTATGCTACCAATGCCAAACCTGGACAATGACAGAAAAAGAGAAAAGAAAAATCAAAACAACAGAAATGAGGTTCCTGAGAAGAATACTCAACGTACCAAGAAGAGATAAGATCAGAAATGAAGAAATCAGGACTAAAGTGGGGGTTATAGCTGCACTAGATTTTATTAGAAAGCAGCAAGTCAAATGGTTTGGCCATGCAAGTAGATTACCAGTCAACAGCATGCCACAACAAGCAATGATGTACAGACATGATGGAAACAGAGGAAGAGGCCGACCATGTAAACGTTGGACGGAGGGAATAGCAGAATCCATGGCAATGTCGATACATAAAGCCCATAATCGGGCACTCTCACGATGTTTATACTTCACCTCGACACCGCAAGGTACAACATGATGAGATGACAGTCTTTAAAAAAACAAAAAACACCTCAAAACCATATCTCCAAGACTTCGGTGGATTTTTCGCCTGTTTCTAATTGTCCAGAATTCGGAGCCGTATGTTAAAATTAGTTCTATGTAATATGCAAGAACTCTTTTTCTAGCTTTCAAGGACAGTGACTTATTGCACAAAGCGTTCTTCAATTGATAGAATGCAATTTTTGCTTGCTCTATTCTGCTTTATATCTCCGTGGTGTATCTTCCATCTGATGTTATCATTGTGTCTGACTGGCACCTTGCCGTCTTGAGAGACGATACTTTGTAAAATAGAGTTGTACCTCTTCATAACTAAACGCCTGGGCTGAATTTAGAGACCATGTGTTTCCCATAAAGCACGATCCCTCTCTCGGCCTGCCTAGTTTACTCGAGAGGGAAGGTAACATCAATATGTCTAAAACAAGACAAGCTTCAGAAGCTACCGGATCAGCAAAGCAATACTCAAAAAGTCCGCCTGTTGGAGCTTCCATCCTAGACCAGTTGCCGACCAAGGCTTAGGGCCTGGTCTGCCCTGCCATGACATTTAGTCTGTAGGTTATATTTCCTCGCAATAGGGTAAGGCTTGTACCCTCCCAATTGCACGACTCCGCCCGAAGTCGTTGGCACAATGTGGGGTATCGGATTTGGTGATCGCTGCCCAACATTTGGCGCTAACAGAAAGCAGGTAGAACCGTCTACTGTCATACGATAGCTTAGTCATATCTGACTAAGACCTAACATCACAACATTCGGTGCTAACAGAAAGCAAGTAGTGCCGTCTACTGTCATACGGTAGCTCAGTCATACCTGACTAAGACCAAACATTCAGCGCTAACAGAAAGCAGGTAGTACCGTCTAATTGTCATACGGTAGCTCAGTCATATCTGCCTCGTGAGGGCTGGTCTGGTTCGCAAGATCAGTCCCGCTTCTAGCGTTCGTTGTCTCGGATGGCTGTGTGAGGTGCACCAAACTGGTATCCTCCCAGCCTACGCAAGTTAGCGAGGCAGGCGTTTCGAGAATGTAACCGCATCGTGCAGCCAGGGTCGTGGTTTGAGCGGGCAAAAGAGCAAATTTGTACAACCGTTCGACAAAGTCTCGATAAGCGCCCACTCTCTCTCGATGAGTAGTGGGCCTGCAGTCAGTAAGCTGGTATAGCTTTTCGGTCAGTCCTGCCGGCGTCGCTTGAAAGCTCGTCGGTATGCGTCCAGTCGTTTTGCATGTATCACCTTGTACCGGGAGGGGGCGCTTTAGCGATGCTACTCTTGGCCTGCATGTGCGTGAATAGTCCGATCGACAGATATCCGATTGATACTGCCAGTAGTCATATGCATTGTGAACTGATGAGGCTCAGCCGAAGATTTGTTCGCAGCTTAGACGAGCAACATCTTCTGTAGGCAGAATCTCGTTGACCGCATGTGTGTGTGTGGTCTGTTCTGGCGGTCAGTCGATCTATCTGACTGATATCTGGTTGATCTTATCAGTATTAATACGCTTGTCGCTTGTCACGACCCTTGTCTTAAAGCTGAAAATTAAAGGAATTGACGGAAGGGCCGTTTGCACGAGGCTCTAGGTTACCATTTGTATTTGAGATCCAATATATACAGGGATAACTGGCCTGTGGCAGCCTAACCTCCACTGCATCTGTGTCCGTCTCCAGTTGTCTTGCCATGCTCGCCACTGGAACCAGATGGACGCAGACGAGAGAGTGAGGTCGACGGAGTTGCGCAACCACTTCCTCACTATAATCCAAACTAAAGCGCAAGTCATTCGTTCTTCATCAAATCAAAAGATGCAATGAATGAATGGTCCTCATCATTCGTGATGGACGAACATCCATAAATGACTAAGACCTGACTGCCCATGACCCAGATATCTGAATGTCTGCACTATTTACTTAGACTGGTACTCCGCGGTGGCGCTGTGGCTAACATACTAGCCTGTCTGTCCTGTCTCAATTTAGACGGATTGTTTACGTTGACCAGGACATTCATGTGAACCCTGTCTAAAATTGGTACCTGGACATGGCATGGGATGTAAAGGTGGTCCGGACGATATTGACCACATCAGCCCCCGACAGCCAATATATTATTTTGAAATATGTGTTTAGCATCATTTGCCCACTGCGTGTATGGAGAGTAAAAGAGTCCGTTACTGTACATACATACCAGGAACCTGGTTTCCTCTGATTAAAGTCAGGAAAGGTCAGGAAAGAACAGGCCTGGTTACCTATGCAAATATACTCAGCTACTAGATATTGCAAAAGCATGATGTGTACGTGGAAAACAATGGGAAATATTGCATTAATTAACCGAAGATACTCATCACCGATATTGCATAGGCATGTCTACGTGGAAAGCAAGGGGGAATTTTACATTGTTTAGCCGAAGATACCCATCAATAATATTGCATATGCATGTGTTAGTGGAAAGCAAGGTGAAACTACAACATTATTTAGCTGAAGATACTCATCACTTATGAAGGACTGAGGGTCATACAAGTTGAACCATGTCAAATGAAAAAAAGAAAAAACATCTTCCCGATGCGACACAGAACGCATGACCACGGGGCGATAATACGAATTATCAGCCATTGCACTATCGCACCAGGTTCGTACTTATTCGACTAGATCTGCTGAGAGACATCCTGTAACTTGTTTCTAAGTGGCCATGCACTGACAAGAAAACCCGCGAGGCAGCCGGGAGTTCCGTACTCTCATTTATTTCACTATCCCAGCTACACACTGCCCCGAAAT
Source organism: Cepaea nemoralis (assembly GCA_014155875.1). Lineage (NCBI taxonomy): Eukaryota > Metazoa > Mollusca > Gastropoda > Stylommatophora > Helicidae > Cepaea > Cepaea nemoralis. The sequence goes on along the minus strand of JACEFZ010016762.1, from coordinate 293,430 downwards.
ACAAAGAAAACAAAACGGATCTTTCAGACTAAAATATTCATGCCTAATTACTCCCACAAACAGGCGTATCTGATTTAGACGTACTCGCTAGAATTTCAATTTTCAGATCCTGTCTAACCAAACTTGTTTTGTAGAATGTCTAGATTGGATTGGATGTGGGGTAATTTGAAATTCTAATGGGTAATGAATACAAGTGGGTGTTAGAGAACGTCAATTAATCCAGGTTGGACTGGGTGAAATGAAATGTCATTTGTAGAATGTGACACATTTTGATCGACATTTTCAAATCTATTTTATATAGACCATGATGGCAAATTGGTAGTGGGCTGGCTTAGCGGTAAAGCGCTTTATGTTCAGTCCCCATTCAAAATGTTGTATTTGCGGAGTATGAGATTAAAAGCTTTCGCGTCACGTAGGGCTGTATGGTAGGCAGTATGGAAGTGGTCAGTTAGAATAACACTGAAATACTCGCTTAGAATAAATATGAAATACTCTCTTAAAATAACATGAAATACTTGCTTAGAATAACAGGAAATACTCGCTTAGAATAACATGAAATACTCGCTTAGGATAAAATGAAATACTCGCTTAGAATAACATGAAATACTCGCATATGATAACATGAAATACTCGCTTAGAATAACATGAAATACTCACTTAGACTAACATGAAATTTCACTTAATATAACATGAAATACTTAGAATAACATGAAATACTCGCTTAGAATAACATGAAATACTCGCTTAGAATAACTTGAAATATTCGATTTGAATAATATGAAATACTTGCTTAGAGTAACAAAAAATACTCGCTTAGAAAACATGAAATGCATCCTTGGATTAAAATGAAATACTTGCTATGAATAACATGACATTTTGACTTGGTGTAGCATGAAATACTCGCTTAGAATAACATGAAATATTCGCTTTCGCTTAGAATAACATTAAATACTCGCTTAGGATAACATGAAATACTCGCTTAGACTAACCTAAAATTGTCACTTAATATAACATGAAATACTCGCTTTGAATAACATGAAATATTCGCTTAGAATAATATGAAATACTCGTTTAGAGTGACAAAAATACTCGCTTAGAAAAACATGAAAAGCTCTATTAGATTAAAATGAAATACTTGCTTAGAATAACATGAAATATTCGCTTCGCTTAGAATAACATTAAATACTCGCTAAGGATAACATGGAATACTCGCTTAGACTAACATGACATTTTTACTTAATATAACATGAAATACCCGCTTAGAATAACATGAAATATTCGCTTAGAATAGCATGAAATATTTGCTTAGAATAATATGAAATACTCGCTTAGAGTAACAAATAATAATCGCTTAGAAAAACATGAAATGCTCCCTTAGATTAAAAAGAAATACTTGCTTAGAATAACATGAAATATTCGCTTAGTTTGACTTTAAATACTCGCTCAAAATAACATGGTGTATTCGCTTAGAATAACATGAAATATTCGCTTAGAATAAAATGAAATACTCGCTTAGAATAGCATGAAATATTGTACTCGCGTAGTGTAACATTAAACACTTGCTTTGGTTACAGTGTTTGCCAAAACTCAAATCTGGTAGCATGGTGGAATGTTATGTTGTATTATGTTACGGTATGTTAATTACGTTATGTTGTATTATGTTATGTTATGAATTACGTCATGTTATATTATGCTGCAGCATGTTCTGTAAATGTCTACTGATCTTTCTTATTGTACAGAGAACATATAATGAGATCGTCAGAAAATATGTCAGGGAACGTGGTTGGTTGACATAATATAAATAACCTACGTTATGCTGATGACACCGTCTTGATAGCAACAAGTCAGATTGAACTAAAGGAATTGATAGATACTATAGTTGTAGAAGGTGAAAAAAATTATGGTCATAGCTTGAATAATAGAAATTCAGAAGTCACGGTGATACTGAAGAAACAGATTGTGTCTAATTGTGTAATTAAAGTAAATGACGTTATTTTGGCACAAGTGTAGAAATTCAGATATCTGGGCACATGGATAACATCAGATGGAAGATGCGTAACTGAGAACATAATAGGGCAAGCAAAAAATGCATTCTATCATATGAAGAACTTCCTCCGAAGACGGAGAGTGTCTGTCTGTACGGCGAGGAACCACCAGTCTGCACACCAATAAGGGGACAACGGATACTCACGCAAACCTCAGGTCCTGTATGACATCACACTGATGTTGGACAATAGGATGCCTTCATCCGACATACAGGACTTCGCGTTGGAGCTCAAGCCAACGAAGCAAGCATATGAAGAACATTTTGTGTAATAAGTCCTAGTCCTTGAAAGATAGAAAAAGAGTTCTTTTATGTTACATAGAACCAGTTTTAGCATACGGCTACAAATCCTGGACAATTAGTAAACAGGCAAAAATATCCCCGAAAGACTTTTAGATGTGGTTTTATAGAAGAATGCTGAAACTTAATTAGACAGTCAAAATGAGCAATCTGGACGTTTGGAGGAAAGCTAAGTCGCAAAGACAACTTATCACAAACATCACGAAGAAGCAGTCATCATATGTTGGCCACATTATGAGAAGACAACAACTGGAACATTTTGTGACAACCGGAAAAATTTGGGGAAAAGAGATAGAGGAAGACAGCGAAAGAAAAATTCTTGACAATCTTGTGTCATGGCACATGAGGGAGTCAACATACGACGGAGATCGTAATTTGTGGAGACGCATGATGGCCCACGCAGGCCAGCAAGGCACTGGATGATGATTATGATGTTCTGTATTGGCATGTTATGTTATGTTATCTTTTGTTATGTTATATTATGTTATCTATTGTTGCGCTATCTTTTGTTTTAATCTTATCTTTCGTAATGCTATCTTATGTTTTATTTTGTTTGTTATCTTGTGCTATAAAACGGCAGATAATAAACAGCATATTCACACCAACCCTTTGCTACCAATCTCAAACCTGGACTTTATCCAAATTACACCTTCGCAACATCAACACCTGCGAAATGAGATGCCTGAGGAGAGCTGCCAACTTAACAATCCGAGACCATGTAAGAAATGCTATTATCAGACAGACTGTGGGATCAACACCTTGTGCCACATTTATTGAAAGACAGAAGATCAAGTGGTTTGGCCATGTCGTTAGAATGCAACATCAGCAACTACCATCACTGACCTTGCATCAAAGATCATCTGCGACGAGACCACGAGGACGTCCAAGAAGAAAATGTATTGACGACATCAGAGACATTGTACAACCACACGGAATGACACTATCCAGTGCCGCCCACCGGGCGCTGGAACGCAAATTATTCCTCCCCACGACGCTTGACGGCAGAAGTGGAAGATGATGATGATGATCTTGTGCTATGTTATCTTTTGTTATGTTATCTTTTGTCATATTATGTAATCTTATGTTACGCTATGCTATGCTATCTTATCTTATATTATGTTATCTTACGTTACGTTATATTATGTCATATTATGTTGTGTTCTCTTATTTTAAATTCGCTGATGTTATCTTATGTTATATAATGTTATCGTATGTTGGGATGCATTTGGTTACGTTATGTCATGTTATACTATGTTAGGTTATGTTATGTTATGTTATGGTATGTTATGTTATGCTTTACTTTGCTTTGTCATGGTATATTATGTTATGTTATGTTTGTGTTTACTCTTTTTGATTGAATGGTTCTTTTAAATAGCCCTTCGCGAATTGATTTTCTGAAGCCAAATCTGGAGTTTCTTGGAGGGACTTATATGTTGGATGGCAACCTTGTCTGCTATTGGCGTTGGCTGGCTAATAATAGATTTCTTTCTATTTATAATCCATTCCAAAAATGAAATTCCCGGTTCATTTTACCTGGCAAAGATGTGCTAGCTCGAAGTGAAATCGACTGATTTAATTTTGTGAAGACAGATCGATGGATATTTGTCAATATTTTGCTGCGGTATCACAAGCAGAGAAACTACCAGAAAATTATCCTTGGGAAATCTGCTTGTTCGGTGATGTGTTGTGTTGGCAGCCTATAATGGTGAAATATGACGTTTGTACATTGCAATATTACACCGCGTACATTTGTCTCGTTCGGAGTCTGCTTTGTAGCAGATGAAACTTGTTTTAGATTTTGTGAACGTTTGATTATCAATGTTGTTGTTTGCCATAATCTTCTTCGTCTGTTGCAGCTTTTTCTTCTTCCTACTTTTCTGAATTAATACTGCTGCAGCTGATGCTACTACTATTACCTCAGCCACTACCATTACTACTATTACTATTACCACAACCACTACCATTACTACTATTACTATTACCACAACCACTGCCATTCATTCATTCATTCATTCATTCATTCATTCATTCATTCATTCATTCATTCATTCATTCATTCATTCAGTAGCATGTCCTTTGCAGAACCTCGCACCCATAACTGCCTTCTGGAAAACCTCTCGATCGTAAGCAAGATGTCCCGCGTCCGAGACACCCATCTGATGATCATCCGCCACATCCTGCACCCATCTTCTCTTTTACCTTCCTCTTCCTCTCTTCCCAGGCATATACCCCTCCATTATTGTTCTCTCCAAACTTTCATGTACGTGTCAAGTGACCAAAATATTTCAGTTTTCTTTGTTTTATCGTTTTTAATAGCCAACCTTCTTCAATATTCAGCTCTTGAAGTATTGATGCATTTGTTCTTTTCTTTATGTGACAGCTAGAAAAGAAGAGGAAGAAGAAGGAGAGAGGAGGGAGGGAGGAGAGAGAGAGAGAGAAGAGAAAGAAAAGAGTGAGGGATATGATATAAGATAAGTGTGAAGCCTAAAAGTTCGTTCCTCAGTCGAACTCTGCCTACAACGCACTATCTTTGATAATAAGGAAAGATGAAGAGAGAAAGAGAGAAGGAGAAAAAGGATGAGAGTAAGGGATAGGAAAGATTAGTAGTAGGTTACGTCCTAACTGATTAGGAAATCTGGATTGTGGTGCTGGATTGACCCCAATCCAGTTGGATTGGGGTTAGGGGTTAGGGGTTAGGGTTTAGGGGTTAGGGTTAGGGGTTAGGGTTAGGGGTTAGGGTTAGGGGTTAGGGTTAGGGTTTAGGGGTTAGGGTTTCTGTGTGCTCCTAATTATACTTTCTGGATTGACCTCGCTGGATTGCCTCCAATCCAGCTCGGGCCCAGGGCGGTTTGGGTAGGGTAGGTACTTAGGTCATATGTAAGGGGCGATACATCTAAGAAAAGACATGTTTTTCTAAGGGCAGATAACTGTGTGTAGCATAGTTTAAATAGTTGTAAAAAAAAAATTAAACTAAATTAAACAACAACCAAAGGCGCGCGGCGGCGGGTGGCGGGCAGCCGGTGCGGGGGCGCTCGCCGGGTGCGGGCGCATGGGCGCGGGGTCGAATCCTATATATCGCGCCACATAGGTGGGTAGGTGGTCATTGATGAGTGTCCACACTTGTGGTTATTGGTGACTGCCCACTAGTCCAGTCAGCGGACCAACGAGTAGCGGTTATATACTTGTAATAATAACGGCCAAACGACTCTTTCCGTAAAATGTCAAAACTTAAAAAATACACAGAGATGTACATGCACAATCTGGGACAAAAAATCAATACTGATTCTCCTAACAACTAATCCAGGAGCTTATCGTCGTCGTAATGGACTAGGTGGGTTATTACTGTTATTAATATATCCGCCGTGGCAAATAGATCGTGATATTAATAAAGAGCCATATAAACGTCGATAGAGGATTAAGAGCTTAACACCTATTGTCGGGCACCCAATAAAAATCAATAGCACTACTTTCATTTCTTCTCATAATTGCTGGCAGGAGCTTATAGGATTAATCATCATTGCAGTGCGCGGATTAATACATGGTGTCAGTTGGTGTAGTCCACATCAGCACAACTCACTATAAATACTGGGAATAAACGCTATAGAAACCACATTCGCCCAGGCCGCTGAAGAAGATATATTGGAGGAAAACCAGACGTGGACCATCGTTGCACTAGGTGAGTATATTGTCTTGCTGGTAAAACATATGCTCGTGTGTGAGCCTGTGTGTCTGTCTGTCTTTCTGTCTGTCTGTATGTATGTCTGGCTGTCTGTCTGTAGATATGTCTATATTCTGTGTGTGTGTGTGTGTGTGTGTGTGTGTGTGTGTGTGTGTGTGTGTGTATATGTATGTAGGTGTGGTTATGTGTATGCGACTGTGTATGTATATGTGTGTCTATATGTCTGTATGTGTGTGTGAGTATGTATGTATATCTGTATATATGGCTGTGTGTGAGTATGTATGGGTGTGTATGTATATATTTATGTATGTATATACGTACACGTAGTGTATGTGTGTATGTGAGTGTATATGTATATGTGTATGTCTATTTGTATGTGTGTATGTATGCAACTGTGAATGTGTATGTGTGTATGTATATATATGCATGTGTGTGTGTGTGTGTGTGTGTGTGTGTGTGAGGTCGGCTAAGTGTACTTATGTGTGCGCCCTTCTTGGTGGAACTGGTTGGTAATGTATTGTGTCTTGCTTCCACAGAGCGCCTTGTATCTAACCTATCAAAGGGCCGTCACCAGCTAGTCGAGCTTGCCGACAACCAACGGCGCCTTGTATCAACATAGCAAAGGGTCACCACTAGCGACTCGATCTTGGGTAGCGACTCGATCTTGTCAACATACAGCATTGCCTTGTGTCTGACCAAGCGAAGGTTCATCACCCACGAGTTGGTACTATAAGCAGGTATTATGTATATGTATATTTGTATATATGTATGTGTATGTATGTCTGTATATATGTATCCGTATATGTGTGCGTGTGAATACTGGTAACTTTGCTAGCTGAAACTAAATGTTAATAGTTCATATACTCCAGTGGTGATATGAAGACAACACTAGAACGCCTCTCTTGCTGTTCGTTCTGTACAAATGGGTTGTTTGTCCTTATTTTTTAAACTCAAGCTGGTCTGTTAACTTCAATCAGTCATATCTTGTTGTCTTTCATATTCAGTGTTAACAAATCATGCTCCGGCCTTGTGAGTTCTTCAGCTTCAAATGTTATGTCTAGACCAAGTGTCAAACTATATCGATTGTGTCTGGTTAAAGTTAGAAAAAAAAATGTTCTTAACTTCACATTGCCTATAAAGATTAACTTTATATATGGCTGTGTCACTGTCTACCTAATGGCAACGTATTTAAAATTATATTACACACGTGTATGATATCGTTAGCTCAATAAAAAAAATATGAAAATTAAAAATTACTGGTGGAAACTAAAATTTTTGTGATTGATACTTTCACAGGTGTACGTGGTCAACCTGATAGAATACAAAGAACCAGTATCCTTGTACGCAAACAGACACTATTATAAAAATCGCAGGTGTTTAAATATAAAGAAAAAAGTGTGCCAACCCGCAACGAAGCAGCCGACTAACAGTACTTTACATTATTGTCAACTGAAAGCATGGCCACGAACCAGAAAAATATCCATCTGTGTCCTACATGTAACAAAGTTTTCACTGAACGCCACAATCTTACACGTCACATTCGAACAGTCCACACAACCGAAACTCACGCATGCCACATCTGCGGTCACTTATACAACAGAAAAGACACATTACAACACCATTTAAGAGCCCACCACCAGACACCCACAACATCAACCACACCGACAACATTACACATGAACACTACACCTCCAACACATATGGACAATATACCTTCAACATCAAACACGGATACTAAAAAATCATCACGAAAAAGAAAAGCACCATCAGACCCACAACCATCTAAGAAACAGAAACACAATAGCGAGCACGTGGTAGCAGAGGAAGCTGTCGTAGAGATAGATGAGAGAGTAGAGATAGATGAGGAGCTAAAGACATTAGACAAACTCCCCACCGTCGACAATATCCAGCAGACATATAGAGACAACTGGCAGGCCCTTAGGACTCATCATAAAGATCAACAAACATATATCGACCTACAATTTTTTTCACCGACCGGACTCAACACAACCAATAGACTGGACCGAGAAACTAGCGCCTGTGTTTAGTAGTCAGACAAACCGATTTAAGGTAAATTATAGCCATCACATGATGTTACGACATAAGGAGACGAATGAACTAAGATTTTTCCATTCATCGTCAAATAATGCCTGTGCACTCGACGTACCCTTTTTAGTAAACAACGAACAAGACTTTGATGACTTTATAACCATAGTTCAGGAAAGCGACATGTTCAATTACGCCCTACACAACAGACCCGACTCTACGTATTTGGTAGAGACAATCCCCGCGACTAGCTTCTATATATATCACATCAATGAGCACCCGATAGGTTGTTGTCTAAAGGGCTTACCTGATCACATAAGACACAATCATGGTATCAATATTTTACAATACGCATCCAACTCTACACCGTACACTGACAATTTTTGTCTCTTTCGATGTCTGGCGGTATTCCAAGGAAAACCTGTAACAGATCTTAGAAAACATACCATTCGCTTAGCTAACCAGTGGCAGACATACCAGAAACTAGATTCATTAGAAAACTTCCCAGGGGTTAGGCTTATCGATATGCCCAGTATAGAAAAATGTTTTGAGGTAAAGGTAGACATATTTGAATTCAACGAGACCCAAGCCCTGGTCCCCAAACTTCGCGGTAGTGGGGAATATACTAAAATTATGCGAGTATTATTATATAAGGATCACTTCATGTACATTAATGACTTTGATAGAGTAGCCAAGTCATTTGGGTGTAGTGAATGTGGGAAGTTGTGGGCTAGTTTTCGGGATATGGATAGACATACTCAGACTTGTAGTGGGGGAGTCCCTGTGAACAGTTATAAAGGAGGGGTCTATACTGTGACAGAAACTGTGTGGGAGACCATTAGCTCATTGGGGGTCAAGGTAGACACCAAGTACGTATATCCTTATAGGGTTGCCTACGACTATGAATGTTACTTCGAGACCTAACAATCTACCAGGGGAAACCAAGTCCACCAAATTTTTAGGTAAGCATGTCCCACTTAGCTGGTCGATAGCGTCAAATGTCCCTGGGTTTGAGGACCCTGTCTGCCACATCACAACGGGTAATCCTCTGGACTTGGTGAGAAAGATGGTTGAATATCTGACTCAAATCGCTGATGCAGCGTACTCCGAATTACGAACTAAGTTCGACTGGTTATACACACGGTTAGAAGAGCTAAATGAACACAAACTAGTGGCTAAGTTAGATGAGTACATGCAGGAATTGCCGGTGATAGGATTTAACTCGGGGAGGTATGATATAAATCTAATTAAGCCTTATTTGATAGAGTCCTTCCTCTCTGCCACTGATGACCCCTTTAAATACATAGTGAAGAGAAACAATAATGTCATGGCCATTTCCACAGAAAAAACTTAAGTTTTTAGATATAGTTAACTATCTAGCCCCAGGATTTAGCTACGCCAAATATTTAGCGGCCTATGACGTAGAGGAGACCAAGGGGTTCTTTTGCTACGAGTATATCACCTCATTAGATAAACTACAAGAGACTCGCTTACCTCCACACAAGGCTTTCCATTCACAACTGAAAAACTCCAACATTTCAGCTGCTGATTACGATGTCTGTCAGCGAGTATGGCGCGAGAACCAAATGACGACACTGGCAGACTTCCTAAGGTGGTACAACAACAAGGACGTGCGACCCTTTATTAAAGCGTTAAAGACTCAGGTTAAGTTTTACAAGGACTTAGAGGTAGATATTTTCAAAGATGCCATCTCAGTTCCCGGGGTGACCCTAAAGTACCTGTTTAAACCATCCCCAAGAATATAGTGTTTTCACTATGTTCCAATAAGGAGAGTGATCTGCACACTACCATTAGAAAAAATATTGTAGGGGGCCCCTCGATCATATTCCATAGGTATCACGAGGTAGGTAAGACCAGGATTCGAGGGGGTGAAGTAGTTCAGAGTGTGAAAGGGTACGATGCCAACGCTCTATACCTGTGGGCACTGATGCAGAAGATGCCCACCGGTTTTCCTGTGATAAGATATGCAGAAGATGGGTTCAAGCCCCATAAAACCAGAGTGTACATAGTCCAGTGCAGAGAGTGGTTGGCTTGGGTACAACACAGTCAAGGCATACAGCTACAAACACAGTTTAATGGGCGGGAGATGTCTCTAGGAGAACGACACATCCGTGTAGATGGCTGGGATAAGTAAGACTCGAACCGTCTACCAGTTTCACGGGTGCTTATTTCACGGGCATCAAGACTGTGTGCTGACACGGGGTATTGATGTTAACCCGGTGAGCAAAAAACCCTTGGCCGAGCTGTATACCAACACTCTTCAGATTCACGAGTATCTGAAGAAGGAGGTGAATGTTACCGTCGTGGAAATGTGGGAATGTGCGTGGAAGTCTCTCAAAAAGACTAATACCACCATTAAGAACTTCGTTGAAGACGACATTCCCATACGTCGCACCCTGGCATGGTTACCAGGTACATAGGCCAGGACAAGCTTCCGTCAAGGCTGTAAAGACGAGACTTTGTTTGGCTAGGGAATGCGACATGCACGGACAGACGAGTATCAAGAGTAGTTTTTCTGAATCATGAGTCCTCACTCTTTAAAAACCCTGATGTGTCTAGAGCCGACTTATGCGTGAACTTATGAGTCAGATGACGCTGCAGAACATAAGTTGTTGACAGTCCAGTACGGACGCCCGCTATAGGTCAGTTATACTAGGGGAAAAGATCTATTGTGCCACACCATTGCTGAAGATGGTATTTGACGCATGATCTATAAGGCCAGCTAAAAATATCCAAATAATTGAGTATAAACTGAGTAAGTGTTTCGAAAAGTTTGGTAAGGAGGTCTGCCGCCAGACGGCTTGCGTGACAGCAATACGGCTTACATAGCGATTAAGCTCGAGACATGAAACTGTAGTGGGATATACACGCAGCCTATGGCAAACACTTAACCAATAGGCCAGGCACACCAAGTGTTTACATATTGTATCGTGGGCGTGCACGTCAGAGTTGGTGAAATGACATCACCTCTATCACTGTATGACCAGGCTGTCAGATGAAGAGGTTTGATGTGGAGTCCTCTAAAGAAGACCATCTATGGATCTACCCCAACAAATATGGACTTCTATTGTGTACCTATGAGACGCAACCGTTGCGCATGGTTAGAATTACACTATGGATGTTTCGATGAAGTTATATAGATAGGAAAGATGTTTTCAGTTGTGGTGAAATGGATACACGAGAGTCTGTCACTAAGGCCCTATAGCGCAACCTTAGCACCAGGTCGTCAGACCTGAATCTTCAGGAGAGAAGTTTTATAGCGTCTATAGTCTCCGTGGTCCCAGCTGAGTCTTGTGATAGCCATAAAAGGATTTATTAGCAGTAGGGGCGTTGTGTATCTCACCTGTGACCTGTGGAGAGCTAAGTCTGACGGTCTCACGACACATAAAGATACCCCTGGTTATTTAAGCTAGAGTATGAGGGTCGGAATGGTCTCCTTATGCAGCAGATACATATCACTGTTTTGGAGACTTCTACAAGACCACGCACGAAAGATCTACAAACCACACAACACCACTTGACAGAGACACTTTCTATGTCCTACTCGACACACAGACAGCCAGTGGATGTGACAAATCTATAGGTTTAAAGACACAAGATTCCTCTGTCCTCACATATACAACAGACACAGCATGTAGAGGCCTTATCCTATTTTATATTAAAAGAGAAAGTACACAGCAGTATCTACAGAGTTACCACCATCACCGACGTGAGCCATTGAACATGTCACTCACATGAGCATTTGTTTCTTAGTAGTGTAAATGTGTATCATAGCTATGTAAAACCGTTGTGTGTGTACAGCTTTGTCCCTTTTTTTCTAGCTTTGTGTTCATCTCGAGTGCTATTATGTATGTCCTGGCTCAATGAAACTTGGTGTTCTATATATGATTACCATTACAACTTTGGTTATGTGTGTTCATATGGTACGATGTGATGATGCCTTGTGAAATGATGTACATGTGATAATGTCTACAAGCATTGAAACTATTAAAAATGTTTGTGAATATGTGTACTGACTTTTGTAAATTGCGAGACGGTCACATTTTTCACTAGTTGTTTGTGCTGCCATTATAATGCAATTATTTTGTAAACACTCTTGAAATGCTTTTAATGTACTTTGTAAATGAATGGAGCTGAAAATACACAGTCATGTATATTGTTGTCGATAAATGTGGACTTGTTTCTGAATATGTTTTGTCACACTAATGAAACTTGTATCCCATACTGGATTTTCGCTGAAAACAATAAAAGCTATGACAAACCAACTGGTGTGTTTGTGGTTTAATTGCAGTGGTATACGGATATGCTTTTCCCCGTTGTCTGTTTTTCCGTTGTTTTCATGTTTTCTTTGACTTTCTTGTGCTTTCTTGTTCATGGTGACTGCTGACGTGAGGTTGTTGTCTGTGTTGTTTGACTTGGCATAAACGTGTATGAACAATTGACATACACAACAGACATAACCAAAAACACAAGGAACAGAACGGGCGCAAGAACAGTGGGACACAGTACAGAATCACAAAAGTACAAATACACAAATATTTTCCACGAGCCATAGTACACAAGAAGAATGTCACAAGTATCATAAAAGGGATCATACGTGTTACAAAAATGGTACAATCTACACAATATTCAAACAAAGACAGAGATTTCATTTTCTTTTCTTTATGTTTTCTTTGTGTTTCTGGTTTAATTTTCATAGATGGATAGCTTATACGACGTTGTCTCTTCTTGGGTCCCTCAGTGTATTGTATACAGTTGTCGTGAGTAGTCATGGCTGCTGTCTGGTCTCCGGCTGGTGTGCTCTGATCACACATCTGACACCACATGCGTTTGGCCTGACTATAAACATCTGGCTGTTGTCGCTTTCATCAAACATCTGGTATCGGTTCATTCGGCTTCAGCACTGCCTGGTAGCTGGGTTGTATGTATTGTAGGCCTGATAAGTGTTGGTGACTTGGCTGTCTGCGGTAGGTGAACACTGTTAGTGACTGGCTTGGCTGAGAACATTTGTGTTAGTGACTGGTTTGGCTTGAACATCTACTAGTGTACTCGGTTTGAATTTGAGTAGTAACGAGGGCTTGGTTTGACATTAACGGTGTAGCATGCAGTCTTGATGGATGTGCGCGTCTATCACAAAAAACTGCAGCTACGAATCCCACGTTGGCATAGACGTATCAATTGTTCATATTCTTGGCGAGTACGTATCAGACCCAGTTGACCTTTAGTGGTACAGGTGGTTAATCTTTATCATGGGATACTAATCGACCCAATCCGCTTCATTGACCGTTGTTTATTTGAAAACGCATGCAGAATACGTGGCATACTCACCCGAGACATTTCCGCTGAGAAAATATAGTAGTATACAGACCACAGGTGTTACTTAGTACATCTTGTAAGACCCGGGTAGTTATACATTAATGGTCGGACTGAATACTTCTCATAACTTGCTTATGTCAGCTTGTAAAGTGGTAGCCCAAACGAATCAAAGTTTTCAACGTTGCCTAACCAGTCGTAATACAGCGCGATCCAGTGGGACCCAGGTTGATCACTGGGTCAGTGTTTATCACACAAGCAGCTGGTTTAGTTCTATCTATTTGTGTAGGTAACTGATCACGAGCACATACTCTGACCTGGACCCGTCGACATATCTATCTGCCAGTAGTAGACTGGTATCTGTTCTGTGTCCATTATGAAGCATAATCTGTTAGCACTTGCCTGGTCTTGGATATTTCAATTATCCGTCGTGCTCGGCGCAGACGATAACTTGTAATGGTTCTGGGTGGGTGTGTTGAACTTAAATTCCAGGGTTAGGGGGACCAGCCCTCGGCATCTTCAAACTGATCTCAGTCAGTAACTGACTCAGGTCAAAGGCATACAGCGTATACCCATGTTATATTGCATATAGTCAATGAATTACCGAGTCCTTGCCCCCAGACCCATGCTAGATTAGTGCCAAGAAGGCTCGTACGTATGATTGTTCATATCCATCGTTAACGGCTTGCTGGTGCAGATCGCCCTCGACTGTTACGTTCAGATACATCAGCCCAAGTTTGAAATTTATAAGGATAGCTTTGAGTACCGTTGAAGGCGGCTGATTTATGAGGCCAACACGATACGTGGAGGTGTTTGACTCATAAACAGATTAATCTGAGTGTGAGATAACATCCCTTGATAGCTAGTGTTTTCAATGCAACACGCTTGATCGGTGTTAGCTTCATATTGGCTCTCATCAAGGCTTTCTCATGGGCGAGAGCGACGGCTGGATTTAGTTTGGCTTTACGAACCACCAGCGTGGCATGTGTTATAATAACGGATGAATAAGCCAAGGTGTGTCGTCGGGGGCTATTAGGTTAAAGGTAGCTTTCGATGAGTCAGCTTATTTTCACATCCACACCGTTTATCATGTAACGGTCTTGCGCAAAAGATATCGACGTGTAGTCGACCATCAATATCTATTTCTGCTCTCGTTCTGGATAGTTGTCGTCGGGTGTTTCGACCTTTGTTGTATCGCCTTGAGTCTCATCGAGAAATTTAGCTGTATCGTAGTAATAGAGGCGGCTGACTGAGAGTGACTCTTCTTGGCTTCTTCCCATGATTCAGTGTGGCTTCCAGATAGGCTCTATATGGGTATGTGTTCTCACTCGGGTGATTAGCGTGTCGTTGAGTGAACATCCACTGTGAAACAGACTGTGTAAGTAAATAGTTGACGGGGGCCACTTCGCTGTGGGTGGTAGTTTATCGCCGTTGGTAGTGTGACTTTAGCTCTGATGTGTAAGAAGTGTATATTAAGTCTAGATACTCTTCACTGGCGCAGATATAGCAATTCTATAGTGCTCCTGGTGCTAGAGATGCGAGCGGGTGTATCTCCACACACTGCCCCTGCTTCTACGGCCGTTTGTGTCGGCGGCACCTAAACGATCCAAACCAAATGCAGACACTACACAGAGTTGGATGAATCAGAGCCAATCATGCGTAGATATCCGAATACTTCTTCTTATGAGACCGATTAGACCAGCACTTAGTTTTATACGTTTACTCGGCTCACCAGGTGGCGCTGTCGTCTTTTCCTTCTAGACGCTACCCGATTGGTTACGATGATGGCTGCGCCTTGCAGTAAACGCTGACCGGCTTGTTTGGCGTGGTCTTTAAGCTTCTCCAACAGTTCCTACCAGCTAGAGCGTCTTGGGCCACTTTCAAGCCTGTACTAGACCTCTCGGAGTAAGGCTTACCAACTGTCTTTAACAGGGTAGAATTGTGCGACAAGTCCACTGAAGAAACTGACCACGATACCGCGACCTCTCTGACTCGGCACCCACAAACCTGGCATGCCATGCAGCTTGGTTGCAGTAAAAGTCCTCGTACATTTTGGGACTCGACGTAACGCCACGTGATTTTCACCATTATTCTAGGTCTGACTGTTTCCGCGTGCGAAATGTAACGTCAGCACTGAAGTTCCGCTGGTGAATGAGATCGTTGTCCCCGTTCTCAGTGTTAAAAGATCATCACCATGTCGAAATGAGTACCGACTTCATGGCACGTAGTGTGGCTTGTCATAGATGCGAAATACCGAGGCTGAGCGCTTGGTCCAAGATCGGGACAGTCCTTAGTAGTGGGACCATGGCGTCTCCGTACTGGTCTCGCGGATATAAGATCGCAATAGCGTAGACATTTGAGGTCATTATTCAGTTCTACCACCACCTCGCATTCCATTAAGGTTGCGTCCGTCACCTTACCGAGGGAAAACCTAAATGCTCTCAATCTCTCGCTAATTTAACAGTGGCCCCCGGTTACGAATAGTTCACGAGGGCTCTCTCAAGGCTTTGTTATAATATGAATCTGTACTCGCACCTTGTCACAGTCTCTTTGTATACGATCTGATCAGGACGTGCCTTGTCACGGTCTTCCTCCCCTTTCACTAGATCGATTCAGTTCCTCTATAAAACCAGCTGGTGAGCTGTACATACCCGAGGGACACACCACTCTTATGGGATGTTTCCCCTGGGGTGGTATGTATATGAACCACACTTCATTCTCTAACACATTGCAGTAGTAGTTGGGAAACTGAATTTCGGCCAAACCCACTTCGTATTGTTTGGTCACATCAATAGTCTGCGGCAACTTGACGAAAAAGTGACCCGGGTTGTTGTTGGGAAACATATTCGGTGAAGCATTGCTCGGTAATGTCACGTAGAAGCTCATAGTTTAGGGTTAGGTAGCATGTAACCCAGACAACTACTCATTAGCGCAATCCACAGCTTGCCCTCAGATGCTTCGGCGCTGCCGCGACTCAGATTGAATAGTGATACGCCGATAACGGTGTATATAACGACCATCTGACAGAAGAAGACAATCTCTGTTCGCGGCACCGTTGACCAAAAAACGACCAGAACGAGGTTCTTTCGCTGGGTGGGTTATTTTGTGGGCGCAGTACAGTAGTTTCCGCAATGTCTTCGTCCATTAGCCTCGGTATCTAGTTAGGTCTGAGACCCAGCTATTGAATGACGAATTATACCCGAACCATTTCACTAAATACTCTTTACCACCACCTCTCCTTCGTCTTTCTTGTAAGACGGTTTCAACCCGATACACTTGTTTATCTCCGACTGGTTGGATCTCTTCTCGATAGAATGATCCTCGTAGTTCTTCGCCCGAATCGTCTTTTAGCACATACGTCACCGGACTGGTATGGTTTATACGACTGACGGTAAACAATTCTTCTGTCCACGCCGGCACATACCCCTTTTTAAAAGGTTGTTTGGGTTGAGCCAGTCTGACTCGGTCCCCCTTCTGTAAAATGTACTTTTCTTGACCCGTCGGGTTTTTGATACAAGTTATGCCACACCTCTTCTTGATTAGTATAGTTGACTTGTCGGGGGGCCATGCGAATACTTCTGTGATAGGAACCATTGTAGTTGCGGATCAGTTTATCTATGACGTCGACATAGCGCAGTGTATTAGTCTTGGTGAAATACCGCCACATTTTTTCTTTAAGCGTCCGGTTGAATCTTTCCACTATAGAGGCCTTAACGTCTTCATTCTCGGTGGTAAAGAAATGCACACCTCGGTCTTTCAGAAACTTTAGGAAGGTCTGGTTGACAAATTCCGACCCTTTGTCGGTCTGAAAGTTTACCGGTTGTCTATCACCAAAGATTTTACTCACAGCCTCCACCAGCGCTTTCCCTGTTTTCTTCTGGATTGGGATGGCCCAGGCATATTTACTAAACACATCGATGCAGGTCACTAGATACGACAACCCGTCGTTGTATCTTTGTACTAGGCGCATATCTATCAAGTCGGCTTGAAACTGTTGATTTATCCCACCGGTTATGGTCTGGCGTCTTTGAAAACGCCGTACGGATCGGTTTATGCAAAGTATACGTGTCCTGGTGGCGTAACCATTTCTCTATTTGCTTAGCGTTCAGTTTAGAATTTCTTTTTAAGGCGGCGGCCCCGCCATAGGCTCCCGGTTGTTGGGGATCGTAGTAATACTTTCTTAATTGCGCGGCCATTTTTCCCACTTGGGCGTAGTTAACTTACTCGGCTTCTTCTTTCGTCTGAGCTTATACGCTGGAGTGGTCTCAGCTACTTGACTCTTGGGTGTTATTGGTGTATGGGTAGTTACTTGACTCTTGGGTTCGCTTACTTGAATAGGTTGACTAGGTGTCTCGGTTATTTGACGAGTGGTCTCAGGTGCAGTGCTGACTTCGGGTTTTTGTTCTTTGATATCCACTAGGCCTAAAGGCTTGTGTCTGTACTGATCTAGTCGATTCAGATATCGCTGCAAGGTTTGTTGGTATAGACGGGCTTTTTCACGAGGTGGCAGATCTTCACTCTCCAGGACTTGGCGCATTTGTTGGTCCAAGTCACGCAGGCTATCGTTTAGTGTGTCGGGTGGTGTATAGGGTCTTTCTAGCAAACGAGGGTCGATCAGGAGCATTTTCTTGGCCATTACAAACCCACGATGCCTTTCAACACATTTAAAATTGGGCCGAGTAAGGCACCTATGAAACCACCTTGTTGCAGGATCTGTTTCCTTTTCTTGAGCGACAGGTTCTTACCCGTGAGCGCTCTCAGACTGTTTTTGTGTCGCTGCAGTCGGCGCTTCTGACTCGGTGTCAGGGGAACATTCCCTTTTAAGACATTGTGACAGCATTCACATATTGATTGGACGAGATCCGGTGAGGCCGTTTTAATTACGGCTTTTACGGCGGCTGGCTTTGCCTCACCCAGAAACCGCAGCATGGGCCCATGACGTTTCACTCGGTTGGACATATTACTTGGGGACGTAGACAACTTGGTGCTGGTCAGGAAATATACGACTGCGTAAACGGAGCTGATCCGGTGTTTCCTGTCGAAGGTCGAATAACAAATACCCGTGTGGCGTCGATGTCGCGTCTTTAAAACTATCTTGGACATATGACACGCGGCCTGGGTACATCTGTTTGGCCAGATTGGCAATTTGCGATCCATCTCGAGGATTTTTAAACACCACTAGGTAATGCGAATTCAGACTGATAGTTCTTTGTTCTTTGTTCTTACCAAAAAGGTTCTGGACTATATACATGACACTGAGATTACGATGATGACTACCCTTAGTAAATAGTTTGGTCACTCTATCATCTGTCTCGGACATTAGGTCATCTATAACCACTAACCGCCGTCTATCACCAGTCCATTTTTCCACATCGGGTAGTCCCTCGTTAAATTGGACACCCTTCATAGTCTCATACATGGGTTGCCACTCTCCGTAGCACCATATAATCTCCTCTGGAATCGGGTCGACCATGTCTGGGAGATGGGCCAGAAACTGTTGTACAAAGACGGATTTACCACAACCTGTTGGTCCCGCAATCATCGAGGTAAAAGGATGTTTCCATCTAGGATCCATGACTACGAATGACCACCTACCCACCTATGTGGCGCGATATATAGGGTTCGACCCCGCGCCCATGCGCCCGCACCCGGCGAGCGCCCCCGCACCGGCTGCCCGCCACCCGCCGCCGCGCGCCTTTGGTTGTTGTTTAATTTAGTTTAATTTTTTTTTTACAACTATTTAAACTATGCTACACACAGTTATCTGCCCTTAGAAAAACATGTCTTTTCTTAGATGTATCGCCCCCTTACATATGACCTAAGTACCTACCCTACCCAAACCGCCCTGGGCCCGAGCTGGATTGGAGGCAATCCAGCGAGGTCAATCCAGAAAGTATAATTAGGAGCACACAGAAACCCTAACCCCTAAACCATAACCCTAACCCCTAACCCTAACCCCTAACCCTAACCCCTAACCCTAACCCCTAACCCTAACCCCTAAACCCTAACCCCTAACCCCAATCCAACTGGATTGGGGTCAATCCAGCACCACAATCCAGATTTCCTAATCAGTTAGGACGTAACCTACTACTAAGATTTAGGTTCGTGTTTCCGCTTGAGAACAATAGTTAATTACTATTGCACCATCAATGTCTCGTGGTGTATGTCGTCAGGTTATAGAAGAGAAGTACAACCCACCTCACAAAGTCTCTAAACTACTATAATCTACACAATCTCAGACTGACAAGTCGAAATAAAAGGCAACTCAAACCTATTTTTATTTCCTTTCTGAACAGTAACAGAGTGACAATCTACAACGTAATCGCAAAGAGTAATCAGTACATGCATTGCAGACACATAATGCATATTTAACTGTAATAATACGATGCTGCATTACCTCACCAGGGAGAGATAGATAGTGTAACAGCCTGTGCAACTGGGTGTTAGGGGGATGCCACTTATGATCACCTATTAACCGCATGAAGTAAAAGACTAAAGCTAGGAATTACACCGGCCTTTGTTTCGTAACTATCTTTCTGTAGGCTTATTAGTGGTCCATATATTCAGCCCAAATACCCATTGATCCATAGATTGATCCATCAATCCATATACCCAGGGATTTAATTCGCTCCCATCCAACTTGTTCAGCGGGTAACTGTTTATTCAGCTATGCCTGGTTTATCCAGGCAACTCCAGTTTACCCAGACAATGTATTCTTCTTCTGCCGTCCCGGTGTCCTTCTGGGTTTCATATTTGAAATACGACTGCACTCTTCAACCTCTTGTTTGTCGTGGATCCCACTTGACCTTTCCAATCATGTTTGCCATTAGTCTCCTGTGTGATTCCGATTGATCTTAGTCTCCTGTGTGATTCCGATCGCAGTGTCTACCGTGTGATTCCGATCGCAGTCTGGCTAGTGGTTGTCCTATCTGACGTTAGCCATCATCTGCAACTACTGAGTGCTCTTCTTTAGCCAACAGTCCTTCTCAAATGGCTTGCACGCCATTTTGTGATCCTCGGAATTTGCGTTCCACTCCATCAGATTTATCTATCTGGAATAAATGGTTCACAGATCCTTGACCATCCTACTTTTCTTCGGCAGTCCAGACGAAACCGTGATATATGCATCCTTTCCGTCTTTAATACTGCCTCTCCATCTTCCTGGACACTAAACAGCCTGGTATATAGACATCACCATTGCTGGAGTTCCAAACTCACACTTCCTCCTGGGCTTGGCGACCGCCCAGCCCTCGCCCTGTTGCTACCGCACTCTTGCTCGTTCTACCCTGTCTAAACTGACTGGATCCAACGTATATATCACCTCTTGAGTTGGCGCCTTTCTCGAATCACGCGACCAGGCTTCTCTCACCTCGTGAACGACTACCCAATCAGTACCTCGCATACTCTGCTTAATTTGCATACTACCATCATATCATTAACCCAAATCTACATTGTCTCTTAAGTTCATGGTCCTGAGTTCATGTACTTTTCCCGCCACCATAAATTTGGAGTATAGCGTTCCCCTCTGACAGCTAAGGTCACTTCCAATGCCGCCTGTACTCATAAATTATGCTACCCCCAACGTTCACCTGTTGTCCATCTGACAGCTTGAACTCCAAAGTGTACAATACATTTGGCACTCCTCTCCCTTAGAAACTGCTAGCCAACAATAGAGGACGGCCTTGCCGCTATTCGTTCATGCACTCCCGCTCAACCCATGACTATTTTAAAAACAATCCTGGCCCTTGACCTTTGAGGTCCCAAAAATATTCCAGTTTATATTTCCCGGGTAAACTTGAAAAGGCGGTATGTGAAAACCAATTTCCATACTGTCTCATTTACCCAAGATATTCTTAGAACTCGTCTATAACATTTATATTCATAGGCATTTATGCGCTGCTCAGCTTGTTTAGTAAGTGTCCAGGTCTCACAGGCGTATGTTGCAATGGGAAAGATGCATGCTCTTAAAAATCTAATATTTGTAGTTCTGTCTGTCCCATTCCATAATTTATTCTGTTGTTTTAGTCTTTGAAGAGCAACTGATAGTCGTCGTTTAATTTCTTTCATTGTGTCACCGTTGTTGGTAATCAATGACCCAAGTTATTCCAAATTTTCCACCACTTCCAATTTTTCCTCATTAACATATATTTCTTTCTCCATAGTGGTTTTATCTATATGCATTATCTTTGTTTTTGCAATCTTGAGATACAAGTTGTGATTTTCACTATTCAATTGGATTGAGGCTATTAGGTTTTCTATACCATTCTGTGTTGTGGACAGCAGTACTGTATCATCAGCATACCGAATCTCTGGTATGTCAAGACCACCGATATTTAGGGCATCATATAGCTCCCTATTTATATCATCTCTTACATTTCTCATTATATTTTCGGCGTACAGGTTAAACAAATAGGGGGACAGGACACATCCTTGACGGACTCCTTGCTTGATGTCAAACTAATTTGATGTCTCGCCATCTATTCTAACCGCTGCTTGTTGGTCTAGATAGAGCATTCTTATGAGTTGTATTACATGTGATGGAAAGCCCATATTCCTCATGATTTCCCAAAGTTTCTGATGTACACAGTCAAATACCACTGCCATTACTACTACTATTTCAACCACCAAAACTACTACTACTACTACTACTACTACTACTACTACTACTACTACTACTACTACTACTACTACTACTACTACTACTACTACTACTACTACTACTACTACTACTACTAATACTACTACTACTACTATACTACTACTACTACTACTACTACTACTACTTTTAACACCACCACCACTACTACTACTGACTGATTAACTGTCCTGACAGACAATAGTTTGTAAAATGGACTTATACCTCTCCATAGCACAATGCCCATGCAGCATGATCCCTCTCTTGGCCTGCCTAGTTCACTCCAGAGGAAAGGTAACACCAATACGTCTGGAACAAGACAAACTGCAGAAGCTGCCAGATCTGCGAAGCAATGCTCTAACTATCTGTCTGTCGGAGCTTCCACCCTAGACCAATTGCCCACCAAGGCTTAGAGCCTGGTCTGCCCTGCCATGACGTTTAGTCTTTACGTTGCATTTTCTCGCACCTGGATAAGGCTTGTACTGTACAAATTGCTCTCTTCCGTCGACGATGAATTGTAATTTTAGTGGCGGACTGTTGTGTTGGCATTCTGGCAGTAGCCTTTTTCATGTATGCAGGTGCGTGCTGATGGTTTGACGGGACTCCTGTCTGTTGCTCTTTTCACATGATACAGTGAGGAGCATTTTGTGTTATCCACTGGCACAGGAACGGAGCATTATGGGGAGATCTTTTGTCATGAAGTTGTAACAGCGACTAACGACTTACTAACTTATTAACATTAACTTATACGTGATTCTATCTAGTATACCTCTTATACTTGACTCATTCTCACTCTGATGCAGTAAATCAATACCCACAACTGTATTAAATCCACGTTTATTTCACAGGATTACTACGTCAGACGAGCTGTCCAAAATGTCATAAGCCTGAGCAATCCACGAGTCCTGGAGAACCTGAGGTCAGTGGGATCATCCCGTTTTATTAAGTCAATTTTGTTGTTGGCTCATTGTTGTACGTCTATCGTCGTATTTTTCTTTAAATCATAAACAATACCTAACTGCCAGTACTTTCAAATCAGTACATTCCTGCATGAGTTTAAACACAGAAGTCAGAGACAAATGATGCACAGTTTATTGCCTGGCACAATTCGTTACATCTCATCAGTTAATTGCTATGGTTACGTGTATCTTCTACCGGGGTTATGCAGACAGGAATATTTCATAGTAACTCAGCGATTACCGTGGCGATCAAAAATGCTGGACATTCGAACAGTAACAGTGGCTATGTCTGTTACGTATTTCAGCCAAAATATTATCCATCCACTCACTTCATGTTATCTATAACTCTGCACCTGACGAGATGCACCGAAGCATGCCAGACACTAAATCGTGCAACCTATTGTGTGTGTCTTATGTGTCTAAATTCACTAAGAGGACACATTGTTGTGAAAGCAGATGCTGGTGATGAGGCGAGACTCGACCGATGAAACCCGTCAGTATTAATCCGGTTGTTTCATTTCTCAGAGAATTATATGGTACCCTTTGTAAGAGGTTGAGTCCACGCTGGAGCAGTGCGGCCATCAGAGAATCACGTAGTGCCTATTGCAATAGGTTGGTTCCAAACTGGGACAGTGCGTTCATCAGAGAATGCTGCCTCAGTGGGAATTTGAACACGCTACCATCCTGCATGAAAAATCGAACACTCTAATTGGGGAGGGTGGGAGGAAGAGGAAATGGCCGTGGCCAGGGCAAGATGGTCTCCGTAGCTCCGGCGACAACCCCAGGAGTCTCCGAGAATATCACATCTTTGAGCCAAACGACGTAACCCGGAATTTAAACCTCAACCTTCAGAGCGCGAGGCAGACGGCGTTACCGCTTCACCATGACAAATCCCCTCAGTAATAATCTTAAGACTGTCTAACGTGATGATGATGACCACAATGAAGACGATGGTGAAGATGATGATGACGATGATGATAACGATGACCACGACAATGATGATGATGAAAATAATGACCACTACAACGATCATGATGACGATGATGATGGTGATGATGACCACGACGACGACGAGGATGACGATGATAATGACGACTATGTTCTGATGAGATGATGATGATGATGATGATGGTGGTGGTGGTGGTGGTGGTATTGGTGGTGGTGGTGGTGGTGGTGGGGTGGTAGTGGTGGTGGTTGTGGTGGTGGTGGTTGTGGTGGTGGTGGTAGTGGGGTGGTGGTGTTGGTAGTCGTGGTGGTTGTGGTGGTGGTGGTTGTGGTGGTGGTAGTGGGGTGGTGGTGGTGGTGGTGGTTGTGGTGGTAGTGGTTGTGGTGATTATGACGATGATCATGATGATACTGCGCTTGGTTCCAGTTGTCTTTAAAAGGATGAGACAGCCAACATCAAGTCGTATTGGGCTTTCAAACGTCTTGATGGGACATTCGTCCTGATAGGACATTCGTCCTGATGTGACATTCGTCTTGATGGAACATTCGTCTATTGCAACGACTGTCTTCTTCCTAATGGTCAATAACTGGCTGTTTCTGACGCGAGAACATAACCAGCTATAAACACACTTCATCATCTGCTAATGAAGACTTAAGTGTTTGTCAATAGTTCAGGAACATCATTTCTGAGTAACAAGTAATGATATCCTGTTTTAATAAAATTGCACGTCTTCCTGTCAGCAACTCAAGATTGTTACATGTTTCTTTCATTCGTTATCTTCACCATCGTCATCACGTGCCTTGTTCACTGAGGTTTTCGACCATGCCTGTCCACAGCTCCCGTCGCCTTCCTTTGATCTCTGTCCAATCAATCATATCAGACTGCTAATAATCTACTCAGACACATCAGTAAAATTCATCAGTTCGTGCGTCGATTTCTATCAGCACAATGCTACAAATGCCAAACCTGGACAATGACAGAAAAGAGAAAAGAAAATTTACAACAACGAAAATTAGATTCCTGAGAAGAATACTCAATTTATCAAGAAGAGAGAAAATCAGAAATGTTAAAATCAGGTCTAAAGTGGGGGAGAATAGCAGTGCTAGATTTCATTAGAAAACAGCAAGTTAAATGGTTGCCCATACAACTAGGCTACCAGTTAACAGTTACCACAACAAGCAATGATGTACGGGCCAGATGAAAGCAGAAGAAGAGACTTACATGTAAACGATGGACATAGGGCACAAATGTCAAACTCAAGGCCTGTGGGCCACATCAGTCCCAGCGTACAATCATATCAGGCCCGAGAGGTCTCAGCCGACGTACAAATATATTCGGCCAGAGAGAGAATTTTAGGCACAAATATTTTTTAATGGCCACGATATAAAGTGCAAATCAAATTCCCTAATTAGCAGCCTTGTCGAATGATAGGCTACCAGAGAGCGTTCTCACTTCGATCAGAATAAGCGAAAATAAAAGTTGTGTAGTTAGTCGATGGATGTTCTTCGTTATAGTGATATAGCAACGTTCAGTTGCTCGTTTTGGATTGGCGCATAAGAAATGAAAGTAGTGTAGTGCCCGGATAATACAGCACCTTTTCCCGCTACGGCTAACATAATACCAATCCAGCGTCTGTCGATAGATGCACAGTCTTTTTTAAATCAAAGCTAACCTTTAAAATGGCCAAGAGAAAAGTTTATACTGAAAACAGAGCCTTTCAAAGCTGCTGGGAGGCTGAATATATGTTTACTGATATTGGCGGTAAACCTGTGTGTCTAATTTGTGGAGATAATGTAGCTTTGATCAAAGATTATAATCTTAGATGGCACTACGAGACTAAACATCAAAACAAGTTAAACAGCCTGAATGCAGAGCAGAAGCGACAGAAGGTAGAAGAAGGGAAGACGCATCTAACATCCCAGCAGATGTTTTTCACCAAAGCAAAATCACAAACTGAAGCTGCTGTGAAAGCAACTTTTATTGTTTCGGAGGAGATAGTAAAATCAGGACGACCATTTACAGAAGGAGAGTTTCTGAAGCACTGCATGGTGAAAGTGTGTGACGTCTTGTGTTCAGATAAAAAGCAGATGTTTGCAAAGGTAAGCCTTAGCAGAAATACGGATCGGGTTTGTGAGATGGTCACCGATGTGAAAACACAGCTGAATGAAAAAGGCAAAGACTTTGTTGCATTCTCCCTTCCTGTCGATGAAAGTAATGACACGACTGACACTGCACATCTCTTTTTTCTGTTTTAATTTATATTAATGTTTAAAACAGGTTTAATTTTCGGCTTATTGGATGTTTATCCTGTTCGGTCCGCAACCTTACGTGTGATTTGAGTTTTGGCCCGCTGAGCGATTGAGTTTGACACCCCTGACAAAGGGAATCTTAATATATGAAGCCCATAGACGGGCACTCACTCCGATATTTATCCTTCACCATAACACCGCAAGGTACAAGAGAACAAGATGAGATGAGACGATGAGATGAGACGAGTTGAGATGATGAGATGAGATGATGCGGTGTGATGAGATGATGAGATGAAATTATGAGATGAGATGAGATGAGAAAAGAGAGGCGCTTCAATCTTTGTTCAAGCAATGATCTAATGCTGCCGAAATCTACACACGAACTAAGCCATGATATCAAGCTTAATGTATCAGCAATGAAATCAGGCTTAACATGAGAACCAACAATTTTCTGGGAGGTACATGCTGACGTGATGCAGATAACACCACCATAACATATGGGACGAATACAGTATTGTAACGGCTACGATGGCAAAGATACTGGGTCCTTTACCGTATGTATCGTTACCAACCCAAATGAAGATATTGGATAAAGAAAAGAACAAATGCATCCATACTTCAAGAGCTGAATACTGAAGCAGGTTGGCTATTAAAGACGATAAAACAAAGAAAATTGAAATACAAAGGCTTGATACTTGTATTTTGGTCACTTGAAACGTCACGAAAGTTTGGCGAGAACAATAATGGAGGGGTATATGCCTGGGAAGAGAGGAAGAGGGAGGCCAAAGAGTAGATGGGTGCAGGATTTGGCAGATGATCTCCAGATGGGTGTATCGGACGCGGGAAATCTTGCTTGTTATCGAGAAGTTTTCCGGAAGGTTGTTATGGGTGCGAGGTACTACAAATGACATTCTACTGAATGAATTAATGAACAAAAATTAAATGATTGCTTAATTCATTCATTTTATATTTAGTTGGTTGTTTGCTAGTTGGTTGGTTGGTTGGTTGGTTAATTGGTTGGTTGCTTGCTTGGTTGGTTGGTTGGCTTGTTGGTTGGTTGATTGGTTGAGCGGTTGATAGGTTGGTTGGTTGGTTGGTTGGTTGGTTGGCTGGTTGGTTGGTTGATTGGTTGAGCGGTTGATAGGTTGGTTGGTTGGTTGGTTGGTTGGTTGGTTGGCTAGTTGGTTGGTTGATTGGTTGAGCGGTTGATAGGTTGGTTGGTTGTTGGTTGGTTGGTTGGTTGGTTATTGGTTATTGGTTATTTGATTGTTTGGTTGGTTAGTTGGTTGGTTTCTTAGTTGGTTGGATGGTTGATTGTTATTTGGTTGTTAGTTTGTTATTTGGTTGTTCGGTTGTTCGTTTGGTTGGTTGACTGGAGAATCCTCTGAAAGACTCATGTTGACACCTCAGTTCCGTGGTTTGCCTATCAGCTCGCCTGAGACATGAACAGGACTTGCAACTAACGGAGTGACCTTGGTGAAGAAACATTCCTCACAACCTGATACCCAAATATTGAAGTACCGAAGGATTTACCTCATTACTTCAGTTTGTGTGAGTAGTCGGTACTACTTGCTTTCTGCTAGCGTCGAGAGTTGGGCGGCGCTCACCAAACACGATACTCCACATTGTTTCAACGGCTTCGGGTGGAGAAGCGCAGCTGTGAGGGTACAAGTTTTATCCTAGTGCGAGGAAATGTAAACAATAGACTAAATGTCATGGCAGGACAGACTAAGCCCTAAGCCTTGGTCAGCACCTGGTCTAGGGTGGAAGCTCTGACAGGGGGGCAGTTAGAACATTGCTTTATTGATCCGGCAGCTTGTCTTGTTCCACGCGTATTGGTGTTACCTTTCTTCTAGAGTGAACTAGGCAGGCCGAGAGAGGGATCATGCTTCATAGGCAACACATGGTCTCTAAATTCAGCCAAGGCTTTGTGTTATGGAGAGGTGTAACTTTATTTTACAGTCTTTCGTCTGTCAAGACCACAAGGTGTCAGTCAGTTTATGTTGTGTAAACTTTGCAGTAGACACCTGATGAGATGCGGCGAAATATGCCAGGCAATAAATCGTGCAATCTATTGTTCGTGTCTTAATTCTTCATATCATCATCATCAAGTGTCCTGCCAGTGGCGTAGGTGTTCATGGCTCTCCACAGATCTCGGTCTTTGGTGTTCTCGATCAACTCTGCTGATGATATTCCTCCATGCCACCGTTTCAAACCATCCAGCATCATTTCTCTTGGTCGGTCTCTGCCTCTCTTCCCCTCGATCTTTTCAGTTGTCACGATGTTCTCCAATGCCTCTCTTCTCATCACGTGACCTAGGAATGATGTTTGTCTCTTTCTTACTGTTGTATATAATGTTCTAGTTTCATTAGCTTGTTTCAGGCAATCGTTGTTAGTTACTCTGGTAGTCCAAGAAATTCGTAACATACGTCTCAGGAACCACATCTTTGCTGCTTCTAATCTCTTCTTAATTTGTTCATTTACATTCCAAGATTTACTGTCATACAGCAAAACTGGTTCTACAGAGCTTTTTGGCTTCTTTTTGGTAATATTTCTTTGCTAGTTTGAGAATGGGGTCCCTTTACATTTCCCATTGTTCATTTATACTCTGTATTTTAGCTATTGCATTGTACCTATATTTAACAGTCACTCTGTATTGTTCTTGAATTTCTGTATCTACTTTCAGAACCTCTTTGTTAAGTCTCACGTTCTTAACCTTTTTTTTCCATCTCTTTAATCTTACTTTTATTTGTCAACATAGTTGTCACCGTCCTAGATCTCTAGGGGATTGAAACTCGGGCTCATACAGGCAACAAACTCCGTTCAGATACAATCTAGCATCATTTATTTACATTTATATTACAGTACGCTGGCGAAGCGAGTTTTCACAAGCCAGCATTCAGCAAGTTGCGTATCACAGGAGTTTACAATGAACATGATTATCACAACACTCTATCAGCTATCTAACATATGTATAAGACCCCTAAAACACTTGGGTCTAAACTATCAAGTCCCCCTTAAGGTAAGCCCTGTTGCTTCCTCGATGTCCAGTCCGTGTCTGTCCTTCCACACGTGTCGCAATCCGACACGGGTGGTAACTCTCTCTGAGTTTCTCGTGGACCCCGCAATCGGCGGGCCCCATCAGTGTCCACGTGGCTGTGGACACACTGACCGGTCCTTCGAGAAGGCTCTGGATTATTCGAGCCTTCGAGTGACTCCGTTCTTTCCCTTTAGCTGTAATTCTATCCCTTCGCCAGTATCTCTTACTTGTATGTTGGTACCGCCCTTATGTGAGGCTGTGACAATAATGGTACATAATCCCTATTAAAATCAGCACCAGTCATTGTCTTTACATTAATTAAAGCATTTCTAAATCTTTTCTTAATAAGTATGTAGTCAATTTGGTTGCGTATTTTCTTGTCAGGGCTTTTCCATGCGTATAGTCGTCTTTTATGGTGTTTAAACCATGTATTTCCAATTATCATATCATTGATATTTGCCCACTCTATTAGTTTTTCTACTTTTTCATTTCTTGTACCTAAACCATAATTCCCCAATACATCCTGCATTTTCCCCTTTCCTACTTTTGCATTAAAATCTCCAAGTATTATTATTATTTCTTGTGATCTCTATTTCATTGTAAAAGTGTTGCATTTCTTCATGACTACTGCTTGTTGTTGGTGCATATACTTGGTATAATATTTATATCTATTGGTTTGCCTTTGATTTTGACCATAATAACTCTATTTGAAATACACAAGTATCCATTAATTGACTTGGCTGTTTTTTCGTCAAATATTATTCCCACACCGTTTTCATGTATCCCCTCCAGAATAAATTATTGTGTGATTGTCAGCTATAATTTTTCTTCCCTTCTATCTCATCTCACTTACGCCTAGTATATTTATTTTCACGCTATCCATCTCTCTTAGAACATTGTTCAATTTTCCCAGCTCATTTGATGTCCTAACAGTCACATGTTCCTACTCTAAATGTATTTAGTTTAGTTACGGCTTTGCCATCAGTAGCTCGATGATGAGCCTGGTGTCACCTATGGCTCATGACTGTCCCTACCGGACGAGGATGTCCTAAGACAGCCATTAATGTCCTTCACTAACTCTGAAATATGTTTTGTCATGAAGTGTTGGGAAGATAATGTGGTGGTTTCCCTTGTCTTCCGCATCCACATGATACCTCTGCCTTTGACAGCCATTTCCGACTGTAAGGACAGCTGCAGAGCTGTCCACTTATTCCGGTGGATACCCGGTCCCAAGGTCTGTGTTAGCCACACCGTGGTGTGTTTCCCATCCTCTACCACGGGGAGGTGCAGATGGGATTTTCCCTTTCTAAAGTTATGGTCTATGATGGCCAAAACTCTCCAGTACTTCACATGTGTATATTCTGTTAAGATAGGAAGTCCAATAGTTGGAAGAATAAAACGATTAAATAAATTAAACATAAACATGTTATTAACATTTTAATATGAGTAATCATTTATAATTATTAATCAGAATCATCAGTAAATTAATGGGACTTTGTTAGGTCACTTTCAGCTTACACATCTTCTGAAAGCACGGGTATTATGCGTCTTCTATGTGGACTTAAAACAGCTTTCACGTGTGAGAAAATAAAAGTTCATTTTTAATACCATCGTATAACTGTATTTCGTTTCACTTACCAGTGCCATTGAAAATCACTCCACATGCCACACGTGACAGCCGGTGCAGAGAATCAAATATGAAACGGGTCACAGCGACCGCAGCTAAGGACGGTTTTGGTGTGTAGCTAATTAGCTAATCAGCCAGCACGAGGACCAGCCACCATCCACGTCCTTCCACTGCTGCAGGAAGTGATGAAGCTCTTATGGGTTAGCCCTGATTGCAGTGTCTTGATTCTTCACCATAATCATAATCAAAAACGAAAGCCCATCTAGGCTTAGCTGAGACAGTTAAAGTGTGCGTGCATTTCTAGTTTGGGCGTCCAAATTGAGTCATTATAGCTCCTTGCTGAATATGTACTGTAGATTTGTAGAGTTGAGTTAATAAACGACATCACTGCACTCGGACCATTCCCGCACACGCTCCGACCCATCGTTCAACAGCCAGTGAAGAGTCATATTGCTAATGGTTCCAACTGCCAGTTTATTGTAATAATAACTTACTTTTATAGACACCGCTCAGTGGCCAGAGTCTGATTGCATTAGATTATATTTATCTATGGCCTATTCTTGCCCCTTTTCCCCACTTGTTTTCTCTTGGTCTAAGTGAAGGATATCGGTTTCTTTACTTACTCAATCAGGCAGGGAGATTTGCTCGCAGCAGACGAGCAATATCTCCGGTGGACCTACTGTCGTTGGTCGCGGGAGCCGCACGAATCAGGCGGGGAGTCTGGCAGTAGTACACGCTTACAAGGTCCAGACACTTGCGTTTGACAGGTGTACGCGCCCAGCGCCCAGTTGTCCGGGCGCGTATGCGACCCTTACCTGCGGGATTTGGCTGAACGCCTCTAAGTCAAATCTCAAGAGTTTAGGGTCTGGCCATCGCTCGTCTCCTGCTCGTGGAGGCGAGGTCTCGGAGGTTTGACGCTGAACCGCCAGCGTCTGCAGTCTACCTTGTTCCAGACGTATTGGTTATCCATTCCTCTGGATCAAACAAGGCAAGGCCGAGAGAGGGAACATGTCGTTTGGGCACCACATGTTCTCTGAAGCTCTGCCCAGGCATTGTGAGATGGAATTTTGGCCAAATTCCAATCCACATACTTTGGTCTGTCAAGACTGCAAGGTGCCACTCACAGTATTGATTGCAGACAATGAACAGGATCTACAACATTTAGTAGATGCGGTTATTGTACACAGTGAACTACTAGGGTTAGAATTAGATTGTAAGAAGACACAGATTATGGTTGTCACTAGGAAGAAAGAAATACCACAATGTAATATACAAGTAATGAGAATGTTAGTTATACAAGTGAATCCAGGTCAAAATGTCCGAATGGATAAGAACGCGTGTTCTTAAACCTCTGGTGTACTGCTGCTGAGGTAAGGGGTTCACCCCCTTCACCAGTCAGTTGGACTTGTTGACTTCTCGTCCTTGACTTGGAGACGTAAATTACAAGTACTTCAGAAATCGTAATGAGTTCGGCTGATGCCAAGAGACACTGGTAATAGCGACAGCGAATTCACACGCAAATATCAATCCAGTTCACTAGAAGCTTGTAGCACATAAATGAGTTCAAGCAAGTGAATGCAACAACAAACATGAACCGATTACATCGAATTCTTGGCAGAATCCTGTAGTCCCGTCGGGTTCGAATCCAAGTCTGCCCCCAGGTGTCAATTTTAATATTGTCTACGGCGATCTTTTATCTCTTCTTCTTTCTGTTACTTCTATGAGTGTCGGCCAGTGCCTGCACATTTATCTCTTCTTCTTTCTGTTACTTCTATGAGTGTCGGTCAGTGCCTGCACATTTATCTCTTCTTCTTTCTGTTATTCTATGAGTGTCGGCCAGTGCCTGCACATTTATGTCTTGTTCTTTCTGTTACTTCTATGAGTGTCGGTCAGTGCCTGCACATTTATGTCTTGTTCTTTCTGTTACTTCTATGAGTGTCGGTCAGTGTCCTGCACATTTATGTCTTCTTCTTTCTGTTACTTCTATGAGTGTTGGTCAGTGTCTGCACATTTATCTCTTCTTCTTTCTGTTACTTCTATGAGTGTCGGTCATCTTTCTGTTACTTCTATGAGTGTCGGCCAGTGCCTGCACATTTATCTCTTCTTCTTTTTGTTACTTCTATGAGTGTCGGTCAGTGCCTGCACATTTATTTCTTGTTCTTTCTGTTACTTCTATGAGTGTCGGCCGGTGCCTGCACATTTATATCTAATACTCTAAAGATGCCTGCTCCGTGGCGAAGGCGTTACGGACGCAGTTCGTAATCCCGTATACCCGCGTTCGAAACACAGCTGTGGGTGAATTTACAGCAGACCGCCTTGTGTTGGATTTTTACGAAATGGTATGGGTACCGGTTGTTCATAAACCAATGGCAAACAACTGAACGTAAACTTGCCAAGAGATCACAACAGCAAAAAAATGCTGGTGTTGACTGCGACGTCCTATAAAGGATATGCAACTAACTTATTTTTAACTCTAAAGATATGTTTATTTATGCCCTCTCTTTCTCACTCTCACTCACAGGAACGAATCCAGCCAGCTTTTTGCTGATGAATTTTTGCAGAGGTCATTCAATGATCACAGCCGGCGACATGAACCAATCAGCGACGAGGACATTCTAGACATGGCCTTGAAAGCTTCAGAGGGATTAGGTGAGACCACGTGATTTCAGATCGGTGGATGGAAGAGAATAAATGGGCATGTCTGTCTTGATCGACAGGAAAGCAAATGTATGACGAAGTACATCATCAGAATTTTATTATTATTATTATTATTATTATTATTATTATTATTATTATTATTATTATTATTATTATTATTATTAGGTACTTCAATTTTAATTCACCGCAAACAAAGGGAATTCCAGGGCACACGTCATATCCTGGAGTCCCCTTATTCGCGCTGTATCTCGGTGTGCATGACCTTGACCGGAATAACGTTGTCGGTGTGCAGCAAATGGTTTAGTTATGTGTGTGAGTTGACCTGAATATTTCAGTGGTTGTATACTCTTGTGCACACTTAGGGGCTGTTATTGTGTGCTAATTTGTGACCCTGAAAAGGGCCCGTTCCGTTATGGCATTCTTCTAGTGGCCCTAAAAAGGGCCCATTGCTGGATGATACTGCTGTATGCATGAGTTAGGGTTAGGGTTACAAAAAAGGCAACACTACTCTGCTTGTCGTGGACAGCTGCTGTCAGTTCAATAAAATTCATGACTGCAGAAAGCCAACGTAATGTACTACACACACTGTGTTACCGTTCGTCGCTCCTTTTTCGCGCCTTTTTCGCGCCATGACACGCACTGTAAAAAAACTTTAATTGAACGCCTATATATAGCTGCTAACTACGCTATATATAGCTGCTAAAGCTAAATATAGCCTCGTGACGTCTGTTGCGGTGAATTAAAATTGAAGTACCTATTATTATTTTATTATTTATTTATTTATTTATTTATTATTATTATTATTATTATTATTATTATTATTATTATTATTATTATCAACGTCATCCAGTGTCATCTCCACATGCAATGTCGGATGCATTGAGCCATCATCATCTTCTGTCCTGTGCATTTATTAGCTCATTCGGACAGGCTGCTTTCAGCTCATATCTTGATGGAGTACACTAAAATACTAACAGACTTCTACAGTCGAAAGTTCAACTTCATTGCACCAGGTATGACCGCATTTGGCTCTGTCTTTTTGTACAGAAAGGGAAGCCTCCTGCCGAGAACATCGTACGAAGCACGAACTCCATGTGGGAAGCCAAAGAAGAATAGTTAACCAACACAGCACTGATAATTGTCATCGATACACGCGGGGGAAGATCCTGAGGAGAGGATCTGAGCACTTATGGACTAATAGTTCAACGTACAATGAGGATTAGGATGAGGTGCAATGATTGTTGACTGACGAGCTAGCAATGTTTCCTTCACAGGTTTGAGGTATTTCATTGTCAACAGTAGCAAACCCAATAGCTAGAGCAGTGGTTCTCAACCGGTGGGGAATTCCCCCCCCCCCCCCCTCGGAGGGCGGGGGGAATTTTAGGGTTTCCATAGAAGGAGGGGGGGGGGTTAATATTATTTCAAGATTGCGTTAATACAAAAACAGATTACTTGATATTGTTTTTCCCTCCATACTTTACGGTTCTGTACTCTTCACCCTTCTAAAATTCATTTTATAAAGTAAGTAGACCCAAAAATCCCGTTTTATGTAGACTGTCTAGACTTGTTTTAGTATGTGCTATTAAATTTAGCATTCCATTATTACGTATTCTGTGTGGGGGAGGGATTTTTAGGTAGGAAATACGGAATGGGGGGGGGGGGGGGAGAATAACGTTCTGAAAATATGGTGAAGGGGAGCAAAGGCCAAATTTTTAGGCACGAAATACGAAAGGGGGGGGGGGGGGGAATGACCTTCTGAAAATATGTTGAAGGGGGGCACGGGCCAATAAAGATTGAGAACCACTGAGCTAGATGGTATGAAGTGACAGGCGACAAGATAGAGGACTGATTGTGAAATGACAAATCCAAGTAAAATAAGCTGAAAATAAGTTGCATGTCCTTTACACGAATTCGCAATAAAACCCCTACATTTCTTAACTGTTTGTGATTTGTATGTTTATTTGTAGTAGTTCTCCATTGTTTTCTAACCGACCAACACTCATACCATTAGTAAAACAAGATGGTCTGCTTCGAAATCGCCTGCAAGTGATTCATGTTCACAACCCCTTTATCGCAGAAGCTGGGCGCATAAAATAAGGCAAGGTTCTCCGTGGCGAAGGGCATTACGGACGCGGTTCGTACTTCCTCTTACCTGCGTTCGAAATACAGCTGCGACCGATTTGGCAACAGACCGTGTTGCGCTTGGTTTTAACGTGTTGGTATGGTAGCCGGTCGTTAAGAAAGCAATGGCAAACTAATTAACGTAAACTTGCCAAGACATCAACAACTGAATTAAAATGCTTGTGTTGACAGCGATGTCCCGTAAATATGTTATGCAAAAAACAAAAACAAAAACAAACAAACAAATTATTGTCCATGCCACCCAGACCCCGTGGGTACATGGCCCTAGACCCATGTGTTCTCACTGAACTGTAATACTGAAATCATCATCACCACATGCCGATAAACATGGGCTGTCATATTTCGTCATCTCACACCATCACCAGAGTCGTGGATCAGCTCCGTGTTCCTGTCTCGACCATGCCACGCGGCAAAGCCATCCAGATATTTACTTCTCTACCTTCCCCTTGTTCTTTTACCCTCAGCCTTGCCATTTGTCACCAAGTTCCCCAGTTTATTTCTTCTCATATCATGCCCACAAACAAACCTTATTGTCTACGTCTAATTTCTCTAATTCAGTTTACGGTTTTCATTTGTTTCTTGTAGGACTTGGTCATTGGTGTTTTTTGTCTGTCTATGGTATGCTTTGCCATTTATATAACGCAACTACCTGTTTCTTACGACCCCAGGTATGGAACAAGAGCAGGTGTTGCGCGCGATGGGGCGGGATTACTTCAAGCTGTGTCTGGCTGACTACGGCAAAGTGCTCAGGCTGTTGGGCAGCAACCTGCTGGAGTTCTTTAGCAACATCGATGGTCTGCAGGACCAGGTGAGTCGTGTGCGTGTGTGTGTGCTCATGAGACAGAGAAAGGCATTCTGGCAGACACACAGGCAAACTGACACGTGAAAAGACAAGGAATTAGATAAGACAAGTATGTTACAGGTCTGCAGGCGGGCACACAGACAAACCAGCAGACGGAATGACCGACAGACAACCGGCATAAAACAACGAACAAGACAAACAGACCCTTAAAAAAAGGAACAAACATGACAGATTGATAATCATACAGAAATACATATATACAAGACAGACAAAAAGACATTCTGCAAGATGAATCTACTGAGTAAATATGCATACGAGGGCTAGTCAATAAGTAAGTCACACAGTTCTGTGGGATGGCAGGTAAATGTAGCTGGTGTTTTCTACAGGTGTCATTAGCTGACAGCAACATCGAACTTTATATTTCCGTTTGTCAGGTGGCACTAGGTGTCTCATGAGCATGCGCAGCACATAAACAAAATGGCGACTGTACTTACGGAGTGCACAACCAAAGAGCTACGAGCTGTTGTGCGTTTTTTTTGTTTTTTTTTAATGGGCAAAAGGACTGCCTGCAAAGGTCATTTATAAGGAAATGCTTCCTGTTTCTGCTGACAAATATTTGTCCCGTAAAGCGGTGCATAGTTGGGTAGAAAATTTTTCTCAAGGACGCGAATGACGCCGAAGTTGAATGTGAAGTGAAACCGTGGTTAAGAAAACAGAGCACGCAGTTCTATGTAGCCGGTATGGGAGGACTGATAAAACGATGGCATAAGTGCATCAATGTTTGTGCGAATTATGTTGAGAAATAAAGGGACAATGTATGTATAAATATAAACTTGTTTCAAGTTGTTATCATATTTAGTTATTTTTCTACAGTTATTTGTGACTTACGTATTGACATCCCCTCGTACATATATAATGCTATATACAGACGCTTCGCGGCTAAAGCAGTAAGACAAGAGAAGAATATGATATACAAACAATCAGATAGACAGAGTGATCAATAAACAAACTGAGAAACAACGGGGACATGGCAACACAGAATTTCGAAATGCAACAAGAAATGCACAGTAACAACAGGTGATGCTGAGTGAGTAAAAGAAAAATATATATACGAAGTCATACACCTGGAGAAGCTACAAATTTAATATCATTACAGAACACAGTCTTGTCAAGTGACTACTTTCTTTCTTTCTTTCTTTCTTTCTTTCTTTCTTTCTTTCTTTCTTTCTTTCTTTCTTTCTTTCTTTCAAAATTTCTTTCTTTGTATTCTTTCTTTCTTTCTTTCTTTCTTTCTTTCTTTCTTCTTCTTCTTCGATCTGATAAGAGAGCAAGAGGGACCCCGAGAAGGAAATAGATTGACGACAACAAAGACAATGTACAACCACACAGAATGACACTATCCAGTGCCAGCCATCGGCCCCTAGAACCTCACCTATTCCTCCCCAAGACGCTTCACAGAACAGTGGAAAATATTGATGATGATGATGATGATGATGATGATGATGATGATGATGATGATGATGATTCCTATCGTGTGGTTGAGCTGTTTGCGTGTTCCAACGACCTCACGAGCCATGCCGACTGTAGCACAGCTATTGGTAGGGTCTCCCATGTCGGACAGGTCAAGGGATAGGAACCAGACGAAGAGACACACAAACCTGCTGTCTTGTAGGTAGACTGGGAACAGTCAAGGGCTAGAGAAAGCAACCCCGAAATACAATGCTTGTCGAAGTCGCATGACTCCGCCATAGGTTTGACCAAACAGTGCACAGCAATTAACTTTATGATGTCAAATATATCTGTGCAGTGTTTGAAAATATCGCCGGTCCAAGTTTTGTATTCACCCTCTGTAAAGTTCATGCAACATAATAGGTAAATGCAAAACGTGTACCGGCAATATTGACGAAGGAGATAGGAACGCGATGTATAATCCCGCATAGTGCGTTCGAAACACAGTCGCGGGATAAATGGAAGCAGACCGTCTTGTGCTAGTTTGCATACAAAGGTATGCGCGCCGGTCGTTCAGAATGCAATGACAAACTGCTGAACATAAATGTGCCCATAAATCACAAAACATGATGTGTCTGACTACAACTTTTAAAGATATGCAGCTACCTTTTTTATATATATTTTCAAGTGACTGTTGTTGAAATTAACCACGTGTTTTTATTGGATGCTCTAGTTACAGGATTATTCCCGCTTCCAGGGACAGCAACCCCCGTCTTTCAGGTGTGAGTGGAAGAAAGAGAATCTCACCCTTCACTACTACTCACCACGTCGTGGCATCCTGAGTTTTGTCGCTGGAACAGTCGAAGGCGTCGCCAACTTCCTTTACAACAGCGACCTCAAGCTGGAGATCTCCCCGAGCAAAGACCACACTTCCCCCCACCACATATTCTACATCGCCGCCACCAGTAACAACAACGAACGCCATATATCGGTCTTGTTTCCACATCGCACCAACATGTCTTCAAACCCACGTGACCTGAAGATCGGCGTGCGCACCTTCTGTGCGTGTTTTCCGTTTCACGTCATCGTTGATGAAAATTTGCATATCACACAGCTGGGTACAACCCTGGCTAAAATGATTACACCCAATGTTTCCACCAAAGGGAAGCATCTGTCAACCTACTTCGATGTTCTGAAACCACAGGTTAAGTTCAGCTGGTCTTCTATACTCTCTAGAGTCAATTCAAGTTTTGTGGTGCGCACTAAAGGATTGTCGAATCACCGTCTCTCTGATGTAAGTTGTTCCCTTGTTGTTGTTTTCTTCTTAATTGTATCTGTTGAT
This sequence comes from Cepaea nemoralis, assembly GCA_014155875.1. Taxonomy (NCBI): domain Eukaryota; kingdom Metazoa; phylum Mollusca; class Gastropoda; order Stylommatophora; family Helicidae; genus Cepaea; species Cepaea nemoralis. The sequence continues at coordinate 254,178 of JACEFZ010016762.1, read as the reverse complement.
TGTTAAACGCTTTTGAATAGCGTGTCTCCCTGGCGAAGTGGTTACCGCGCCGGCCTAGCGATTCGAAGGACGTGTGTTCGATTCCGGGCTGTATAGTTTGGTTCACGAGTGCAATGTTCTCGGAGACTTCTGGTGGTTCGTCGCTGGAGCTGCGGAGTTCGTGCTTTGTGTGAAGCTTTCGGCAGATCACCCTAAGGAAAGAAGCCGAGCCATGTGGGATAAAATTCGGAGCAATGAAATCGATTCTCTTGACTTTATAAACTCGCTTTTAAAGTGAAAATAAAGCACATCGGGTGTTCCTCTTAACGGATTAAATTCAAGATGTAAGAACAAAATATTGTTCTGTAGCAGATTCTTGTTAGGGGCCTAAAATGTGACGGGGACATCACATTTGTAGGCTTGAATACACGCAGCAATGGGTGGCCAATCTTTTCCTGACTTAGCAGGCGACGAACACAGACGTTAAAGCCTCGTCCGAGCCTCGTCATGGCATTATTAGCGCAGTTTTTTTTTATCAACGTCGCTAACAAGCCCAATGAGGTGAAAGACGATTATAGGAGAACACCAATTAGGTAAGACAGAACAAAACCGTGAGCTATGTGTGTGTGAGGTGTGGACAATGAGCAGTCAAGCTGAAAAACATCTGATGGCTGTGGAAATGTGGTTTCTAAGGAAAATGCAAAGAATACCATGGACAGACAGAAAGACCAATGAACAAGTTCTTCAAGAAACAAATGAAGATCGTAAACTGATTAGAGACATTAGACGTAGACCGTAAACATTTTTGCGGCATGACTTGGAGAACTTTGTGACAACTGGCAAGATCGAAGGGAAGAGACCTAGGGGAAGACCAAGAAGTAAATACCTGGATGGCTTGGCCACATGGCATGGTCAAGACAGGAACATGGAGCTGATCATGACTCTGGTGATCGAGTGAGATGGCAAAACATGACCGCCCACGCTTATCGGCATGGCACATGATGGATGGATGTGTGTGTACAATATTTCCAGATACATCACTTGCATGCTGACTACTTTGGACTTTAATATAGTCAGAACTTTAATACAGTCAGAACTTTAATATAGTCAGAACTTTAATAATAGGCAGAACGTTAATATAGTCAGAACTTTAATATAGTCAGAACTTTAATATAGTCAGGACTTTAATATACTCAGAACTTTAATATAGCCAGAACTTTAATATAGTCAGAACTTTATTATAGTCAGAACTTTAATATAGTCAGAACTTTAATATACTCAGAACTTTAATATAGTCAGAACTTTAATATAGCCAGAACTTTATTATAGTCAGAACTTTAATATAGTCAGAACTTTAATATAGTCGGAACTTTAATATAGTCAGAACTTTAATATAGTCAGAACTTTAATTAAGTCAGAACGTTAATATAGTCAGAACTTTACTATAGTCAGAACTTTAATATAGTCAGAGCTTTAATATAGACATAACTTTACTATAGTCAGAACTTTAATATAGTCAGAACTTTAATATAGTCCGAACTTTAATATAGTCAGGACTTTAATATAGTCAGAACTTTAATATAGTCAGAACTTTAATATAGTCAGGACTTTAATATAGTCAGAAGTTTACTATAGTCAGAACTTTAATATAGTCCGAACTTTAATATAGTCAGGACTTTAATATAATCAGATCTTCATTATAGTTAGAACTTTATTATAGTCCGAACTTTAATCTAGTTAGAACTTTAATATAGTCAGAACTTTAATATAGTCAGAACTTTAATATAGTCAGAACTATACTATAGTCCGAACTTTAATATAGTCAGAACTTTAATGAAGTCAGAACGTTAATATAGTCAGAACTTTAATATAGTCAGAACTTTAATATAGACAGAACGTTACTATAGTCAGAACTTTAACATAGTCAGAACTTTGATATAGTCAGAAAGTCAAATACCCGTCTACCCGCCTTATACCTTATAGCACATCGGGTATATGGTGCTTTACCCATATTTGTATAGACCAATTACGAGTGGTTTGGTCATGGGGGGGGGGGAGGCAATGAGAACTTTCAATCAGATAGCGATGGGAACGTTTAGTAGTATTAGATTAGTTTTGGTAGCTTACCTATGGACAAGTGACAGGTGGTCGAGCGCCCGACCGACCAAATGGAGAAGGCGGGGGAATAGATTTATAACCCTTATATGGAGAGAATGATATGGCGGGAGATCCGCAGGAATTCTGGAAGAATCTCAAACCTGAGAAGGAAGACTAGGATAACAGTCAATCTGATCGTGGTGGGAACGGTTAGTAGTATAACTCTTCGCTGGATGTTGAACGAGTGGACGAGCGCGTATGGGAGTGTCCTGAGTGCAGTGATGTCGGTTCTTAACTCAACTCAACTCAACTCAACTCAAGTACTTCCCATAATATTCTTGGCACCCATTTTAGTCTGAGTCAATCTGAAAACCCAGGTCAAATTTTAAAAATCCGAAATCGCCAGTTGCGGATCGAACCCAAGACTTCTGGACAGGCATGTGATTAGCCAATACGCCACCGAGGAAGCATTGTTATAGTAGAAAACATAGATTCATAGTTACTGATCTACACTTATAGAAGTATAGGAATTAAGAAATGATCAGAGAACACACCGGGCAATATAATGCTAGTCTTACTGCAATTTGAATCGACCGCCTCTATATTCTGGACCACTCTGCTGATAATATCCTCCATGCCTCCGTCTCAGTCCATTCAGCTTCATGTCTGTCTGTCTGTCTGTCTGTCTGTCTGTCTGTCTGTCTGTCTGTCTGTCTGTCTGTCTGTCTGTCTGAGTCAGTCTCTGTCAGTGTGTCTCAGTCTGCCTGTCTGTCTCTGTCTGTGTCTGTCTCTGTCTGTCTATGTCTGCCTATGTCTGTGTCTGCCTCTTCAACGACTGATCCTACTTTCGTCACGATGTTCTTCACTTCCCCTGGGACTATGCTGTAAATTAACACATCTAGACTAATATCTTTAGTGTGCTACTAAGAATGAACGAACGAACGATTGAACTTTATTTTCACAGGGTTATAAATTGGACACATAGGAGTCTTACATCCGTCCTTTCCGACCACCTATGTTGCGTACATCAATAATATATTGTGTATGTGTTACATTCACACAGACAACATGTCAACTGAATACTGTTAAATCTTAAAATTAAATTTGCATATTTCCATGTTATGAGACAGGCAGGCGTGCAGACAGACACACACGCATACACACATTCATACATATATCCATCATTTACACAAACTCAACTTTCAAGGTTATACACTCACTGAATAATTCACAATTGCACACTCCCTCGCATACACATATACCCACCCACAATCATACACACATTTAACACATATTTACTCATACATGCATACTCTCTCTCTCTCTCTCTAACAAACACACACACACACACACACACACACACACACACACACACAACCATACATCCTCACTCATACATAAAGCAACGCACACACATACTCTTCGAACAGAATTAACAGACATAATAACATATTATGTTTTGATATACAGTGCAAACTGCTTAAGACGATTTCGGATGTGGCGAATTTCTTTTGTGAATAACAGCATTGTATTGTACGTTGTAAATGCATTACTATATGCTAGAACTCTTATAAGAGGAATTTCTGATAAGAAGAACTTTTTCTTGGGTCGTAGGTGAGTTCGCCGTATCAGGTCCGTTCTGGTTCTGATTAAGTATCTGCTGTGCCTATATATTTCATTTGATTATCTTGTCAAGTGTTGCAGAACGTCTGCCCGACAGAGTAGAACTCCCTTTCGGGAGACCCGGGTTCGAATCCCCGGTAAGTTGATGTCTTTAAAACCATAACCTGCGCAGTTCGCGGCGACTGCACTAGCCTGGCTTCCTTAATTCCTCAGGCTAAAGACCCTCCTGTACTACACAGCAAGGTACTATAGGCAGTAATGACAGTATGTGACCGTGTTGCTTCTGTTGTCGTTAAAGTAAATTTGCTTGTCCATGTTGCTCTTAAGTATTTCATGTTCTCATGCTGTCATCTGTATTGGCCAGAACTTGGAGCTGAAAGGGCAGATGTTGTTTCTACAAGAGACCAATTCGCTGTTGTTCCTGGGCTCACCCAGTGTGGAGAAGCTGGAGGAACTCATTGGCAAAGGCATCTACATCTCGGACATCCCGATTCACGACGCCACGCGTGACGTCATCCTCGTGGGCGAGCAGACTAAAGCACAGGTAAGTAGGTAGGTAGGTAGGTAGGTAGGTAGGTAGGTACCTGGGAAAGATAGTCTGACAAAACTATGTCTGTTTGTCTGTCTTTATCTCTGTAGGTGTGGGTTTCTTCTTTCATTCTCGACTTATTTTTTTCTTCTTGCTATTTCTTTCTTCTTTTCTCACCCTTTGCTTTATTCTTCTTCTTCTTCTTCTTCTGCTTCTTCTTCTTCTTCTTCTTCTTCTTCTTCTTCTTCTTCTTCTTCTTCTTCTTCTTCTTCTTCTTCTTCTTCTTCTTCTTCTTCTTCTCCTCCTTTTTCTTCTTGGCCATATTATGAAGAAAAATAAACTTGAAAACCAAGTGACAACTGGCAAAGCTGATTGTAAAAGACAAAAACAAAGTGATAAATCCAAAGATGACTTGGTCATAAGCCGTAATCGGAATAAGAAAATAGAACAGATCCAAGACACTGCTGGTGATCGTGTAAGAAAACGAACCAAGATCAAACGATATAATGATGATGATCATGCTGATAATGATTGTTAGTCGTTAGTCTTTAGTGGCGGTTCCAACTTCACAGCACGTGGTCACCACATAATGCTCCGTTCCTGTGCCAGTGAATATCACACACAATGCTCCTCATTGACTCATGTGAAAATTGGAACAGATAGCATACCCGATGAACGAACAGCACGCACCAGTTTACATGCAAGAGGCCGCTGTCAGAATGCTAACACAACAATCTGCAACTAAAATTACAGTTCATCGTTGATAGAAGCGACAGTCACTAGAAAACCAGCAGTTGCACACAAATTACTGCATAAGGCAAAACCAGCTAGTTCAGTAACCGGCTGACCGCCATTTTTCAGAACATGCAGTTCACACTACAAACAACCGCGGACAGATGTAAAAGCATGCCACATTTTATAATGATAATGTGGGTGATAATACTACGATTTTGATGGTAGTGATTATGATGATCATGATGTTGATCATGCTATCGATAACAATTATGATGCTGATAATATGATGATGATATTGATTATAACAGCAATAATGATAATAATAATAATAATTAGGAAGTTGATGATAAACAGGATTGTGATATCACCAGTTTAAGAACCATCGTCTTAACCACGCCATTTTCCAGATTTTTATCTAACTGCAAACCAAACTTTACATTCATAATCCCAAGAAAAAGAACAGCTTTGGCGGCAGACCTCGACTGCGAATTATGAATACTCCATTACATCTTTGAAAAGAACAAGTCGATGCTGTCCCATTTTACTCTGTGTAGTTGTTGACAAACTGTGTTTACCTTTTGTCTAACTCTTTCTTTGGTCTCGTTCTTCTTGGCGTGTTAAAGTCGTCTGCCGTTAGAATTCTATCCCCAACACACACAGCCATGGGATTGAGGACTCCATTTTCAAGATGTATTTGTAATTTGAAGTTGGGTTTGCTTATCGACAGCGTTGTGATTAAAGTCCGCCGGTTGAAAGAGGCGTGGAATTCTGAAATGTTGATCTCTTGAAACCTTGAGCCGATGGAATGTTGAGTTTCCCTTGTGTGCGAGGGACAATCTCTTCTTGACAACAATGTTCGATTACTTTTGTCTGATGTTAGCTACAAGGTCGTAGAATCGGGTAGATTTGAGTTAACAAACAGTCTTTCTATTCATGGAAAGAAATATTCCCGATTTTACTAATAATATCTGATGATTCATTCATTTATTTCCCCACTTGTTCACTCACTCATTCATTAACTCGCTTATTTGTTCGTTCGCTCACTAACTCGCTAGATCTCTCATTCACGCAATCACTCACTCAATAATGTATTCAGTCACACGCTTGCTAATTAGCTCACTCATTCACTCATTCACACACTACTATTCCCTCGTTCACTAACTCGTTTATTTTTCATTCACTCACTCGTTCGATAATTCATTCATTCACTCACTCACTCATTCATTAACTCATTCACTCACTAACCCATTCACTCACTAACTCATTCGCTCACTAACTCATTCACACACTAACTAATTCACTCACTAACGCATTCACTCACTAAATCATTCACTCACTATCGCATTCACCCACTAACGCATTCACCCACTAACGCATTCACTCACTAACTCACTACCTCATTGACTCACTAACGCATTCACTCACTAGCTCACTCACTCATTCACTAACTCATTCACTCACTAACGCATTCACTCACTAGCTCACTCACTCATTCACTAACTCATTCACTCACTAACTAATTTACTCACTAACTTATTCGCTCACTAACTCATTCACTCACTAACTCATTTACTCACTAACTCATTCGCACGCTAACTCATTTACTCACTAAAGCATTCATGCACTAACTCATTCACTCACTAACTCACTCACTGACTCGTTCTCTCACTAACTCATTTACTCACTAACTCATTCACTCACTAACTCACTTACTAACTCATTCACTCACTAACTCATTCACTCACTAACTCGTTCTCTCACTAACGCATTCACTTACTAACTCCTTCCCTCACTGACTCATTCACTCACTAACATATGAATTCATTCGCTCGCTCGCACAGCGAGGCTATTTAGACAGTTTACAGAGTCTCCGTGGCGAAGTAGTTACGCAGCCGGCCTCTCGTTCTAAAGATCGAGGGTTCGATTCCCTGCCATGCCGTTCGGTTCACGAGTGCAATTTTCTCGAAGACTCCTGGCGAGTCGTGGCTGGAGCCACGGTGTTCGTGCTTTGTGCCAAGCTTTCGGCAGGCCGCCTGTGAAACGAGACTGAAACCCGGTGCAATGAATTCGACCCTCTTGGCTGTTCAACCATTTATAAAGACGGGTTACGTTATCGGCATACAGCTCAGCTGTTTTCCCTGTACAGTGAAAATATTTTCAGAAATATTGAAAATATGGAAGGAATCAACATTGGGGGACGATGCATCAATAACATTAGATATGCAGATGATACAGTCTTGATTGCAGACAATGAACAGGACCTGCAAAATTTAGTAGATGCGGTTGTTACACACAGTGAACAACAAGGGTTAGAATTAAATTGTAAAAAGACACAGATTATGGTCGTCACTAGGAAGAACGAAATACCACAGTGTAATATACAAGTAAATGGGAATATTCTTCAACAAGTGAATAGGTACAATTATCTCGGAACAGTAATAACATCTGATGGGAGATGCCTTGAAGAGATTAGAACAAGAATCGCCATGGCAAAAATAGCCTTTAGCAAGATGAAAAACATACTGACCAATAAAAAGATGTCAATTGAAACGAGAAAAAGAGTGTTGAGATGCTACATAGAACCTGTACTTTTATATGGATGTGAAGCTTGGACAATGAGCAGCCAGGCTGAAAAACATCTGATGGCTGTAGAAATGTGGTTTCTGAGGAAAATGCAAAGAATACCATGGACAGCCAGAAAGACCAATGAACAAGTCCTTCAAGAAACAAATGAAGATCGTAAACTGATCAGAGACATTAGACGTAGACAGTCACAATTTTTGGGGCATGTTATGAGAAGAAATGATTTGGAGAACTTGGTGACAACTGGTAAGATCGAGGGGAACAGACCAAGGGGACGACCTAGAAACAAGTATCTGGATGGCTTGGCCTTGTGGCATGGTCGAGACAGAAACACGGAACTGATCCACGACTCTGTTGATCGAGTGAGATGGCAGAACATGACCGCCCACGCTTACCGGCATGGCACATGATGGATGGATGGATACAGCTCAGAAGCTATAGGCTTTCGAATCCCAGCATAATGTTAGGATTTTGTATTTCCGAGAACCATTTACTTCTTATCAAGTTCGCCGGTGGTGCAGTGGCCAGCTCGCTTGTCAGCGACCCGGTGGTCCAGTGTTCGAATCTCCATTGAAGTGAATCTGTTACATTACCTTGGCTTCCAAGTCTACTCTGTCGACAACTGGTACCATAAGATATCTTGGGACGTCAAGGCGGTCAACTGGATATTGACAACATCACCAGTAGTATAGAACGACATTATCCCGCGCATTTTTGAGGTGCACATTGCTTTTGCACCTCAAAGGGCGATAACTCCGGATTTTTTAAAAAGTCAAGGGCGATAACTCGTTTTTTAATAGGCGTGGTCCGAGTAGGTGTGGTCTAGTGACACTAGGTACGTGTACAACATAAAAAATACAACACTCAAAATAACAAACGGCTCAAGTAAGGTATATGTTTTTTATTAAATCATGTATAGACAATCAATGCATATTAAATAAGTAGCGGCATAGTGGAAAAGTCTGGAAGGTAGTACCGAGGAGTTATACGTCGGCAAGTGTGGGAACATCTCCAGCGGGTGTGACGGTGGTCGGTTCATAACAGACGTGGAGGGGTGCATATGGCAAAGTCATTAAGTAACGGGTTGTAAAAACGGGGGTGAGTGGTATGTTAAAGTATTTTGAACTGTTAGCACATTGGTGGTGTACATTAGTACGAATAAAAGGTGCGGTGGGGATAGTAGTGGGTATGGGTTAGTGAAATTAGTTGATAAGGGTGGTTATTAGTGCTATGTAGATGTTCATAGTAGCTTATTCACTAACATCACACGTGTTACAAGTGAAACCTTGAAAGCTAAAGATCGTTGATTGCAATGGATATGGTGTAGTGTCATTCGGTGGTAAGGGGTGGGTACCAGGATATTAGTGGTCAAGTAGTGGTCAAGTATTGGTCAAGTGAGGACATTTTAGGGGAAAGTGTTTGTAATGATATGGTGACGATTAAAGAGTGGTTACTTAATGGTCAAGCAGTGGTCAAGCAATGGTCAAGTGAGGAAATTTTAGGGAAAAGTGGTTGTAATGATATGGTGATGATTAAATGGTGATAAATTAGTGGTCAAGTAGTGGTCAAGTGAGGAAATTTTATGGGAAAGTGGTTGTAATGATAGGGTGATGATTAAAGGGTGGTAAATTAGTGGTCAAGCAGTGGTCAGGCAGTGGTCAAGTGATAGTCAAGTGAGGAAATTTTAGGGAAAAGTAGTTGTAATGATATAGTGATGATTAAATGGTGGTAAATTAGTGGTCAAGTAGTGGTCAAGTGAGGAAATTTTAGGAGAAAAGTAGTTGTAATGATATGGTGATGATTAAAGGATGGTAAATTAGTGGTCAAGCAGTGGTCAAGCAGTGGTCAAGTGGTGGTCAAGTAAGGAAAGGTCAAGTGGTCGAGTGACCACTTAAATTGTAGAGGACGATGTCCCTAAGATTGTGGTAGTGGTTAAAGTGATCGATGACGTGGTCAAGTAGCGGTCAACCAGTGGTCAAGTGGTCGAGTGACCACTTAAAAGGTAGAGAAAAGTACGTATATTGAAACGGTGATGGTAAAAGGGTCGACGACGTGGTCAAGCAGTGGTCAAGTAGTGCTCAACCAGTGGTCAAGCGCTCAAGTGAGAAAATTGTAGGGTATGGTACGTGTAGTGAAACAGAGATGGATAAATTAAGTAGTGACGTTGTCAAGTAGTGATCAAGTAGTGGGAAAGTACTGGTCAAATGGTCGAGTGACCACTTAAATTGTAAGGGAAAGTACGTGTAGTGAACCTGTGTTGGTTAAAGTGATCGATGACGTGCTCAAGTAGTGGCCAAGTAGTGGTAAATGGTCGAGTGACTACTTAAATTGTCGGTGAAAGTAGGTATAGTGACAGGGTGATGATCAAGAGTTGGTCAAGTGGTGTTCAAGTACTGGTCAAGTAGTGGTCGAATGATAACTTAAATTGTAGGGTATGGTACGTGTAGTGACATGGTGATGGTTAAAGTGATCGATGACATGATCAAGACGTTATGCCGGCTGCTAAGTTCAGAAAGTAGTGTCCTTAGTATTGGTAATTTCCCTGACAGGAGCGCCTCGAGCACTGATTTTGTATTGATCAATAGCACCTAGTGGTACAGTCGACACACATGGACAATAGTTACATCCGGTCAAAGATGGCGTCGCACCCTAGCACACATGGGTAATTGCTACAACCAAACTACGTCTCATTCACTAAAACTGGTCAAATATGGCGTCACATCCGGTCACAGGGGTAATGGGACATCTGAGACACGTGGTTAAGAGGGAAACTATAGAAAAAGGGTGTCCTATCGGTTGTCGAGCCAGGGAACCTAACGTATGATGATCACTGTGTATAGGAGTGAATACATTGCATCATCAACACTGCATCCGAAGGGTAAAATGGTCACCCTCTTCTCTTTCTCTCTTTTCTACAACCGTGTAGTCCTAGTGTTATCCGGTTACACCAAAGGACACCCGGGCATCAACACAACAAACTGCCCCGATTCAACCTTAGGCAATGCACGTAACATGACAGGTCACATGTCCGCCGTCATAACCAGCGACGTTATCACGTATCAAATTAGACATCCACACTTTCATTTCCTTTCTATGTGGCCATAGTGTCTTTACATCTTTCTCCAGAAAGCCATTTCCAAGACCAATATATGTTTTTTCAGTGTACCTGCTCAGTGCCACACTTCACAATCAGACAAAAGTACACCTTCTATGTACCAATTCAACCGTCAAATAAGAAAATATGTTAGACAAAATATTAAAATTATTGGTCAAATACAGAAATATCTCGTCCAAACTTATAAAAAGTACGAACATTTGTTAACCTATTGGGAAAAATATCAATCAAGTAGGAAAGTTTGTTAGTCAAATAGAAAAAATATTGACCACATAACGATATATCTTGTCCACACTTATGAAAAGTAGGGAAATTTGTTAGTCAAATGAGAAAAAAAAAAGATTGACCAAGTAACGAAATACCCCCACCAAACTTATGAAAAGTACGAAACTTTGTTAAGCAAGTATGAAAATGTATCGACCAAACAGAGAAATATATCACCCAAACTTATAAAAAGTAGGAACATATGTTAACCAAATGGAAAATATCTTGGCCAAATAGGAAAATTTGTTAGCCAAATGGGGAAAATATTGTCCAAGTAACGAAATACATCGTTCAAACCTACGAAAAGTAGGAAACTTTGTTAATTAAATGTGAAAATTTTGGCCAAATTTCAACCAAACTTATAAATATTTCAACTAAACTTATAAAAAAGTAGGAACATTTGTCAGCCAAATGGGAAAAAGGTCGGCCAAATACAGAAATATCGCAACCAAACTTATAAAAAGAAGGAAAATATTGACCAAGTAACGAAATATCTCGTCGAAACTTATAAAAATGTAGGAAACTTTGTTAACCAAATGTGAAAAAACAAAACAAATATTGATCAAGTAAAGAAATAACTCCTCCAAATTTATGAAAAGTACGAAACCTTGGTACCCAAATGCGACAAATGTAGGTCAAATACTGAAATATTTCGTCCAAACTTATGAAAGGTAGAAAATTGTCTTAACCAACTAGGGGTAAATATTGCTCAAACTAAGAAACATGTCGACCGAAGTAGGAAATTACGTGAACCAAAGTAATAAAATTGTTGGCCAAATAGGAAAAAGTATCGGTCAAACTTATAGATGTCTCGTTTAAACTTATAACATGTATGAAAATTTGTTAGGTAAAGGTGAAAAATATTGGCCAAGTAATGAAATAACGCATCCGAACTTATAAGATGTACGAGTTAACCAAAGGCGAAAAAGGCCAAAATACGAAATGTCTCGACCAAGCTTATAAAAAGCTAGGAAAAAATATTACAACTAAAATATTGATCAAAAGGTATAAATCCAAACATTATAAAAATAACCAAATGTGAAAAATATCGTCCAAAGACAGAAATATTTCAACTAAACTTATAAATAAGTCAACAAAAATTGTGAAAAGTTTTGGTCAAGTACAGAAATAGCTATGGAAAAAGTAAGTCCACAAAACTAAGAAAAAAATGTAACTTCTGTAGTCAAATGTGTCTTGAAGTTTTATCTGAAAAGACATTTCACAATGCATAATCAGCACCACTTTCCTTGTTTTACGTTACCGAAGGCCTTCACCGTATCTGGTACAGAAACCCTTATACATCACTCATCTCTCCACACTCTTGGTTTCTTTCTAATACAAAGTGGTCACATCACCAAGAACTTCAAACCTCCATTGTACACGTGCTTCATTGAAACACCCATGACAGTTAACAACATGTATGGCCATGTAATCTGTGAGTCCATTGGGGATAGTTCATCAAACAGTTTAGTGATATATCGTAAGAAAGAATCAATGACATACATATTTTGGTGATTAAATATTGAAACCAAGATTTTTTTGTTGATTTACTTTAGTGGGTTGTGTTCATGACGTTGTCTTTTTTCTTGATGGAACAGAGCTTACATTACAAGACATGAACAAAGTCTTAGAAGAAGTTATGACAAATACAGAAATATTTCAGTCAAATGTATAAAAAGTAGGAGTTAACCAAGTATGACAAGACCAAAATAAGAAATATCTCAACGACACTTATAAAAATAATCAATCGAAAAAAAAATTGTTCTGCCAGAAACCTACTCGTGGCACCCAGCCAGCTTTAGATGTACCAGAGACAACCTTTGCTTGGGGTGATGATTCGTCTTCAGATGAAGATATTGACCTTTTGGATAGTAGTCATGCCCCAGAGTCTCTCAAGAAAATTAATGTGTTGTGGAACGAAAACTATCCTACTGTCGGTGTCCGAAGGTGTTCGTCATCAACGAATAAGGTGTGTATGGGTAGTAATGATCATAGTTCACATGTGTATTTTTGTAAACATGTCTAATACAGAAGACCTAGCTGCTATACATGTTTTCTATGTACATCTCTCTATGCTACAAAAGCTACAAACCATCAGTGACTATACCTTTACCTTTTCTCAAGACGTGACCAATAGAATGTCGACAGTCTGTTTTTGATGCCTTTTACCACTTCTCATCATGAATTTTTTTACTGTTTTTTTCTTTAGTGAAGTAGTATTTGTGGCCGTCTTGTAAGTTTCAATGTGTTTTATTTACCTCCACAGGTTAATTTTGCACCAGAACCTCACTTCTTGACAGTCCATACTGTTGGCATCGAAGAACGCAATGGTAACTGGCACCATGTAATCAGAGAACGTGAGCATTTTGAAAGGCGTGTACAAGACTTGGAAAAAAAATTTTGAATCCAGTCCTGAAGGACAAGCACAGAAGAAAAGTCATCGAACAAAGGACAGCAGTGAAGAAGGCAGATATAGTCTAATTACCATGTTTCTCTCTGCCATATTAAAACAGTTATAAACAGAAATAAACTAGTATGCGTTTCCTTAATATCGTTATGTTTTGAGTTCTAGTAGTACTTGTTGGGTGGTTCATCTGATATGGTTTAAGTTTTAGTTTGTGAATTGTTTTGTATGATATGTTCTTGTTGTCTTGGTGTATCTCATACGTATTCTTTAATAGATCCTGTGTGAGTGTAGATTCTACGAGTCACAAATCTGGACTGGTGTAATGGTTTTCACTAACAACTGACAAGAGGGTGTTTTTGTGAAACGGGAATTCGACACCGGTGATATGTTAGTAGTAGGGGATTTAAATCCAATGTCTGACAATGTGTAAGTATGCGTTTCCTTAATATCGTTATGTTTTGAGTTCTAGTAGTACTTGTTGGGTGGTTCATCTGATATGGTTTAAGTTTTAGTTCTAAGTCTGGTTTGTGAGTTGTTTTGTCTGATATGTTCTTGGTGTCTTTGTGTATCTCATTACGTATTCTTTAATAGATCCCCAAATTTGGGAAATTTCATGTAAAGTATATGTTAGAATAAGATGTGGTATAGCAAGTTGAAGATGTCAGCCATGGGAAATGGATCTTTGGTGACGAGTACTCGGATGAACTATCCCCGATGGACTCACAGATTACATGGCCATACATGTTGTTAACTGTCATGGGTGTTTCAATGGAGCACGTGTACAATGGAGGTTTGAAGTTCTTGGTGATGTGACCACTTTGTATTAGAAAGAAACCAAGAGTGTGGAGAGACGAGTGATGTATAAAGGTTTCTGTACCAGATACGGTGAAGGCCTTCGGTAACGTAAAACAAGGAAAGTGGTGCTGATTATGTATTGTGAAATGTCTTTTCAGATAAAACTTCAAGACACATTTGACTACAGAAGTTACATTGTTTTCTTAGTTTTGTGGACTTACTTTTTCCATAGCTATTTCTGTACTTGACCAAAAATTTTCACAAGTTTTGTTGACTTATTTATAAGTTTAGTTGAAATATTTCTGTCTTTGGACGATATTTTTCACATTTGGTTATTTTTATAATGTTTGGATTTATACCTTTTGATCAATATCTTTAGTTGTAATATTTTTTCCTAGATTTTTATAAGCTTGGTCGAGACATTTCGTATTTTAGCCTTTTCGCCTTTGGTTAACTCGTACATTTTATAAGTTCGGATGCGATATTTCATTACTTGGCCAATATTTTTAACCTTTACCTAACAAATTTTTATACATGTTTTAAGTTTAAACGAGACATCTATAAGTTTGACCGATACTTTTTCCTATTTGGCCAACAATTTTATTACTTTGGTTCACGTAATTTCCTACTTCGGTCGACATGTTTCTTAGTTTGAGCAATATTTACCCCAGTTGGTTAAGACAATTTTCTACCTTTCATAAGTTTGGACGAAATATTTCAGTATTTGACCTACATTTGTCGCATTTGGGTACCAAGGTTTCGTACTTTTCATAAATTTGGAGGAGTTATTTCTTTACTTGATCTATATTTGTTTTGTTTTTTCACATTTGGTTAACAAAGTTTCCTACATTTTTATAAGTTTCGACGAGATATTTCGTTACTTGTTCAATATTTTCCTTCTTTTTATAAATTTGGTTGCGATATTTCTGTATTTGGCCGACCTATTTCCCATTTGGCTGACAAATGTTCCTACTTTTTTATAATTTTAGTTGAAATATTTATAAGTTTGGTTGAAATTTGGCCAAAATTTTCAAATTTAATTAACAAAGTTTCCTACTTTTCGTAGGTTTGAACGATGTATTTCGTTACTTGGACAATATTTTCCCCATTTGACTAACAAATTTTCCTATTTGGCCAAGATATTTTCCATTTGTTTAACATATGTTCCTACTTTTTATAAGTTTTGGTGATATATTTCTCTGTTTGGTCGTTACATTTTCATACTTGCTTAACAAAGTTTCGTACTTTTCAAAAGTTTGGTGGGGGTATTTCGTTACTTGGTTAATCTTTTTTTTTCTCATTTGACTAACAAATTTCCCTACTTTTCATAAGTGTGGACAAGATATATCGTTATGTTGTCAATATTTTTTCTATTTGACTAACAAACTTTCCTACTTGATTGATATTTTTCCCAATAGGTTAACAAATGTTCGTACTTTTTATAAGTTTGGACGAGATATTTCTGTATTTGACCAATAATTTTAATATTTTGTCTAACATATTTTCTTATTTGACGGTTGAATTGGTACATAGAAGGTGTACTTTTGTCTGATTGTGAAGTGTGGCACTGAGCAGGTACACTGAAAAAACATATATTGGTCTTTAACCATCACCATGTCACTACACGTACCATACCCTACAATTTAAGTGATCATTCGACCACTACTTGACCAGTACTTGAACACCACTTGACCAACTCTTGATCATCACCCTGTCACTATACCTACTTTCATTGACAATTTAAGTAGTCACTTGACCATTTATCACTACTTGGCCACTACTTGAGCACGTCATCGATCACTTTAACCAACACAGGTTCACTACACGTACTTTCCCTTACAATTTAAGTGGTCACTCGACCATTTGACCAGTACTTTCCCACTACTTGATCACTACTTGACAACGTCACTACTTAATTTATCCATCTCTGTTTCACTACACGTACTATACCCTACAATTTTCTCACTTGAGCACTTGACCACTGGTTGAGCACTACTTGACCACTGCTTCACCACGTCGTCGACCCTTTTACCATCACCGTTTCAATATACGTACTTTTTTCTACCTTTTAAGTGGTCACTTGACCACTGGTTGACCGCTACTTGACCACGTCATCGA
This sequence comes from Cepaea nemoralis, assembly GCA_014155875.1. Taxonomy (NCBI): domain Eukaryota; kingdom Metazoa; phylum Mollusca; class Gastropoda; order Stylommatophora; family Helicidae; genus Cepaea; species Cepaea nemoralis. The sequence continues at coordinate 237,933 of JACEFZ010016762.1, read as the reverse complement.
TCACTTTAACCACTACCATAATCTTAGGGACATCGTCCTCTACAATTTAAGTGGTCACTCGACCACTTGACCACTACTTGACCATTGATTGACCACTACTTGACCACTAATTTACCACCCTTTAATCATCACCATGTCGCTACGACCAATTTTCCCTTAAATTTCCTCACTTGACCACTGCTTGACCACTAATTTACCATCCTTTAATCATCACCATATCATTACAACTACTTTTCCCCTAAAATTTCCTCACTTGACCACTACTTGACCACTGCTTGACCACTAATTTACCACCATTTAATCATCACTATATCATTACAACTACTTTTCCCTAAAATTTCCTCACTTGACTATCACTTGACCACTGCCTGACCACTGCTTGACCACTAATTTACCACCCTTTAATCATCACCCTATCATTACAACCACTTTCCCATAAAATTTCCTCACTTGACCACTACTTGACCACTAATTTATCACCATTTAATCATCACCATATCATTACAACCACTTTTCCCTAAAATTTCCTCACTTGACCATTGCTTGACCACTGCTTGACCACTAATTAACCACTCTTTAATCGTCACTATATCATTACAACTACTTTTCCCTAAAATTTCCTCACTTGACTATCACTTGACCACTGCCTGACCACTGCTTGACCACTAATTTACCACCCTTTAATCATCACCCTATCATTACAACCACTTTCCTATAAAATTTCCTTACTTGACCACTAATTTATCACCATTTAATCATCACCATATCATTACAACCACTTTTCCCTAAAATTTCCTCACTTGACCATTGCTTGACCACTGCTTGACCACTAATTAACCACTCTTTAATCGTCACCATATCATTACAACCACTTTCCCCTAAAATGTCCTCACTTGACCACTACTTGACCACTGCTTGACCACTACTTGACAACTAATATCTGGTACCCACCCCTTACCACCGAATGACACTACACCATATCCATTGCAATCAACGATCTTTAGCTTTCAAGGTTTCATTTGTAACACGTGTGATGTTAGTGAATAAGCTACTATGAACATCTACATAGCACTAATAACCACCCTTATCAACTAATTTCACTAACGATACCCACTACTATCCCCACCGCACCTTTTATTCGTACTAATGTACACCACCAATGTGCTAACAGTTCAAAATACTTTAACATACCACTCACCCCCGTTTTTACAACCCGTTACTTAATGACTTTGCCATATGCACCCCTCCACGTCTGTTATGAACCGACCACCGTCACACCCGCTGGAGATGTTCCCACACTTGCCGACGTATAACTCCTCGGTACTACCTTCCAGACTTTTCCACTATGCCGCTACTTATTTAATATGCATTGTATTGTCTATACATGATTTAATAAAAAACATATACCTTACTTGAGTCGTTTGTTATTTTGAGTGTTGTATTTTTTATGTTGTACACGTACCTAGTGTCACTAGACCACACCTACTCGGACCACGCCTATTAAAAAACGAGTTATCGCCCTTGACTTTTTTTAAAATCCGGAGTTATCGCCCTTTGAGGTGCAAAAGCAATGTGCACCTCAAAAATGCGCGGGATAATGTCGTTCTATACTACTATCACCCAACTGACAGTGTGCCACAACAGGCAGTAATGTACAGACCAAAGGGGATCAGAAGAAGAGGCGGACCGTGTAAGCTATGGACAGAAGGAATAACAGAGTCCATGGGAATCTTGGTACGTGAAGCCCATAAACGGGCGCTCTCCCGCTGTTTATACTTTACTTCGACTCGTCAAGGTTCAAGAGGAAGAAGATGAGATGACATGGTGCGATGAGATGAGGTGAGATGATGAGATGGGAATAGAGGAGATGAGATAATGAGATACGATAATATCATGGGATGAGATTATATTAAGAGATGAGCTGATATGATGATATGAGATGAGATGAGATTAGATAAGATCATGAGAGCTGAGATGCAATGGTGAAATAAGATGATGAAATTAGATGAGACCCATAAAGTGTCGAGTGGCATATAAATAATATAGTTTCAACATCATACACACAGAAGCCTAATAACATACAAAAACGGTTCTGTATCTTTTTCTTACCTTGGTTCTAATCAGATAAAGCGTCCCTTTCATCTCTTGGGCAGTGAGATCGGATACATATCTTTCTCAGATAACTTTGAAAAACAAGAAGTTCCATGAGCAAGTTAAATAAAAAGTTAGTTGTATGTCCTTTACAAGACGTCGCAATCAACCCCAGCTTTTGCGACCGTTTGTGATTTGTAAGGCAAGTTTACCTTCAGTCGCTTGCCATTGATTTATGAACTTCCGTCGCTCATATCATTGTTAAAAATCAACGCAAGGCTGTCTGCTTCCAAATCGCCTGCAACTATTATCGAACCCGGTATACCATTACATTTATTTTACGTTACTGGAGTAATCCTTTATTTACTACCTTTACTTTACTGTACTGAAGTAGTCCTTTACTTTACTGTTCTGAGGTAGTCCTGTATTTACCCCCTTTAGCTTACTGTACTGAAGAAGTCCATTACTTTACTCTACTGAAGTATCCCTCTACTTTAGTGTACTGGAGTATACTCTATTTACTTCCATTAATTTACTGTACTGAGGTAGTCCTTTAGTTTACTGTACTGAAGTAGTTCTTTAGGCTACTGTACTGAAATAGTCCTTTAGGTTACTATACTGAAGTAGTCCTTTCGTTTAAAGTACTAAAGTAGTCATTTACTTTACTGTATTGAAGTGGCCCTTCAGGTTATGTACTGAAGTAGTCCTTTAGTTTAAAGTACTGAAGTAGTCCTTTAGGTTACTGTACTGAAGTGGTCCTTACTTTACTGTACTGAAGCAGTCCCTTACTTTACTGTACTGAAGTAGTCCTTTAGTTTACTGTAATGAAGTAGCTCTTTACTTTATCGTACAGAAGTCATTTACTTTACCGTATTGAAGTAGTCCTTGACTTTACTGTACTGAAATAGTCATTTACTTCACTGTACTGTACCTTCAGTTTACTGCACTGAAGTAGTTCTTTACTTTACTGTACTTTCTCTACTTTACTGCACTTTACATTACTTCAGTTATTGTAAATTACATCATCTTTATTTACAGGATGGACTGAAGAAACGAATGGAACAACTGAAGAAGAGTATCGAGACGGCCAGTAAAGCCGTGGACACGGAGAAACAGAAGAATGTTGACCTTCTGCTAGAGATATTCCCGCCCAAAATCGCACAGAAACTATGGAGAGGTGGGTGCATGGACATGTGATATGGTTACGTCAATGTTGTCCACAATTATTTCCAACACTTGTTAGTTCAGCTCTGTGGTATACGAGTGGGCATGTGGTGGTACACTGAGGGACTTGTTGCTATCTGGTGGTACGATGAGTGACTGACGAGCATCTGGTGGTACGTTTAGTGACTGACGAGCATCTGGTGGTGTGTTGAGTGACTGGTGGGCATATGTTGGTATCTTGAGTGACTGGTGGGCATCTGGTGGTATGTTGAGTGACTGGTGGGCACATAGTGGTATGTTGAGTGGCTGGTGGGCACCTGGTGGTATGTTGAGTTACTGGTGCGCACCTGGTGGTATGTTGAGTGACTGATGGGCATCTAGTGGTATGTTGAGTGACTGATGGGCACCTGTTGGTATGTTGAGTGACTGGTGAGCATCTGGTGGTGTGTTGAGGACTATTGGCACCTGGTGGTACGTTGAGTGACTGTTGGGCACCTGGTGGTAGGTGGTATGCTGAGTGACTGGTGGGCACCTGGTGGTATGTTGAGTGACTGATGGACATCTGGTGGTACGTTGAGTGACTGACGAGCATCTGGTGGTACGCTGAGTGACTGGTGGGCACCTGGTGGTATGTGGAGTGACTGGTGGGCACCTGGTGATACGTTGAGTGACTGGTGGGCACCTGGTGGTATTTTGAGTGACTGGTGGGCACCTGGTGGTATGTTGAGTGACTGATGGGCATCTGGTGGTATGCTGAGTGACTGATGGACATCTGGTGGTATGTTGAGTGACTGTTGGGTACCTTGTGGTATGTTGAGTGACTTGTGGGCATCTGGTGGTGTGTTGAGTGACTGGTGGGCACCTGGTGGTACGTTGAGTGACTGATGGACACCTGGTGGTACGTTGAGTGACTGGTGGGCACATAGTGGTGTGTTGAGTGACTGGTGCGCACCTGGTGGTATGTTGAGGGACTGGTGGGCACCTGGTGGTATGTTGAGTGACTGGTGGGCACATGGTGGTATGTTGAGTGACTGGTGGGCACCTGGTGGTATGTTTAGTGACTGGTGAGCACCTGGTGTCATGTTGAGTGACTGATGGGCACCTGGTGGTACGTTGAGTGACTGATGGGCATCTGGTGGTACGTTGAGTGACTGATGGGCATCTGGTGGTACCTTGAGTGACTGATGGGCATCTGGTGGTACGTTGAGTGACTGTTGGGCATCTGGTGGTACGTTGAGTGACTTGTGGGCATCTGGTGGTGAAAAGCTCTACATGAAACTATGTATGGAGGTCACTGACCTGTTTCCTGGTTGTGAAATTGACACGTGTATAGCTGAACGCCTCTTGTCTGGTCGATGATACCATGTGGGCATAATGATGGACAAAATTAGGAGATGGCGTGGAAGAAGCTTATATGAGTGCACAGTGAAGATGCGGGGGGGGTTGGAGACTCTCACACACATTTAATGCAAATTTGAACTTAATGATGATGATCATTTTCTATCTTTTGCTCGACGGCGTTGAGCCGAGTTGAGTTGAGTTGAGTCGAATTGAGTTGAGTCAAGAACCGATATCATAGTACTCAGAAGACTCCCATACACGCTCTATCATGATCTGCAACAGCCAGCGAAAAGTCGTAATAATCATGGTATCAGTAGCAGTCTGATTAAGTGACCGTCTGGTCTTTCCTGGGAGTCCTGAGTGTCGACCAGGATTCAATTGTCGACGGCCTTAAATCGTTAGTCTGGTTGGTAGAAGAGTATCAGGTCTTGCCCTGTTGAAACACTTCCATTGTGCTGGAGCCTCTTCAGACATGAACCCATAGAGGAGACATCCCCAACATAACCTAATCCTTGTGTGGATCTGCAGCATGACCTGGGCACATCCAAATATGCCTTTCCCCAGATGGGAAGTTTCAGTACCGATCTTGCACGCCACGCTGACTTCGGAGCTTGGAGGAGAGAAATAGAGCTCCGCTGCACAGTGCCCGTGGAGATGATGCTTTAGTACCAGGTCGGGATAAAAGACACCTCACCAACTTCAGATACAAGTACTATTGAAGGCATAGTTGGCCTGAACAACGAATGCATTATCTAAATAATTAAAACACAGATTCCCAAACGATTTCAAGGTTAAAGATGAGAGGGTCGGCTTCATTTCATCGAGTCACAAGCCGTCCTTCACTTTAAAATGCTGTTCATTGTCGAAAAATGCAGCTGTCCGAACAACCATAAGAAGCCACACACGTATTGCCACATAAGGCAGTCGTCAGAGTGACAGAAACTAGGCGTCAGTCATTTTCTGAATGCTCACTTTACAAAACAGCATCCGTTGATACAAATAACAAGCATTTTCAAAGAAAATCACAATTCGTAGTGTAGCAGCAAGCACTCGACTCAATAACAGGACGTCGAAACTGAGTTCTACACCATATCGTGCCCGAGATAATATTTATCCACGGCCTTGCCGGCCTGCTTGTCTATTCGCCATGTAGTCAGATATTTATAATATATGAATATGAATTTCTATTAACGTGTATTTGAATGGATGTGCATTTGTGTGAGTGTGTGCGTGTACATTTGACCGATCTTTGACCTTGCAGGTGAGACAGTAGAGCCGATGACGGTTGAAGACGTCACCATGTTGTTCAGTGATATTGTGGGCTTCACAGCCATCTGCAGCACGGCCACGCCCATGCAGGTGGTGGACATGCTGAACTCGTTGTACACGCACTTTGATGTCTACTGCGTGGACATTGACGTCTACAAGGTCAGTTAGTTAGCCAGTTACTCATTCAATTAGTTAGTCAGCCAGCCAATCAGTCAGTCAGTCAGTCAGTCAGCCAATCAGTCAGTCAGCCAATCAGTCAGTCAGCCAATCAGTCAGTCAGTCAGCCAGCCAATCAGTCAGTCAGCCAATCAGTCAGTCAGTCAGTCAGCCAGCCAATCAGTCAGTCAGTCAGTCAGTTAGTTAGTTAGTTAGTTAGTTTGTAAGATGATTCGTTGGTTGGTTGGTTGGTTGGTTGGTTGGTTGGTTGGTTGGTTGGTTGGTTGGTTGGTTGGTTGGTTAGTTAGTTAGTTAGCCAGTCATTCAATTAATCAGTCCGTCGTCACTTTTTTGTCTTTACCCAAGGAATTTATTTTCACAAATACGTATCCAGTATTCAGATCCAAGAGGATGGACAACATTGTGTTACAATGTTTCATAAATTATGGTGACAATTATAGTGTTTATGATCAGGATGCCAATGATGATAATGATGCTGAGAGTAACCAAAACTATAACAATTATGACGACGACGAAGTTGGGGTGATGGAAGATGGTGATGAGAAGGATAAGGATTGTGATGACGTTGATAATAACATGTGAATGATGAAGACGAGAAGTGACATTTGAATGCTGATAATGAAGATGAGAATGATGATGATGATGATGATGGCCATGATCATAATGACAATGATGATGATGATGATGATGATGATGATGATGATGATGATGACCCTATACGACCTGATGTGACATCTATCTTTCTCTGCTCCTACCTCCAGATTGAGACAATAGGCGACGCCTACTGTGTGGCCGGGGGCCTACATCAGCCCAGCAAATACCATGCCCAGCAGATTGCCTGGATGGCCCTAAAAATGATGTCTGCTGCTAAAAATGAGAAGTCACATGATGGCAACGTAATCAAGGTGCGGTATGGGATGTGTTTACGTTTTCGTTATCTCTTTCATGTTCCATGTACAGGGTGTATTTTTAATGACTGTGCAGTGTTTGAAAATATTGCCTGTCCAAGTTTTGTATTTACCTATTATGTTGCATGAACTTTACAGAGGATGAATACAAAACTTGGACCGGCAATGTTTTCAAACACTGCACATTCATTAAAAATACACCCTATATAATTCACATGCGTTGACAGTTGCACTTCTGGCTAGCTCACGCTTGAAAATGATAATATCCCATGGTTAAGTTGTTATGTCGTCTGCCTCTTACTCTACAGGTTGTGGGTTCAATCCAGGCTACGTCGTTCGGTTTATGAGTGCAGTTTTCTCGGTGATTCCTGGGGGTCGTCGCTGTAGTTAAGCAGTTCGTGCTTTGTGCGACGCTTTCGGCAGGGAACCCTGCCGAAAGAGACGGAGCTATATGGGATAACTATCCGACATCGATTATCTTGACTTTTAACACCTTCTAAACTATTCAGAACATTTAGAAAGTGTTTTTTTTTTTTATTATTCAAATAAAAGGTCACTTTCATTGCACATGGATATTTGCACAAGCGCTCCAATATTCTCCCGTTGATCACACGAGGAGTCCCTCAGCACATTGCATGAACTCGTTACCACCGGCACGAATCCCAAATCTTCATTCTTGTGGTAACATGTTCTTTCTCCAGCCGTCAATCATTCATCATACACAAACGGAACAATTATGGCATGGACATAACAGGCGACATACAGACAGACATACATACAGAAATACCGGAAAGCAAGAATAAAATGGGACGTCCAAGGAGACACTACATGACACAAGCATACAAGAACGCCAGGGCACAGACTTCTATTGCGGTGAGGGAGTGCCTGAGAATACAGTCTAATGGGGAGACGCGATCATACGACTTCAGCACTAGTCTTCAGACTGGAAAGCCGTGTCTTATCTATTTAGAATGAATGAATTATTCTAGAAAAGTATAGTTAGTTGCATATACTTTACAGGACGTCGCAGTCAATCCCAAGATTTTTTTGGGCTGTTTGTGATTTCTTGGCAAGTTTACGGTCAGAAGTTTGCCATCGCTTTCTAAACGACGGGCACTCATACCCTTAAATGAAAACCAGCGCAAACAATCTGCTTCCAAATCGCCTGCATCTGTGTTTGGAAACGCTGAATTGCATTCATAATCCCTTCGCCACTGAGTCGACATTTCTAGAAAGAAGAGTAATTAAATAACATTTATTTTATAAAACAGTAAGAGACCCCTTTACTCACGTTCCAGTACGTTGTTCATATGGTGCTAAACCTATATTCTTATAGACCAATCGGCACCCGATGGCTGATGTGGTCAGTCTTACGCCGGCCGCCTTTACTTCCAAAGACATGTCCTGGTGCCCATTTTAGACTTGGATCGACCTGGAGGCCAAGGTCAGTTTTAAAAGTCCGCCCGATGCGGATTCGAACCAATGCCCGCTGGGTAGGCAGGCGAACATCTAGCCATAACTAGTGGCATTAAATATTATGACAGATCTTTCACGAAGTTGAAGGGACTGCAGATAAACCTCACATCCACTTTCTAATTTCAGATGCGCATTGGCATTCACACTGGCCGGGTACTGGCTGGTGTTGTGGGCCGAAAGATGCCACGATATTGCCTGTTTGGAAACAACGTCACGATCGCCAATAAATTTGAATCTGGCAGCGAGCCGTTGAAGATCCACGTGAGCCCGACCACATACACGTGAGTAATGCTTGATTCTGGCCACGTTTCTACATAGTTGTCTATGCATTGCCCGAGTAAGTGTCGAATATTTATATTAATTGTGACAAGAGAAATTAGAAGAAGACAGTCACGGTTTTTCCTGGCACACTATGAGGAGAAATATTCTTTAAAAACTTAATGACAACTGGCAATCTTGAAGGGAAAAGAGCAAGAGGAGGAGTAAGATACAAATATCTTGATGGCTTGGCCATGTAACATCATCAGGGCAAGAACACAGACCTGATCCCAGACACTGGTGATCTTGTGAGATGCTTACAGGCACGGCTCATGATGATGGTGATGACAGCTTTGTTGTTTCCTACCAGCGCGGTTCTTGGGTTTACGCAATAGAGGTAAAAGTAAATAACGCTGTTACGCGTCTCAAAGCGTAATAGATATATGGTGCTAGCTACATAGGTTGTATAGACCAATGAGAACTCAATTTGTGATGTAGTTCATTATCACGTAGGCAACCGATACTTCCCAGGAGATTTTCTGGTACCAATTTTAGGCTGAATATACCTGGTAGTGCGGGTCAGTTAAAACATTTTCATTGGTGGGGATTCGATCACATAAGCTAACCACTGAGCTATTATGGCTATCAGTCTCACAATTTAAAAAAATGAATTTCTGGAAGTATGTATCTGGGAAGAGTTCATTATACACTATACTTCTTTATTCACTACACTTCAAGATCGTTATGGTTATCATTATAATCGTCATGAGGAAGAATAAGAAGTTTATGATGAAGAAGCAGGAGTGGGAGAAGGAAGAAGAAGGAAGTAGCAGACGGTGGAGGAGGAGAGAAGAAGAAGAAGAAGAAGAAGAAGAAGAAGAAGAAGAAGAAGAAGAAGAAGAAGAAGAAGAAGAAGAAGAAAGTAGCAGGAGGTGGAGAAGAAGAGGAAGGATGAGGAGGAGGAGGCGGGGACGATAAGAAGAAAAGGGAGAAAAGCACGAAGATGGAACAACAACTACACCAAATCTTACCACTGTGATGTTATTTCAGCACATTATATTAACACTAAATTAGCAGTGAAATAATCCCATTATGTTTCCCTGTCTTCACAGGTTAATCAAACTGACTCCTGGATTCACCTTTACACCTAGAACAAAAGAAAACTTGCCACCGGGATTTCCCGACACTATTGAGGGAATCCCCTTTTTCCTAGACGATTACAAATTTCCGGATGCGAACAATGATGACCCGGATGTAGATCACGTGACCTTGGCAGTGGATTATTACAACATAAAAGATGGCGTGGCTGGTTGACCACGTGTTCACACTAATCAGATGTGAATGATTGTCCAGCTGAATGGCAGAGAGGGTAGATTTAGGACATTAGGCCTCGGGTAGCCATGCTTTCATCGATATGTTATCGCCCTGGGTGTTTAACTATTCTCTGGTGACTACTGTATAGGAATACGTGTCAGTGTTGAACCAAATGCGCACAATATACACATGTTTGCACACCGTAGAATTGTAAATCTCCGTGCAAGTTCAGCGAATGCTTGCGTTAATGTTGGTTAGAATTGTGGAATATTTTTAGAAATATTTTGAAAATCACAGACAGCCAATAAATGTTGCGTTGATTGAGAGATCCTGTAAAGTGCATGATCCCATTATCTCGTCTTGTTCCTCTAGTACCTTGCGATGTCGAGGTGAAGCATAAACAGCGGGAGAGTGTCCGTTTATAGGCTTCTTATATCTAGATTCCCAAGGACTCTCTGTCCATAATTTACATGGACAGCCTTTTCTTCTGGTTCCATTTGGTCGGTAAATCATAGCTTGTTGTGGTATACTGTCAGAAGAAAATGGCATGCAACAATATTCATGTTGGCATGATTGGCCCTTGCATATGTCTGATTTATTTTGTTTATTTTGGGGTTAAATGATGGGTTGATTGCAACGTGTGTAGTTTATTGGTCCTTGTATGTTTATGTGAATTAACGTTTTAGTGCGAATATGTTAACGCGCAATGATTTTGTTAATGCGCGCGCGTGCGTGTGTGTGGGAGAGAGAGGGGGAGAGAGAATGTGTGAGAAAGAGAGAGTGAGTGAGTGTGTGGGAAAGAGAGAATGAGAGAGAACGAGAGAGAGAGAGAGTGTGTGAGAGAGAAAGAGAGAGAGAGAGTGAGTGTGTCTGACAGAAAGAAAGACGTTTTTGTTTTTTTTATAGCGTAAACGTGCTTGGTTGATTGTATTCAAATACCATCTTCATCGCACATCAAACTACCCACAAGTGTTCCCATCTCCTTGGTTTTAGATAACACTAAGAGCATGTTAGCTCATCGCACAGACACTGTACGGCCGGCAAAAGAAATCTAACGGTGGCTATTAGAATCACATAAACTATCCGTATACTAAGTGTGATATATGTGCATAATAGTGTAATTATAACATAAAATATACTCATAACATGCAAATGTAATTTTATTATATGAAGCACAGCTGACTATCAAGACATTGATTGGTATCAAACTGAATGTACCGAGGTCGGGCATAGCTTCTAATTAATGTTGTTATCGTGCATTTTACATTGCGTGATTGCATGGCATCCTGATTGCTATGGTGCTCCTCCTGGCTTGTTCCTAGGGTGATCTTACTCGAGTTTAGATATGTATGTACACGCGTGTCTGCGCATGTATGTATTTACATAAAAATCTAGACCAGTCTGGTTTTACTGCACCGCATACTCGCCATCGCCCCTTTTCCTGAAGGTCAAGAGTTGGACTTTTGTTGCGAGGTGATGAATGCACAAACTATGATCTAACTACACCTTCTGGTTTAGAGAAGCAACAGTTGAGGATAAAATCAATGAACCACAGTGTAAACTTTAAAAAAAAAAAAAAAAAAAAACCCAGACATTTCAATACATTGTAGATTTGGACAAACTTCAAGCGAATGAAAGTAGAAATTATCACACATTCTCACATTTTACTCGTTGAGAACGCGTTCTGCGTCATGTGATCTAATGTGTAGCTTTCCATGCCTCGAGTGACCACCCACTGTGTATGATTATTTATTTATACCAGTTGAGATGAGCCGAAAAACAACACCACAGCACGCGACGTGCTCCGTCAGCATCTTAAACAACCAGCGAATATTATTGGTGCTAGTTGCACCTTGATTATGTGTCCATCTGGCTGCTCCTCGGAGAACTTAGTGTTGACCAGATCCCCTGGTCACTCCATTGGTGATACTTGGTGTGTATCAGTTAATCCGACGCGTACTTAGCTATTTTTAATAATAAAATGGTTTAAAAGACAAGAGGCTCATATTCATTGATTCATACAAGAGACAACATTGCAGTTATAGACATATTTCAAGCGAACGAAAGAAGAAGAGGAAAGAAGAAGAACAAGAACAAGAACAAGAATAAAGAGGCTCGATTTCATTACACCGGGGGCTATCCCATATAGTTCGGTCTCTCCCGGAAGAGCGGACAGCGTCGCACAGTGCACCAACTCCGTAGCTTTGGCAACGACCCCCCTCCACCCGATGATCTCAAACAAACATACACTCTCGAACCCAGTGACAAAGTCTGAATAAGATCCCACGACCTTCTGAACATGAGGCCGACGGCTTAACCATTGATTCATTGAGACCTCATTATATTCTCGTAATGTTATTAAAGAGTTTTGGTAAAGAATTTGTTTTGTTACAAGACGTGTGTATTTGAATCACCCAGGAAGGAAACTAGGGCATATAGGCTTAAATGTTACCAATTCCTAGAATACCATTGACCAAAGAAAAGGCTGGGTGGGGGATGGAGGGGTCGTTTTAGCTTAGTACGGAGACGCTAGCCTGCCGACCCAGTGGTGATGAATTCTAATCCTCATCGAAAAGAATTCTATATATGTACTTCGGCGCGCAGGTCAGCCCGGCATAAAATGGGCACCAGCAAGTGTCTTATAAATGAAGGCCACCAGCGTGAGACTGACCATATTACCCACCGTGTCAGTGGGTCGATAAAATCTGGGTCTTCTCAAGAAAAAAATAAACATAGTGACGTTCTACAAAATGTGACCACCGAATAAAACTGGCTGACAAACGGTGTCAGGTCTGGGAAACTGAAATAATTTGGCCATAGTAAACGTCCCAGGGGCTTGGGGAGAACAGTGATGGGGAGGGGGGGGGGCGTGGTTCCTACAAGAACTGACAGAGGTCGACGAGGGCGAGGCGGAACAATGGACACGGAAGACACATATTGTATATGAGGTAGAGGAACTAGCAAGGGATTGGAGTCTCTGGAACCGACCTGCTACATGATGATTATGGTGATGACGATAATGATGATGATGATGATGGTGATGACGATGGTGGTGATGGTTATGATGATGATGATGATGGTGGTGGTGATGGTGATGACGATGATGATGATGAGATTATGATGATGATGATGATGGTGGTTATGATGATGATGATGATGATCATCATCATCATCATCATCATCATCATCATCATCATCATCATCATCATCATGGTGGTGTTGGTGATGGTGGTGTGGTAGTGGGATGGTGGTGATGACGGTGATGATGATGATGATGATGGATGATGATGGTGGTGGTGGTGTGGTGGGTGGTGGTGGTGGTGGTGGTGTGGTGATGATAGTGATGATGATGATGATGTTGATGGTGATGATAATAAATATATTAATGATGATGATAATAATAATATTAATGATGATGATATTGGTATGATGATGATTATTATGATGATGATGGTTATGATAATGATGATGATGATGATAATAATAATGATGCTGATGATAATATTAATGATGATGATATTGATGTGATGATGATGGTGGTGATGGTGGTGATTGTGGTGGTGATGATGATGATGATGATGATGATGATGATGATGATGATGATGATGATGATGATGATGATGATGATGATGATGATAAAAGTTATAGACTTGTTATTTTGTTGTCAATTGCAACGAGAAAAAGAGTGTTGGAGTGCTACATGGGATCTTTACGTTTGTATGGATGCGAAACGTGGATAATGAGCAGACAATTTTAAAAACATCTAATGAGTGTGGAAATGTGGTTTCTGAGAAAAATGCAAAGACTACCATGGATTAATATTGACCTGTTAGGTATATGTGAGACCAGATGGACGGGAATGGGCATTATAACATCTGAGGAATATAGAATAATCTATTCTGGTGGAGAGAAACAACAGGGAGGAGTAGCAATTATAATGGATAAACAGAGAGCAAAATCGATCAAAGGATATTGGACTGTATCAGACAGAGTGTTACTTGTGAAGTTGAGTGGAAGACCTTTTGATGTCAACGTCATCCAAGTTTACGCACCAACAGCAGACAGTAGTGATGACAGCATTGATGAATTTTATAATGATTTAGAGAAAGCCTTCAAGAAATGCAAGAATTCTGAAGTAAATATCATAATGGGTGACTTGAATGCCAAAGTTGGAAATCAACAGGACGGATGCATAGTAGGCAAGTATGGACTAGGGGAACAGAATGAAAGAGGTTGCAGACTTGTACAGTGGGCAAAAGAGCATGATTTGATTATTGGAAACACCTGGTATCAACAGCACCCAAGGAGATTATGGACATGGAGGAGTCCTGATCATAAGATCAGAAATCAGATTGATTACATTCTCATCAACAGAAGATTTCGAAATGCCTTAAAAGTCGCAAAAACTATACCAAGCGCAGACTGCTACAGCGACCATAGATTAATCTTAAGCAATTTACATATAAAATTAAAGAAAGTCAAATATTCACCAAGAAACACAAAATTTGATCTACAGGCACTGAAGAGTGAGGAAATAAAAGATAAATTCAATGTAGAGGTAAAGAACAGATTCGATGCATTGTCCGATATGGAAATATTATTTCAAGACGTCAGTGACCAATGGGAAATATTAAAGAAATCAAGTCAACCAAGCTGCAGAAACAACCATCCCAAAAATAAAGATAATAGGACGCAAGAAATGGATGACGGAAGACATCTTAAAACTAATGGAAGTAAGAAGAAATAACAAAAATAATAAGGAAAAATATGAAGAGATTCACAGGAAAATTAGGAAGCTATGCAAAGAGGCAAAAGAAACATGGCTTGAGGAAAATTGCAAGGAAATTGAAAACCAACACAACACCCGGAATACCAAATTAATGCACAAAAGAATTAATGACATCACTAACAAAAGAACACACACATCAACGGGTTGCCTAAAAACCAAAGATGGCAAAATCATAATAGAAAAAGATCAGATTTTACATGCGTGGTCAGATTATGTGAAAGACCTTTATGATGATACAAGAGAAGAACAATATGATCATCGGAATAATAATGAAGGACCATCAATTTTGAAGATGGAAGTTCAGAATGCTCTTAACCATATGAAAACTGGCAAGACCCCGGGTACAGATAACATCACAATAGAAATGATCAATGCCTTAGAAGAATATGGAATAGACCAAGTCACCAGACTGCTGAACGCAATATACGATACTGGAGATATACCTCCTGAATTATGTAATTCTATATTTATTGCAGTCTCGAAGAAGTCAGGAGCCATGGAATGCGATCAACATAGAACAATTAGTATAATGAGCCACATCACGAAGATTCTGCTGAGAATTATCATGCAAAGAGTTAGGAAGAAAATACAACCCGAAATAGGAGAAGAACAATGTGGGTTTGTAGAAGGCAAGGGCACAGTAAATGCTGTGTATATACTGAGAACAGTAATTGAACGTTCTATAGAAGTAAACAAAGATCTATATCTTTGCTTTATTGACTACACAAAGGCTTTCGATAAAGTGAGACATGTCGACATGATAAGGATGCTTGAAGATCTACAAATTGATGGAAAAGACCTTAGACTTGTAAAAAACATATATTGGAAACAACAAGCTGCCATCAGAATTGATAACGATGTAGGTCAATATCAGCCTATTAAAAGAGGTGTGAGACAGGGATGTGTAATGTCTCCAGATCTTTTTTCCCTGTACAGTGAAAATATTTTCAGAAATATAGAAGATATGGAAGGAATCAACATTGGGGGACGATACATCAATAACATTAGATATGCAGATGATACAGTCTTGATTGCAGACAATGAACAGGACCTGCAAAATTTAGTAGATGCGGTTGTTGCACACAGTGAACAACTAGGGTTAGAACTGAATATTAAGAAGACACAGATTATGGTCATCACTGGGAAGAAGGCAATACCACATTGTGATATACGATTAAATGGGCATATTCTTAAGCAAGTGAATCGATTACAGTTATCGCGGCACAGTCATGACATCTGATGGGAGATGCCTTGAAGAGAACAAAACAAGAATTGCCATTGCGAAGGTAGCCTTTTGCAATATGAAAAACATACTGACCAATAAAAAGATATCAATTGAAACAAGAAAAAGAGTGTTGAAGTGCTACATAGAACTTATAATTTAGAATGGATGTGAAGCGTGGAAAATTTGCAGTCAAGATGAAAAACAGCTGATTCCTGTGGAAATGTGGTTTCTGAGGAAAATGCAAAGAATACCATGGACAGACAGAAAAACCAATGAACAAGTCCTTCAAGTAAACAAATAAAGATCGTAAACTGATTAGAGTTATTAGACGTAGCCAGTCTAAATTTTTTGGGCATGTTATGAGAAGAAATGACTTGGAGAACTTGGTGACAATTGGCAAGATCGAAGGGAAGAGACCAAGGGGAAGACCGAGAAGTAAATACCTGGATGGCTTGGCCACATGGCATGGTCGATACAGGAACACTGAGATGATCTACGACTCTGGTGATCGAGTGAGATGGCAGAACATGACCACCCACGCTTATCGGCATGGCACATGATGGATGGACCATGGACAGTCAGAAAGAAAAAAGAACAGTGAGCAAGTCCTACAGGTAACAAACGAGAACCGTAAACTGATAGAGAAATTAGTCGTAGACAGCCAAGATGTTTTAGCAACGTTATGAAAAAATAAAATAAACTAGAGAACTTGGTGGCAACTGGAAAGGTTGAATGAGGGGGGGGGGGGGGGGGGAGAGACCAAAATAAGGGGGGGGGGGGGTAGATAAGTAAATATCTGGATGGCTTGATCACATGGCACGGTCGGGACAAGAACACAGAGCTGATCCACTACTCTGGTGATCGTGTTAGAAAGCGGATTATGACCGCCCAGGCTTATCGGTATGGCATATTCTGATGATGACCCTCATTGGATCAGCTGCTATGATAACCTTCGGCGGCGGGAAACGTCGTTGTTTATTATAATGTATTTAACTCTGTTATTTTGTTGTAATATAGTTCGTATAATATTCAAAATAAAACAATTATTATTGTAGAATTATGTTTTATGTATAGCTGTTGATATTGTGTTAATGTTCAGGTAACATGTATATAAAATGCACTGTTGTTATGCACTGTTGGTTATTTCGTTACAACTTCAACACTTTGATACTTGGCAATAAACATTAGCAAGACAGTTATTCATGATTTCTTGTTGTTCTCTACATAATAGTTTTGTCTCGCCAAATTCAGTGTGTTGCCACGGCCCATAAGGGGAGCCAAGAATACTAACACTGTCACATAAGATAAACCAACAATAGTAACACTATCACATAAGGGAAGCCTAGAATAGTAACATTGTCACATAGGGGAAGCCAAAAATAGTAACACTGTCACATAAGGGAAATCAAGAATAGTAACACTGTCACATAAGGGAAGCTAAGAATAGTAACACTGTCACATAAGGGAAGCCAAGAATAGCAACACTGTAACATAATGGATGCCAAGAGTAGTAACAATGTAACATAAGGGAAGCCAAGAATAGCAACACTGTAACATAATGGATGCCAAGAGTAGTAACAATGTAACATAATGGATGCCAAGAATAGTAACACTATAACATAAGGGAAGCCAAGAATAGCAACACAGTAACATAATGGATGCCAAGAGTAGTAGCAATGTAACATAATGGATGCCAAGAGTAGTAACAATGTAACATAATGGATGCCAAGAGTAGTAACAATGTAACATAATTGATGTACAGGAGTAGTAACAATGTAACATAAGGGAAGCCAAGAGTAGTAACAATGTAACATAAGGGAACCCAAGAATAGTAACACTGTAACCTGCCATGCATGGCATAAGAGGAGACCAAAGAGGGTCGGGTTGAGAGTGACTACCTCATTCCGTAGAAAACTTTAGTTGTAAATTCCAACCTATCATCACCATTTTTATATAGCCGGAGATCTAGCCTTTTGAAACAAAATAACAGTTTTCATTAACTGATGATAACGAGAACTTCTCTTATACATCCAATAGACCATAAGCCTTTACAAAGTATCGACTTCATTGCACCGGGTTTTATCCCACATGGCTCTGTCTTTTTCTGCAGGGTTGCGTGCCGAAAGCGTCGCACAAATCACGAACTCTCTAGCTCCAGCCTCGATCCCCGAGAGTTTCCGAGAAAATTGCACACGTGAAACGTTTTTTTTTTTTTAAGTTGCGTATCCCTTATGGGACGTTGCACTTAACACCAGCATTTTTCAGCTGTTGTTGATTTACTAGGCAAGTGTTACGTTCAGTAGTTTGCCATTGCTTTCTGAACGACCGGCTGCCATATCAGCACGTTATAACACAATGTGACACGGTCTGCTGCACAAATAAGTCGCAGCTGAGCTTCGAACGCCTGGTACCCGTCTCACGAAACCGCGTTCGCAAGCCTTTAACCACGGAGCCGGCCGAAATATGGGGCTAGAACTCGAACCGACAACCTTCGACCGCGAGGCAGGCGGCTTAACCACATTACCACCAGAGTCCCGAGTATATGGTTATGATGCTGGATTAATCCCCAAGCTATGTGATCAGGGCAACGAGATTCCATCTCGATTGGGATTCGAAACCATAACCACGGTGACGGTAGTCGAGGACACTAACCACATTTATGGAATCCGTTGTTGAAAAGATGGATTTGACTCTGTTCCACCCTGGACGCTACGAACGGTTATGTTTGGTGTCATTAATGAATTTATCTATTCAAATTATGCTTCGGAAACTGGTTGTTTGTCGTTTCCCGTGCCTCGTGGATTCTGTTTCTGGGACTCGTTTCTTGCTGTTTATTTTCGTCTTCTGTTTCTGCGATTCGTTGTTTGCTGTTTATTTTAGTTTCGTTTTCTGTTTCTGGGACTCGTTGTTTGCTGTTTTTTTTTCTGTGTCTGCGATGCGTTTGACTGTATATTTATTTTCGTCTTCTGTTTCTTTGAATCGTTGTTTGCTCTTATTTCATCTTCTGTTTCTGTGAATCGCTGCTTGCTGCTTATTTTCGTCTCTGTTTCTGCTACTCGTTGCTTCCTGTTTATTTTATCTCTGTCTTCTGTTCCTGGGACTAATTTTTTGCTGTTTATTTTGTCTTTGTCTTCTGTTTTTGGGACTCGTTTGCTGTTTATTTTATTTTCGTCTTCTGTTTCTGGGACTCGTTGTT
Source organism: Cepaea nemoralis (assembly GCA_014155875.1). NCBI lineage: Eukaryota > Metazoa > Mollusca > Gastropoda > Stylommatophora > Helicidae > Cepaea > Cepaea nemoralis. Next base: position 218,725 of record JACEFZ010016762.1, on the reverse strand, counting down.
AGCTGTTTATGTTCGTCTTCTGTTTCTAGGACTCATTTGCTGTTTATATTTGCCTTCTGTTTCTGGGACCCGTTGTTAGATGTTTATGTTCGCCTTCTGTTTCTGGGACTGGTTACTTCCTGTTTATTTTATCTCTATCTTCTGTTTCTTGGACTCGTTGTTTGCTGTTTATTTTCACCTTCTGTTTCGGGGACTCGTTGTTTTCTGTTTATTTTATTTTCGTTGTCAGTTTCTGGGGCTCGTTGTTTGCTGTTTATTTTATCTCCGTCTTCTGTTTCTTGGACTCGTTGTTTGCTGTTTATTTTATCTCCGATTTCTGTTCCTGGGACTCGTTGTTTTCTGTTTATTTTATTTTCGTCGTCAGTTTCTGGGACTCGTTGTTTGCTGTTTATTTTATCTCCGTCTTCTGTTTCTTGGACTCGTTGTTTGCTGTTTATTTTATTTTCGTTTTCTGTTACTGGGACTCGTTACTTCCTGTTTATTGTATCTTCGTCTTCTGTTTCTGTGACTCGTTGTTTGCTGTTTATTTTATCTCCGTCTTCTGTTTCTGGGACTCGTTGTTTGCTGTTTATTTTCGTCTTCTGTTTCTTGGACTCGTTGTTTGCTGTTTATTTTCACCTTCTGTTTCGGGGACTCGTTGTTTTCTGTTTATTTTATTTTCGTTGTCAGTTTCTGGGGCTCGTTGTTTGCTGTTTATTTTATCTCCGTCTTGTGTTTCTTGGACTCGTTGTTTGCTGTTTATTTTATCTCCGATTTCTGTTCCTGGGACTCGTTGTTTTCTGTTTATTTTATTTTCGTCGTCAGTTTCTGGGACTCGTTGTTTGCTGTTTATTTTATCTCCGTCTTCTGTTTCTTGGACTCGTTGTTTGCTGTTTATTTTATTTTCGTTTTCTGTTACTGGGACTCGTTACTTCCTGTTTATTGTATCTTCGTCTTCTGTTTCTGTGACTCGTTGTTTGCTGTTTATTGTATCTTCGTCTTCTGTTTCTTTGACTTGTTGTTTGCTGTTTATTTTATCTCCGTCTACTGTTTCTTTGACTTGTTGTTTGCTGTTTATTTTATCTCCGTCTTCTGTTTCTTTGACTTGTTGTTTGCTGTTTATTTTATCTCCGTCTTCTGTTTCTTTGACTTGTTGTTTGCTGTTTATTTTATCTCCGTCTTCTGTTTCTTTGACTTGTTGTTTGCTGTTTATTTTATCTCCGTCTTCTGTTTCTTTGACTTGTTGTTTGCTGTTTATTTTATCTCCGTCTTCTGTTTCTTTGACTTGTTGTTTGCTGTTTATTGTATCTTCGTCTTCTGTTTCTGTGACTCGTTGTTTGCTGTTTATTTTATCTCCGTCTACTGTTTCTTTGACTCGTTGTTTGCTGTTTATTTTATCTCCGTCTTCTGTTTCTTTGACTCGTTGTTTGCTGTTTATTTTATCTCCGTCTACTGTTTCTTTGACTCGTTGTTTGCTGTTTATTTTATCTCCGTCTTCTGTTTCTTGACTTGTTGTTTGCTGTTTATTTTATCTCCGTCTTCTATTTCTTTGACTTGTTGTTTGCTGTTTATTTTATCTCCGTCTTCTGTTTCTTTGACTTGTTGTTTGCTGTTTATTTTATCTCCGTCTTCTGTTTCTTTGACTTGTTGTTTGCTGTTTATTGTATCTTCGTCTTCTGTTTCTGTGACTCGTTGTTTGCTGTTTATTTTATCTCCGTCTACTGTTTCTTTGACTCGTTGTTTGCTGTTTATTTTATCTCCGTCTTCTGTTTCTTTGACTTGTTGTTTGCTGTTTATTTTATCTCCGTCTTCTATTTCTTTGACTTGTTGTTTGCTGTTTATTTTATCTCCGTCTTCTATTTCTTTGACTTGTTGTTTGCTGTTTATTTTATCTCCGTCTACTGTTTCTTTGACTTGTTGTTTGCTGTTTATTTTATCTCCGTCTACTGTTTCTTTGACTCGTTGTTTGCTGTTTATTTTATCTCCGTCTTCTGTTTCTTTGACTTGTTGTTTGCTGTTTATTTTATCTCCGTCTTCTATTTCTTTGACTTGTTGTTTGCTGTTTATTTTATCTCCGTCTTCTATTTCTTTGACTTGTTGTTTGCTGTTTATTTTATCTCCGTTACTGTTTCTTTGACTTGTTGTTTGCTGTTTATTTTATCTCCGTCTACTGTTTCTTTGACTTGTTGTTTGCTGTTTATTTTATCTCCGTCTACTGTTTCTTTGACTTGTTGTTTGCTGTTTATTTTATCTCCGTCTACTGTTTCTTTGACTTGTTGTTTGCTGTTTATTTTATCTCCGTCTACTGTTTCTTTGACTTGTTGTTTGCTGTTTATTTTATCTCCGTCTTCTATTTCTTTGACTTGTTGTTTGCTGTTTATTTTATCTCCGTCTACTGTTTCTTTGACTTGTTGTTTGCTGTTTATTTTATCTCCGTCTTCTGTTTCTTTGACTCGTTGTTTGCTGTTTATTTTATCTCCGTCTTCTGTTTCTTTGACTTGTTGTTTGCTGTTTATTTTATCTCCGTCTTCTATTTCTTTGACTTGTTGTTTGCTGTTTATTTTATCTCCGTCTTCTATTTCTTTGACTTGTTGTTTGCTGTTTATTTTATCTCCGTTTACTGTTTCTTTGACTTGTTGTTTGCTGTTTATTTTATCTCTGTCTACTGTTTCTTTGACTTGTTGTTTGCTGTTTATTTTATCTCCGTCTACTGTTTCTTTGACTTGTTGTTTGCTGTTTATTTTATCTCCGTCTACTGTTTCTTTGACTTGTTGTTTGCTGTTTATTTTATCTCCGTCTACTGTTTCTTTGACTTGTTGTTTGCTGTTTATTTTATCTCCGTCTTCTATTTCTTTGACTTGTTGTTTGCTGTTTATTTTATCTCCGTCTACTGTTTCTTTGACTTGTTGTTTGCTGTTATTTTATCTCCGTCTACTGTTTCTTTGACTCGTTGTTTGCTGTTATTTTATCTCCGTCTTCTGTTTCTTTGACTTGTTGTTTGCTGTTTATTTTATCTCCGTCTTCTATTTCTTTGACTTGTTGTTTGCTGTTTATTTTATCTCCGTCTTCTATTTCTTTGACTTGTTGTTTGCTGTTTATTTTATCTCCGTTTACTGTTTCTTTGACTTGTTGTTTGCTGTTTATTTTATCTCCGTCTACTGTTTCTTTGACTTGTTGTTTGCTGTTTATTTTATCTCCGTCTACTGTTTCTTTGACTTGTTGTTTGCTGTTTATTTTATCTCCGTCTACTGTTTCTTTGACTTGTTGTTTGCTGTTTATTTTATCTCCGTCTACTGTTTCTTTGACTTGTTGTTTGCTGTTTATTTTCGTCTTCTGTTTCTGGTACTCAGTGTTTGCTGTTAAATTTATGTTCGTCACCTTGTCTCACGTTTAAGATTGTACTCGTATCACTGGATATGGGTGTTTGTCCACTCCGCCACATAACATTTAGTTGTATATCGTTTACGGAGCTTCGCAATCAACCCCCAGGATTTCTGGTCTGGTTGTTATTTTCTAGACAATTTTATGTAAACTGAACTGCCGGTGCCTCATACTATTGTGAACAAAAATGAACGTAACGCGATGTGTTCACAAATCACACACTGTAGACTTCGAAACTTGAATGTCGGAATTGTTAAACTGCGTTCACTTGCCCTAAGCCACAAAAGCCGACACTCCGGCCCACAACCAACAACAATAAGATGTGGCATTCTTCTTTCTTCTTCTCCCGTCTCTCTTCATCTCCCAGTGGAACATAAACCCCCAAGCCACACAGGCTAAGTCCCTGGCAGACTTGTTCATGATTGGTTGAACTTTGCAATTAAAGTTTTCTACGAGGTGAAGCAACCAGTTCCAGGCCAACCACCTAAGTCGCCACTTATGACACGCATGGTAGGTTACATTGTTACAGTTCTTGACTTCCCCTATGGGCCACGGTGACACACGGGCGATGTGGAATTGCTGCAGATTTGGACGCTACCAATACCGATCCTTAAGTCACCTGTTGCCTGTAGCACCTTGCGCTATTGCCAGCTTCCTGGAGAAGAGGTTACGGACGCGGTTCGTAATCCTAAATACCCGCGTCCTTGCTTTGTTTCTTTTTTTTTTTTTTTACGAAATGGTATGGGTGCCGGTAGTTCAGGAAGCAATGGCAAAATACTGAACGTAAACTTGCCAAGATATCACAACAGCAAAAAATATGGTGTTAACTGCGACGTCCTGTAAAGGATATGCAATAAACTTGAACCTTACGTTGTAGGACTGCGGAGTCTTAAGCCTGAGGAATTCAGGTCGCCTGGCTAGTGCAATCTCCATGAACTGTGCAGGTTAAGGTTTTCTATTTGCCCCCCGACAGAAAAAATCAACACCATATCGACGATTCGAACCCTGGTCTCCGGAAGGAGAATCGAATTCTAGCCCCTCGGCTTTTTCCTACACCACCAATTCCAACCACCCCCGCCCCCAGCCTCCGAACAGGTAAACATCAAAACGCAATACAAATACAGAAACAATAACAAATATGAACCACACACGACGGGAACTATAAGAACCCCCACCACTTCATCTTTCGTCACAAGAAAGAGGTGGTAAACCCTCAAGGATTCGTTCATCTGACTGAATCCCTCCCGCTTTCCAAATGCCACTCTCATGGCAGGTTGAAGAGCTCACGAAATCTCACTTAATTCGTCAGAAGCAGAACCGCCACTCTGAGAAGAGATGTCAGATAAAATAGGAAACGTCCAACAGACATGCGCAAAGAATGAACGGAAATGTGCGTGTATAAATAAAGTAAAGATGATTCGTGTTTGTAACGTTTGAACTTAACTTTAGACAGAGATCTGTTTTTTCCCCTTAGCCTTTCCTCTTCTTTACTAAGATCCAGCGACAATGTATTGTGTAGTCAATTCGTGTTATCCCACGATAAAGGGTAGATAAATATTACTTTCTTGCTTAGCCTTTCTCCCTTCTACCCTAGGATGCAGAGACAATGTATGGTATTGTCTAGCCGAGTTATCCGACACGAAGATGTAGAGAAATACTACTTGCTTGTTTAGAATTTTCTCCTCTATCTTAAAGTGTAGAGGAGGTCACGGGGTTGTCTATGTTTTCCTCTTCCACCCTGGGATGCGGAGACAATATATAGTGTTCTCTAGTCGTCTTGTTCCTCAGTAAGGTGTGGAGAAATATTACTTTCTTGTTCAGCCTTTAGTCTTCTACCCTTAAACTGTAGAGGGATTCACGATGTTTTGGAGGTTTTCTTTTCTACTCTAGTGATGTATGAGTGGGCTTCAAATGAAAACTTTATAAATGTTTTTTCTTTTTCTTTTTGTGAATATATTCTGAACAATATACAGAACAAATGTATCATTTTTCGATGTAGTCAACAATGCGTTCAATGCAAGTTCTCCAGTGCCAATAAATTGCTTGAATTCCTGTAGAAAACAAATTCTCTTGGTAGCGTCAGTAACCACTTATGCACCACCTGCTGTACCTTTTCATCAGACCGAAAAGTTCTGAAACTTCCCAATCCACTCATCACTTATTGGACTGACAAGCATGCATCACCATACTGGATCTTCATTCGCAGTGCATTTCTACAGGTTTCACCCCTTTTCTTACCAAACACCGGATAACAGAAAACTGCTCCTCTTTGGTGCATGTCTAAAGTGTGGCGGTCATCTTTACACTGTCCCTATGACCTTACTGTCTTCGTCTACACGTGACATCATGTGCTTAACACTCATGACATCCTTAACAATAATATTGACAAGTTACAAAACAATGGCATGGTTATTGTAATTTATATCACACTTTTAAGGTTTTTATTTGAAGCCCCCTCGTAAATACATCTTACAGTCTTGTTCAGTCTTTCCTCTTCTGTCATAGAGTGTAGACGCATGTTACAGTCTTGTTTATCATTTAACCATCTTTCTTAGGCTGCAGATGCAGCTTACGATCTATATTACGATATGGTGTAAAGACATCATACGTTAATGGTTAGTCTAACCTCTTCTACAATAGGATACAGTGTTCAGTCTTTCCACTTATACCCAAGACAGTTCATAAATAAACACAAATAGTATTATTTGTTGCTCATAGAAGGAGAAAAAGGGAGTTGAGTTTAGAGGGTGCACTGGACAACATAAAATTTGAAAGCTATAGTTACAAAACAATACTATGTGTGTTTACTTATGAACTGTCTTAGTGGCCTCAAAGGGTTCCCCAATTGATTTCCTGTATAACACGTAAACCCAAGAGTTGTTAAACCCCTAAGGTCCTGTTTCATCTTTCCTTCACTACATTTAGGTTTTATCTAGTCCGTATTTCCCAACGAAAGAATGTAGAGGCAGTTTAAGGGTTTATTTAGTTTTGCTTAGAGTGTATGACAACCTTACAGTCTGATTTATGATTTCCTCTTCTAATCTGTGGGGAAAAGTTAGGAATGCAATTCGTAATCCCGCATACCAAGCTCGAAACACAGCTGCGGGCGATTTGCAAGCAGAATACATTCCGTCGGTATTCCATAGAATGGTATGAGTGCTGGTCATTCAGAAAGCAATTGCAAACCACTGAACGTAAACGTGCCCTGGAATTAAAAACAGCCAAAAAATGCTGGAGTTGACTGCTACGTCCTGTAAAGGATATGCAACTTCTACTCTAGGGTGTAGTTACACAGAAATAAAAACTAGTCAGGTAGTAAGCACCTGTTGTGGGTATGTCACATGTTAGTACCATCACATTTTGTGAGAAACAGGTGGCCAGATTTTCCCTGCCGTAGCGAATGTCGAGAGTGTTAAGGAACAGGTGGCTAATCGTTCCCTCTCGCAGCAAACGTCGAGAGTTTTTGAGGAACAGATAACCAGTCTTTCCCTCCCGTAGCGAACCTGGAGAGTTTGTAAGGAACAGATGGTCGATATTTTCATCTCGTAGCGAACGTCGAGAGTTGAAATATAACCTTCTTTACTGGTGCAATTGCCAGACCCGGTGGTTCAAGGGAGCATTGAGGTGGACTCGAATTTATGAACTTGTCCTGGGCTCCCAGGTGGATCCAGCCTAAAATGGGCACCACGAAATATTTTGGGAAGTAAAGGTGGTCGTGATACTGACCACATGCCCACCAAGTGCCCACTGGTCTATAGAAAATATGGGTCGAGCACCATATGCCCAAAGGACTTCACGGCGGGTATAAGATTCCTTTACTTACCCATTTATTGTGGCAATAGTGATTACATTATACACAATATGGTGATGATAATAGTGGTGAAAGATAATGACAATTAGATTTAGTACGATCACAGTAGTAATGATGATTATGATGATAGTACTCCGTCTGATAATATCGATGATTATGATGATACTGCTCCGTATGATAATATCGATGATTATGATGATACTACTCCGTATGATAATATCGATGATTATGATCGCTAAGTTCGTGTCATGACGATACGTTTTAAAAACAGGCTTTAAACGGCAAGAGGACTTACTCCATTGCACCGGGTTTTATCCCATCAAACTTGGCCTCTCTCCGTAAGGCGGCCTGCCGAAAGCGTCGCACAAAGCACGAACTCCGTAGCTCCAGCGACAACTCCCATGAGTCTCCGAGAAAAGTGCACTTGTGAACCGAAACACAATCCAGGATTCGAACCCACGACCTTAGAAATGCGAAGAAGGCGGTGTAACCACTCGGCCACGGTGACACCCACGTCATGACAATAAGTAAGCGAAGGAAAGGTCTATTTGACTCGTCTGTAATGTACATTTTTTCAACACAATTGTGACAGTTTTCAGCGAATTTAATTGACATAAAATAAAATTGAAACATGTTTTTATAAAGCTGATAACAGATAAATTGTCGAAGGATTAATATATCGCCAAATGTCACCTTCCAGTGGGACAGAAGGACGTTATATCGACAGGCTAAGATCATCGAGTTATTTATTTTGTTCCGTGTTATTTTTAGCAATTTAAGGGCTCAGTGAACGGAAATTTACATTACAATGCTTGTTCATTTGATTGTATACTAAGTTTGGTCAAAACTTACTTATTGTTTCGCACTGATTCAGTAGTATAATGTAAATTTCCGTTCACTGAACATTGAATTTGTGGAAGAAACCAAGAAACAAAACATGATACGATGATCCTAGCATTTATCTCCACATGGGAAGTCATGTTATTCTTCAGCACTGAGTATGTTAGGTATGTATCATATGGGGTCCAGAAATTGCTTTCTGGAGCGCAAAGACAGCTCTGTGACGATGGGACATAAAATACAAGTAGAAATATCAACTAGACATGTCATCACAGTTTAATAAATAAGACAACATGATTATTTAATACCACAGACTTCAGCACAGCACATGATCATACTAGTAAATACATTCAAGTAGTTTATTTGACAAGTAATTATTTATATTCAACCCTCTTGAGATATGATTTATATGTGGAGCGATTTGAAAAGTCATTGTGTATTTTTCTTCCTCTTCTTTTCTTCTTCTGTCCTTTGTCTTTCAGTAGATCACAGGTCCTGAGCTAAACCATGCCAATCCGCCCCATCCTTTGCCATCTCCTGCAGTTCCCGCCAAGTCATCACAATATCATTTATTTCTGTCTGCAGAGGTCAGCTAGGCTGAATGGACAAGAGAGCGCGCTCGCTCTTAAATTTCCGGTATGCAGGTGGAAAGGTAGCTAGTGGTAACAATGGAAGACTGATTGAACGTCCACCTCGTTTTCTCACATGCGTTGAGTGTCGGCTAGATTCTAAGCTCACGAACCGCTGCATCAACCTCTGCAGGTGTGAATCTTCTGTTTTACTGCACTTTATAACCGGTCCAAGTTTACCAACATCAGCCTTGTCATATTATAGCCAGCCGCCCAATAGAGCGGCGGCAGCCAGTCTACAAGTCTGTTCATGTTCTCTCACTCCCCTATACCCTGGGTAGAAACCCGTGATATGCCCTTCTCCTTCGTTTATTTGAGCGATGCAACCACTTAGTTCGGATCATGTTGGTTTCTATTTTACGTCGCATGTTTTGTGAGTCCGTCACAGCTACAGCATGTTTTGTAAGTCCGTCACAGCTACAGCATGTTTTCTGTACTACTCTCCAGAGATCCACACGTGGCTGTTATAGTCACCACGGTCATTCTCATACTTACGATTGTGATATCACACCTCAGACTCACCTATTTTACGCAGCGTGTCTTTATCTGTGCAATGAATCCTCCAACATGTCCGTTTACCTCCCACCTCAGACTAACAATGGTGTAAATCATCGGCCGTTGAAAAAACAATGGCCGACTACTGAACTAATATTGCCTAGTAAATCACAAACAGCCAATAAATGCTGGGATTGAATGCAACGACCTGTAACGAACATGCAACTAATTTATGCTAAAATTTAAAGCTCTTTTGTGTAGCTTTATTGCTTGATTATTTATACATCACAAGTCCGGGACTTCTTTCTATCGGGTATAATGATCTTCCGCGTCAGAAAGTAACACTTCATGGGCGTGGCCTTGCCTTTCATGGTCACCTCACCCCGGTAACCCAGCTGGAAGCTCTTGTCCGTGTTGAGTGGTTCTTGTAGGACTCTGAAACCAAAAGATGGCGGCTCTACACGGTGTTCTTGGCATATGTACATATGAGACACACGCAGTGACAACAAAATAAACTAAATGTTGCTAACGGTTCAAAGAAATCAATATTCTTTTCTTTAAGTATATATATATATATATATATATATATATATATATATATATATATATATATATATATATATATATATATATATATATATATATATATATTCTTCTGTTCCCGCCCCCAACATGGAGGATAGGCATTTGAACGGTTAAGGCCTCTGGAGTGTTTATGCTTCTCGCTACGGTTTGCATTCGCATTTTCCTCATGTTGGACTGGAAGTGCATGGTTCCGTCGCCCTGCTACTGAGTTGAGTGCGTGACGCGACATAGTGAGCTGTCAATTTCGTGTGAAATGCTTTTACATCTGTTCGCGGTTGTTTGTAGCGCGAACTGCATGTTCGGAATAATGGCGGCCGGCTTGTCGCAGAACTGACAGGATTACCATATGCAAAGATGTGTGGCTGCTGGTTTTCTGGTGCGACAGAAATCGTCCATCGACGATGAACTGTATTTTTCGTGGAGTACTTTTGTGTTGACATTCTGGTGGCGGCATTATGCACAGTGTACCTGTGCGAGCTGATGGTTTGTCGAGACTCCTTTCTATTCCACTTTTCACATGGGGCAGTGAGGAGAATTTTGTGTGATATTCACTGGCACAAGAATGAAGCATGAATGGGACGACCCGTTGCCGTGAAGTTGGAACCGCGACTAATGACTAATAACTTCTGTTTCCCATATTTATGTCTGTCTGTCTGTCTGTCTGTCTGTCTGTCTGTCTGTCTGTCTGTCTGTCTGTCTATCTGTCTTTCATTTTTCTCATTCTTTGGCGTCTTCTTCTTCATTTCTTTCTTTCTTTCTTGTTCCTCTTCTTCTGCTCTCCTCTGCCGGACGAATAGATGACGTTAAAGTCAATTGGGAAACTGCTTCCTTATCCAGAGTGAGGACTATTGGAGTGAAGCGGGGAGCTACCAGGCAGGGACATTTTGTCAAGAGCACAAGACATTTTATTAACCAACACAGAACTGGTACATAACAGTTGATATGCGCTGGCGGGGATTTTGAGGAGGAATCAGAGCACCTATGGACCTGTCCGGAGTGCAATTACGATGATCGTCCCCTTGACTTGGGGACGTACATTCCAAGTACCTCAGAAATCAGAGTTGGTTAACTTAATGGCGAGAGACACTGGTAATAGAGAAATCTAATCCACACGCACAAATCAGTCCAGTTGACTAGATGTGGTAGCACACGTATGGACTACGCCTGAGTTCAAAGTGATCTAACGTTAATCACCAACCACTAAGCGTAGAAACGGGTCTTTTGTTTTCTCTACTCACTGACTTTCCGTGCACCCTGAACCAAACCACACACAAATTACAGCCTCGGACAACGTTGTTTCCCTGACCCTAGCGGAAGCAGTCAAGCTATTCTTACTTGAATGCTTTCATCTTTTTTTTTTTTGATGCATCCTCAATGCCTGTCACGAAAAAACACCGTGAGTAACCAGTTGATGCCAATAACGGCATTCTGATTAAACGGGATGATTTCACAGCCACAACTATTTTAACTAACAGAGAAAACAAGTCAGATGTCAACCTTCACAGGTCGGGCAAAATTAACAGCTGCAGATGTGTAGGGGAAGTGAGTGAGCTGAATCATACATCGCTTTGACAGTTTATCAACAGTCAGAGACAAGCGGAATTGCCAGCTAGGGACAGGAAACAGTCCGTCTGTCATTTAGAATTTCCCAACATCAAACGGAAGGATGGCTGTGATTGTCACCACTCGACAGAAGATTGGCAGCTTGTTGGGGAAACCCGTTGTTGTATCCATACGGTAACTCGCTAGTTGGTTTTGGGAGTCAAAACAAGTGATGACAACTCTGACAGTGACTAAGCCAGGGAGGATAGATTCTTGACAATGGGTGATATGTCCAAATAACACCTGTGTGGACAGGAAGAATACCGTCACGTGACCAATTTTAGGGTTTGCCAAAAACCATGATTGGAGAAGGGAGTTGAACTAAAACCGTTGATTGAGGCGGACGTGCTTCGGCACTGCGGTTCTGATTGGAAATATGTCTACCGTGTGCGAATTGAGTTAATTTAATTTTACACGTGCCTGTCATGGCAAGAGTAGATGTAATTTGATCTAACTGCGGTGTTGCCTAAGGTAGAACCTATTATAATTAGTTCTAATTAATATAGACTGTAGCCTTGTTAAAACTAGAGTGTGATGATTAGCACTGTTAGTGGAAAACTAGCTAGAGTAGGGAAGTGATACTTGGCTCGGTTAGTTGAAAATAGATTAGTGAAGTGTTGATAAGCTTTACTAGTTGAGAATTGAGTAATGAGGGATAATTGGGATATTCCAGTAGGTGTCCCTGGTGGGCGGGGTTCCGCATTCTGTTTGTTGATTTTTTTTTCTTGTCTGGGCCTGATGATAACCAATGTGTTGAGTCATCTGTCCCTGACAGAGTTGGGTTCATTGTATGTTGCTGAGCAAGGGCCAATGGCCACGATCATCTAATAGAGATCAGTGACGGGGAGGCTATCACCAGTTGTATGATCTATTTTACAGGTTCCCTCTGGTCGGGATGAAGCACACAGAATCATTGAAAAATCCGATCCCGGATAAGTTATGATGCAGAAAGATTGGCCAGCCACCTTCTAAATGGGTCGGTGCTAGAAGAAGCTGATACACATGGCTCAGTGGAGCTGAATGGTAGAAGTATCCTACAGGATAAGTACCGAATGAGTTGTAGGTCATACCAGTCTTTAACACACCAGTAGTGATGGATGTTCAGTCCACGTATGACGAGAACAGTAGCGACTGATGTTCACATTGGAGGAAAGATAACATTTAAGTGTAGTTGTTCCACGTATCAAGGAAATCAGAACTGTCAGACAATATCTAGTAAATAAAGCAAGCCATTTTAGTCTAGATACAATGACTGTGTAAGAGTGAAAACTATAGAACCTATCGCAAGAAGAAAACGTCATGTTCATAGGACAGTGTTCCATGTTTTTTTTCACTGCGCCGGAATTATGAAGCCTGAGTTTCTATAAACTATTAGGAACAGTTGTGTTAGGAACAATAATAGTATTTTTCACGGATTATATTCGAATGGGATTCAGATCTCATGGTCATCAGAACTCCTGGAGGAGGACATGTCTGGAGAGAAGGACACGACTTCGGTGAGGTCCATTGTGATGAGTCTTGTGATGTCGTGTGATCCTTGCCATGATGAGTGGACTCTGAACATGAACTCTGTGGTCTGACCTATACATTTACATTAGAATACACGACACACATTTTCTTCGCATACACGTCTCATATACGTTACACTTTTCTTTTAATAAATTAATCTTTATTAATTTTTAGAAGCAAGAGTTGTTGAATATGTTGCGTTGGGGGAGAATGAGAGGGGGCATAGTACGACAGTGAGAGAGTGATAGGAAAAGGTGTCCATGGGCTGATGGAGTGTGTTGGACGGAAGCTGGTGGATTCTCCAGGATATTGATAGAGGGAAAATATTATAATGTGGGTGTTGACTCTCCTCACTCCAGGGACGACACTTTAAAAGAGGACACGACAATGCCTACCTTGAGAATCAAAGATGAGAGCGCGCTGGTAGGGAGAACTCACCTATAGGCATTCTCGGAGACGTTGATTCTCCCTTTCTCCCCGGTGGTCTCGGTTCTGCTGGTCAAGTTGACGGTGTTCCCAAACAGACAGTAGCGGGGCATCTTCTTTCCTATAACTCCAGTGACTACTTCACCGGAGTGGATCCCAATAGTTATCTGAAATTAATGTTATTGTAACTTAATGTTGTTATCTGAAATTAATGTTGTTATTTAAAACTGTTGTTATTGAACTTTATTTTGGTATTTCAAATTTATATTGTAATTTCACATTAATGTTGTTATTTACTCACAAACAAAAGCTATGTCGGTTGCCATGACCATCATCTCAACCACCACGATCATCATCTCCACCACTATCATCAAAATTACCACCACCATGATCATCACCACCACTATCATCATCACCCCCACCATCATCATCATCACCACCACCATCATATCATTATCTTCACCATCATCGAGTTCCATTCCAGTGACGACGATTGGCGGTAAGTGATGCCTAGCAATGTCTGTTCTGAACCTTCGTTATACACTCTGCTAGGCTGTATCCTGATCATATCTTGATATCCCCTGCGTTTTTATATCCCTCACCAGCTTGTCCTTTCCCCTCCATGTAGTGTTCAGCACACTGGTGTGTATTCTTGCTCCCTCTCGGCTGTCTGTCCTTTCACCTCCATGTAGTTTTCAGCACACTGGTGTGTATTCTGGCTCCCTCTCGGCTGCCTGACCTTTCACCTCCATGTAGTGTTCAGCACACTGGTGTGTATTCTGGCTCCCTCTCGGCCGCCTGACCTTTCACCTCCATGTAGTTTTCAGCACACTGGTGTTTATTCTTGCTCCCTCTCGGCTGCCTGTCCTTTCCCCTCCATGTAGTGTTCAGCACACTGGTGTGTATTCTGGCTCCCTCTCGGCTGCCTGTTCTGTGGAGAAGGACTTACGGACGAGTTCTTAATACCACATATTACATTCAAAACGCAACTGTGGGCGATTTGGCAGTGGACCGTCTGGCGTTGGTTTTTCTAAATATAAAATGGTATGGGTGCCTGTCGATCAGAAAGAAATAGCAAACTAATGAACGTAAACTTGCTAAGAGATCACAAACAGCCAATAAATTTTTGGGTTGACTGCTACGTCCTGTAAAGGATATGCAACTAACTAACGTGCACATCTCGCTAGTTTATGTGTTTGGACATGGAAAGGAAAGCTTTGGAGAACAGCTGCAGTGAGGATGGTACTAAAACTTCGTCTCAAACCCAACATCTATAATATCTTAACATTCGTCACAAAACCCACATCTATAATATCTCAATATTCGTCTCATAACCCACATCTATAATCTTTAAATATTCGTCACAAAACCCACATCTATAATAGCTCAATATTCGCCACAAAACCCACACCTATAATGTCTCAGAATTCGTCCCAAAGTCCACATCTATAATGTCTCAAAATTAGTTCCAAATTTCCACATCAAGACATCTCAAAATTCGTCCTAAAACCCACACGAAGAATGTCTCAAATTCTGGCTCATAACCTACATCAAGAATGTCTCCAAATTTGACTTATAGTCTACATTAAGAATGTCTCCAAATTTGACTCATAACCCACATCAAGAATGTCTCGGAATCTGAATCATAACCCACATCAAGAATGTCTCTAAATTCATCTCAAAACTCACTCCTAGAATGTCTTAAATGTCCCAGTCATTTTATTACTGATCATCCAGCATTCACTTCCACACAGACGAAGAAACCCACACGACTCGTTAGTGTGCAGAGTTTTGTTATAACAACAAAACAATAACAACAACAAAGATTTAAGGAACACACACACACACACACACACACACAGACTAGTAGCAACAGCAACAATAGTAACATCGATAACTGCATAAAATAATATTAATAACAATCACACAATCGATAACAACAAAAAGAGTATTAATGGAAACCATGAAAACAACTTCATTAACGTCTTTTTCTTCTCCCTACTTCCTCCTCGTTCTTCTGCTCCTCAATCTGTTATCTTTTTCTTCTTCTTCTTCCTTTCTCCCTTCTTTCCGCCCTCTAAAACTCCTGTGCCTTTAAGAACCCATGTAAGAAGAGACGTATGGAGAGAACAATGCGATGTGTGCTTTATGCACTGTGTTCTTCAGCAATACGAACAGCAAGTACAACATCAACAATTACAGTAACAGCAAGTACAACAACTACAGTAACAGCAAGTACAACAACTACAGTAACAGCAAGTACAACAACTACAGCTACAGCAAGCACAACACCTACAATAACAGCAAGTACAGTAACTACAGTAACAGCAAGTACAACAACTACAGTAACAGCAAGTACAACAACTACAGTAACAGCAAGTACAACATCAACAATTACAGTAACAGCAAGTACAACATCAACAATTACAACCGCTGTAACAGCAAGTACAACAACTACAGCTACAGATAGTACAACAACTACAGTAACAGCAAGTACAACATCAACAATGACAACCGCTGTAACAGCAAGTACAACAACTACAGCTACAGATAGTACAACAACTACAGTAACAGCAAGTACAACATCAACAATTACTACCGCTGTAACAGCAAGTACAACATCAACAATTACAACCGCTGTAACAGCAAGTACAACATCAACAACTACAACCGCTGTACCAGCAAGTACAACATCAACAATTACAACCACTGTAACAGCAAGTACAACAACTACAGCTACAGATAGTACAACAACTACAGTGACAGCAAGTACAACATCAACAATTACAACCGCTGTAACAGCAAGTACAGCATCAACAATTACAACCGCTGTAACAGCAAGTACAACAACTACAGCTACAGATAGTACAACAACTACAGTGACAGCAAGTACAACATCAACAATTACAACCGCTGTAACAGCAAGTACAACAACTACAGCTACAGATAGTACAAAAACTACAGTAACAGCAAGTACAACATCAACAATTACAACCGCTGTAACAGCAAGTACAACATCAACAATTACAACCGCTGTAACAGCAAGTACAACATCAACAATTACAACCGCTGTAACAGCAAGTACAACAACTACAGCTACAGATAGTACAACAACTACAGTAACAGCAAGTACAACATCAACAATTACAACCGCTGTAACAGCAAGTACAACATCAACAATTACAACCGCTGTAACAGCAAGTACAACAACTACAGCTACAGATAGTACAAAAACTACAGTGACAGCAAGTACAACATCAACAATTACAACCGCTGTAACAGCAAGTACAACAACTACAGCTACAGATAGTACAACAACTGCAGTAACAGCAAGTACAACATCAACAATTACAACCGCTGTAACAGCAAGTACAACAACTACAGCTACAGATAGTACAACAACTACAGTAACAGCAAGTACAACAACTACAGCTACAGATAGTACAACAACTACAGCTACAGATAGTACAACAACTACAGCTACAGATAGTACAAAAACTACAGTGACAGCAAGTACAACATCAACAATTACAACCGCTGTAACAGCAAGTACAACAACTACAGCTACAGATAGTACAACAACTACAGTAACAGCAAGTACAACATCAACAATTACAACCGCTGTAACAGCAAGTACAACAACTACAGCTACAGATAGTACAACAACTACAGTAACAGCAAGTACAACAACTACAGCTACAGATAGTACAACAACTACAGTGACAGCAAGTACAACAACTACAGCTACAGATAGTACAACAACTACAGTGACAGCAAGTACAACAACTACAGCTACAGATAGTACAACAACTACAGTTTCAGCAAGTACAACAACTACAGCTACAGATAGTACAACAACTACAGTGACAGCAAGTAGTACTAACCATGATTTGGTCCCCATTAGGATCCTTCAGTTCCCTGGAGATGTCCATGAGATCTAGGGCCAGTTTGGCAATGGACTTGGCGTGATCATCGCAAGGTTCTGGAAGTCCACTCACAGCCATGTACTTGTCCCCAACCGTTTCCACCTAGGATGGAGGATGATGGGCGAACGGTAAAGTAAAGTAAAGTAAAGTAAAGTAAAGTAAAGTAAAGTAAAGTAAATTAAAGTAAAGTAAAGTAAAGTAAAGTAAAGTAAAGTAAAGTAAGGGTAAAGTAAAGTAAAGTAAAGTAAAGTAAAGTAAAGTAAAGTAAAGTAAAATAAGGTACAATACAGTAAAGTAAAGTAAAGTAAAGTAGAGTAAAGTAAAGTAAAGTAAAGTAAGTAAAGTAAAGTAAAGTAAAGTAAAGTGCTCCTTTTTGTCGACAAGAAGATTATTAAAAGGTCTCATCGCAGACACTGGTCACGATATGTGAGGTGATGTGGCTGGTTACCTTCCTCGTGTATATATGGTAAAAGTAAAGCACCCTGTTCCGCGACTTGGTGCTACTCCCACATGTTTAAATACCTAGATGTTGGTTCGACACAAGGCCTCCCAGAGTTCAGGCAGACATGCTAGTCAGTGAACTACAGCGGATCTGGGTATATGGGCTAACGCCATATTTCTCAGTCAATCAACATTCGATTAGTGATGAGTGCAATATTACACCGACCACCGTTACAATGGCACAAAAAAGAGAAAAGAAAATTACATCAACGGAAATGCGATTTCTGATAAGACGAGAGAAAATCAGAAATGATGAAATCAGGTTAAAGTTGGGGTAATAGCAGCGGTAGATCTCATTTGAAAACTGGAAGTAAAATGTTTCGGTCACATAAGTAACCAACCAACTGACAGTATACCACAACATTATGGAACCAGAAGAAGTGACATAACAGAGTCATTGGGAATTTCGTTTTGGCGGGGGGGGGGGGGGGGGTAATTCATTTAACTTTGATGAGAAATGCTTCTTCGTGAAGCAGCATGATCGCCTGCACAGCCCAGCATGGAACATGATGATAAAGAAGGTATTTTGATCCCTTCATTGCCACATCACCTCACTGTCACATCACTTCACTGTCACATCACTTCACTGTCACATCACTTCACTGTCACATCACTTCACTGTCACATCACTTCACTGTCACATCACTTCACTGTCACATCACTTCACTGTCACATCACGATGCGCTGCTCCAAGAGATTTCCTTTGCTTGGCGATAGGTTTCTAATAGAGAAATTATGCAACGGCGCTTGACTCGCTTGTAAAATGATTGTATGTGTGATTATGTATATGTGTGATTGTGTATGTGTGATTTTGTGTGCATTTATATGGGGGTTATAGCTAGCGCTAGATTTTATTAGAAAGCAGCAAGTAGGTTACCAACTAACAGTATACCATAACAAGCAATTATGTACAAATCAAATGGAAGCAGAGGAAGAGGCCGACCACGTAAACGATGGACGGATGGAATAGCAGAGTCCATGGGAATATCGATACATGAAGCCCATTACGGGCACTCTCCCGCTGTTTATACTTATCCTCGAACCGCAAGGTACAAAAGGAATCTGATGAGATGAGTATGATTGTATGTAAGTGTTATTGTGTGTATGTGAGATAATATATATACCACAGGGATTCCTCGGCACAGACAAGTAGCGTTTGAAACCTAGAAACGACTTCATCATTCCCTGACCTGACACAGACAGAAGCCAAGTAGCCTACTGTAAACGTGTTGATTTTCTGTCCGCTGGCCTTGAATTTAGTCTAGGTCAGGGATAAACAACTGTCACACCCACTTCCGATCACGTTCTATCACAGAACGTAATTTCTTGTAAGTGGGCTACCGCCTTTTCTACTGCCCAACTCTTGTAGGTCAATGAAATCGCACACAAACATTTACACCAGTGGTCGTTTCGGTAAATTAACACGTGTCTGAAGGTCGGGATTTGTCAAGACCTTGGACGAAGACTGAGAGGACAAACCTTTAGGACCTCGGGTTCATCGGCTGCTTGAGTCTGTCTGCACTAAAGGGGACTACTTTTCCCACGAGTGACTGTGGACCTACAAGTGTGAGAACACAACCGGATCTTTTTTTTTTCTTCATATCCTTTTTACAGGACATCGCTGTCAACATGAGCATTTTACTGCTATTGTTGATGACTTGGCAAGTTTACGTTCAGGTAGTTTGCCATTGCTTTCTGAACGACCGGCTCCTATACAAATTCGGTTAAAACCCAGCCCAACGCGGTATGCTGCCAAATCTCATCGCAACTGTGTTTCGAACGCGGGTAAACGGGATTATGAACCGCGCCCATAACCCCACGGATACCGGCAACCAGATCTAACAGGAAAGAATTATGAAAACGAAAATTACGCACATATTTGCATTTTGTTGGATAGCCGTCTGATAAGGATAGCTCTAACACTTTTTCTTCTTCTTCTTCTTCTTCTTCTTCTTCTTCTTCTTCTTCTTCTTCTTCTTCTTCTTCTCTGTCTTCTTCTGTTTCGTCTTTTTTTTTTTCTTGTTTTCCGTCTTGCACTGCTGCTGTTGTTTCTGCTACTGCTGCTGCTGCTGCTTCTTTTTCTGAACTCCTATATCACCTCGGCATCAGCCAACCCTCTTTATTGATACAATCTCAGAACATTTACGGCATTTGTGATTCTGGTATATAGGAACTGAGATCGTCGTGATTGATACAAGTTACGTACACGGAGCGGAGGTCTCCTCCTCTTCTTCCCTCTCTTCCCTCTTCTTCTTCTTCTTCTTCTTCTTCTTATTCTGCCTTTATCCCCAGTCGGAGCATAGGCTCTCATCCAAAACTCGCCAAGCCTTTCTATCTCTTGCTATCTCCTTCAGCTCCCTCCGTTTCCCTCCCGTGTTATCCATCTCTGTCTGTAATTCAATTTTCCATCTTTTCAGGTCTCCTGCTATTTCGTTTGCCTTGTAAGTTCCATTCTAATAGATGCCTGCGTAGAATAGAATCCTTCTAGATTGTTTTAAACTGAATATTTGTATTCTCTAACTCATGAGTCGGCAACCTATTTGTAGTGTTGTAACGAAGTAAGGTTGCAGTCACCCAGCGTGTCAACCTAAATCTAGAACTTCGTCATTGTCAGTCATTGTTGCTCAATTCTAGTCAAGTTAATGCGCACCAGATCCAAAATTCTTGCACCATTGGCTAACAACTTTAGTTTTTAAAGGGTGTAAACATGGGAATACATTTTAAACAATTATTTTCTTCCATTTAATTACAAATTCAATTCTTCAGTGAGATCATATATTGTATTTCAATTCGCCGGGCGTGCCGTGCAACATCGTTCCACGGGCCACGCTTGGTATGTGTGCTGCAGGTTAGAATCTTTAGCTCTAATAAATAGTACGATGTTTGAAGATTGTGTCCCTTAAACCGAACTAATCAATTAATCAATCAAGCGAACGAACATTTTATCCGAAGCATAGTGAGGCTGGCATGTGTAATAAAAGTTACAAGCATGACTTCAAATGGGGGCAGTGCTCGGCGACTGTGGAATTTAACATTGCGTTTGTAGTTTACTTAAAGTAAACATTGCATCTAAATGGAAGTATGTGATTTAACAAGTACAAAGTAATTGATCCCTGGGTGTCATCCAACTTGAAATCGATAAATATTTGACGCAGCGGATCGGGAAAACCTAGTATTTTGAACGCTCAAAAGTAGGTAGCCACAAGAAGTAATTGTCCAGTTAAATATCCCAGCCAGGATGCCTCATAAACTGTTACATTAGACCACATGTGTCAAACTCAAGGCCGCAAACCACATCAGGCCCGGCGTACAATCATATCAGGCACGAGAGGTCCCAACCGACGTACAAATATATTCGGCCCGAGAGAGAATTTTAGGCAAAAATATTATTTAATGGCCACGATATAAAGTGCACATAAATTACCTTATTAGCAGCCTTGCCGAATGATAGGCTATCTGAAAGCGTTCCCGCTTCGATCAGAATAAGCAAAAATAAAAGTTGTGTAGTGAGTGGATGTTTGTCGTTATAGTGACCTAGCAACGTTCAATTGCTCGTTTTGGATTGGAGCATAAGAAATGAAAGTAGTGTAGTGCCCGGAAATTACATTACCTTTTCCCACTACGGCTAACCTGATATCAATCAAGCATCTGTCGGTAGATGCACACTCTTTTTTACATCAAAGCTAGCCTTTAAAATGACCAAGAGAAAAGTTCATACTGAAAACAGAACCTTTCAAAGCTGCTGGGAGGCTGAATATCTGTTTACTGATACTGGCGGTAAACCTGTGTGTCTAATTGATTGATTGATTGATTGATTGATTGATTGATTGATTTAAGAACCGACATCACAGCATTTGGGGCATTCCCATAAGCGCTCCGTCCCCATCCTCAGAAGCCAGCGAAGAGTTCCAACCCCAATAGTACCAGTAGCAATCTGATTATATGTGCGTCTCACCTTTCCTCTAAGTGTCAAGCATCGGCCAGATCCCCTCGTCACTCCACGCCGTCGCATTCTTGCCAGACCATGGTGATCCATTTGCTCCTCCGTGTTGTACACGTGCTCCCACAAGGCCGCAACCACGTCTGCCTTATCATGCATCAATACTCCACCACGTTTTGCAGAGCCAGCCAATCTGTCTCCTGTTCATTCCCAAGCACACCAGCATGCCCCGGAGAAAAGATCCAAACGATGCTTGCCACCCGTGACTTCCGAAGCGAAGCAAGCCACTCGGCACGAAGCTTGCCTGTCCTCATCCAACTCAGCATGCTTTCTGAGTCAGTTACAATCACGATGTGCGCGTGCATCGCACTCTCCATCCAGCGGAAAACTGCACCGACCACCTCCACCTCCATTCCCAAGCCAGATGCCGTGGCACCACATGCCAAGATCTCCTGCACCAAGCGTCGACCATCAGCCCCTGCCAAGAAACCCCAGGCACTTCCACCACCTCTCAACACCGAACCATCCGTGCAGACAATCACATCACCCGGGCGAGCACCATCCTGAATCAGCCGCTGGAACTCCACCTCCGTGTCCGTGGCCCCCGCGGGCCACTCCCCGCACTCCCGACTCAATGTGAACCTGTGTGTCTAATTTGTGAAGATAATATGGCTGTGATCAAAGAATATAATCTGAGACCGCACTACGAGACTAAATATCAAGAGAAGTTAACCAGCCTGAATGCAGAGCAGAAGCTACAGAAGGTAGAAGAATTGAAGAGGCATCTAACATCGCAACAGATGTTATTCACCAAAGCAAAATAACAAATTGAAGCTGTTGTGAAAGCAAGTTTTATTATGACAGAGGAGATGGCAAAATCAGGCCGACCATTTACAGAAGGAGAGTTTCTGAAGCGCTGCGTGATGAAAGTGTGTGACGTCTTGTGTTCAGACAAAAAGCAGATGTTTGCAAAGGTAAGCCTTAGCAGAAATACGGTTGTTGATCGAGTTTGTGAGATAGCCAATGATGTGAAAACACAGCTGATCGAAAAAGGCAAAGACTTTGTTGCATTATCCCTTGCTGTCGATGAAAGTAATGACACGACTGACACTGCACAGCTCGCCATCTTCATCCGTGGAGTGGACTCCATTTTGAATGTTACAGATGAAATATTGGACATGAAATCCATGCATAGGACAACGACAGGAAAAGTCATTTTTGACAACGTATGTCAAAGTTTAACCAACATGAACCTGTCTTGTGACAAACTCGTTGGACTGACAGCAAATGGATCACCGGCGATGTGTGGCGAAAAAAGTGGACTAGTTGAACGGATGCTGTTAAAGATGCAGGAGAAATGTACTGGTGAATTGATAGCATATCACTGCATCATATACCAAGGATCGCTGTGTGGTAAAATCCTCAACATGGAAGATGTAATGAGCAATGTAACACAAAATCGTCAACTTTATCAGAGCCAAAGGTTTAAATCACCGTCAATTTCAGTCTTTTGTTTTTCAGGAAACAGAGGCGGAGTTCGGCGAAATGCCTTATCATACAGAGGTGAGGTGGCTCAGTAAGGGGAAAGTTCTCTGTAGATTTTTCCAGCTGATCGAGGAAATCTGTCAATTCATGGACAGTAACGGAAAAGATTTCACAGTTTTTCAGGATAAAATGTGGAAATGTGAGTTGGCGTTTATGTCTGATATAACCACTCATCTCAACGACTTGAACCTGCAGCTCCAGGGACAGGATCACTTTATCACTGATATGTATGATGCAGTGAAGGCATTTCAAGTGAAGCTGCGCTTAAGGCTTAAGGGAAAGTGCACCATTGCAACCTGTCTCACTTTTCTTGTTGCCATGCAATGTTAGACAAAGTCAACGCTATGGTGTTTCCCTACGCACACTTTGCTGTAAAACTTAGCTTACTTCGCGCCTAGTTCGCATGGGGCAATTAGTGACTTCGAAGCACAGAAAAGTAATTTCGAGCTGTTTCGTAATCCATTTGTCATAGCTGTGGAAACTGCACATGTAAATTTGCAAATGGAGTTAGTAGAGCTGCAGTGTATCGTGACATTAAAGGCAAAGTACAACACTGTGAGGCCTGCACAGTTCACTCGTTTCATTCCTGAAGAGATGCCCCGGCTCGTCTACACGCGGCTCGAACCTTGAGCATGTTTGGTATAGTATGTCCACATTTGTTTGCCTTCATTCACGATCAATTATTTTGAAAACTGTCTATTGCATCGTTATGAAATTTTTCCAGCCGTCTTATACTTACCCCCACCCAAGGAAAATGTCCAAAAACAACTTAAATCATTGAAAGCGGCGAAATTCCTTTGATGTTTTGCTGAACAATTAGTGATTTCTCGTTAACAAAGATATTTTTACGGTAATGGGAGACCTGTCAATTCTGATGACACACAAAGGCGTATCCGGATTCGTATGGGAGTGGGTGCAATGAAAGAACTAGCTTAACATCGACAGGGTCGGCTGCATTGCACCGGGTTTTTATCCCATATGGCTCAGTTTCTTTCCGCAGCGCGGAAAGCGTCGCACAAAGCACGAACTCCGTAGTTCCAGCGACGACCCTCGGGAGTCTCCGAAAAAATGCACTCGTGAAATGAAGGACGCGGCCCGGAATCGAACATACAACCTTCGGAGCCCGAGTCAGACGGCTTGACCACTTCACCACGGACATTCCCGAGAGGGGTGCAATGTGTAATATTAGTAAAGACAGAGAATTTAGAGGCACGGGGTAAATAATTTGTAAATTACCAGGAAAGTAGAAGGAATATATTTCTTACCTTATTTTTCATTTCCTTCTTGTTTCTTCAGCTGATGCTGATGCTGAAATGTTTAGGGCCTGCAATTCGTCTGAATAGTTGGAGCAAAATATCCCAGTAAGTGTGTACGTAGATTAAGGTCTGCGATCTGCTCAGACCTTAATCTGTGTCGGACGATTCCAGTAGGTTGATGATTGCTCTCGGTTGCATAAAATTCAATCCATCCTTTCTCCAATAGTCCTCTTCCTCTTTCAACACATGGTTCTGACGTTTTTTTTCCAGTAACTTTTATCAATATTTAATAGCGCGGACAGACAGACAGACAGACAAGACAGACAGACAGACAGACAGACAGACAGACAGACAGACAGACAGACAGACAGACAGAAAGGTAGGTAGGTAGGTGGGTAGGTGGGTAGGTAGGTAGGCAGAAAGGTAGGTGGGTGGGGGGTGGGTGGATGGCTGGCTGGCTGACTGGGTGAGTCGGTCGGTCGGTCGGTTGTTCGGTCTGTCGGTCGGTCGGTGGGTGGGTGGGTGGGCCGGCAGGCAGGCAGGCAGGCAGACAGACAGACAGACAGACAGACAGACAGACAGACAGACAGACAGACAGACAGACAGACAGACAGATAGATAGATAGATAGATAGATAGATAGATAGATAGATAGATAGATAGATAGATAGATAGATAGATAGATAGATAGATAGATAGATAGATAGATAGATAGATAGATAGATAGATAGATAGATAGATCCCCGCCAGAAGCCAGGCCTTGTCAGCTATTTATTTATATATTCACGTTTCATGAAAGAACCCCCATTTGGAGACACCTCTGAATCTTCGCGCTGTTTGTTTTTAAAAACGGAAATCACGTGAAAATTTTAAAATATGCGGGGACGTGTCTTGGTGAAGCTGTAATACTGTTAAAATCATGGACGTAATCTCTAAGTCGTAATTAATATACCGCATTTAAACTAACTTTGAAATCTGCTGTAAAATCTCCAGAACAAAAAAATTTTGTTGGGTGGACATAATGATAAGGTTATATACTAAATCTCATCATTTTCCCTCAGTTGGTTACTGAGATATTGAATTTTATATTAAGAACACAACAAAAAAACACACTATAGCACATATATGTGTGAACACTTGCAGTCCATCATGAGAATCTCAATGACACAGAACATTCCTCCCAACATAAACGAACTTGTAGCCAAGAAAAATGTCAAACATCGTGCTCTGGCAAATTGACATAATGTGTATACCAATAATTGTTTATTGTTAAAAACTTTTTTTTTCTGTTTTAATTTATATTAATGTTTGAGAAATTCAAAACAATGTTTTCCCGTAGTGAATTTGAATAATGAAGACACAAACAATAGATTGCACGATTTGTTGCCTGGCATATTTCGCTGCATCTCGTCAGGTACATACTGCAGAAATCACACAACTTACGTGAATTAACTAGATAAATTCTTCAAGTTGAAATATACACATATTCGCACAGTAATGTCAATTATCTATCACGGTAATTTTAAGCTGACTAACATGTCTTTCTGTTTGCACAATTCTGGCTTGCGTTGATTGATCATAATTGCTTCTGCAAATTTTAACAAGCGAGTATTTTGTGTATTAAACAACACGCGAAAGGCAGTGTCTCTGTTTCGCCATCTTACACAATCACAATGGTCATGTTTCGCCATCTTACACAATCACAATGGTCATGTTTCGCCATCTTACACAAACACAAGAGTCGTGGAACAGCTCTGTGTTCTTGTCTCGACCATGCAGCGTGACCATGTCATCCAGGTATTTACTTCTTTGCCTTCCCCTTGTTCTTTATACCTTCAATCTTGCCAGTTGTCACCAAGTTCTATAATCTAATTTTTCTCATAATGTGCCCATAAAAGTTTGACTGTCTGCGTCTAATTTCTCTAATCAGTTTATGGCTTTCATTTGCTTCTTTAAGGACTTGCTCATTTTTTTTTCTGTCTGTTCGTCGTATTCTTTTCATTTTTCTCAGAAATCATTTTTATCGCCATTAAATGCTTTTCACTTTGTCTGCTTTTTTGTCTACGTTTCCCATCCATACAAAAGTGAAGGTTCTATGTAGCACATCAAGACACTGTTAGTGTATTAAGTGATTCATGAGTGTGATCCGAGTTCTGCAGTTCTGAACGTACACAATGGACTGAATCGCTGAAGAGGTCTGTTGTCGGCAGAGTCACCTTCGACTTCATCTAGGGACATGCGCGAGTTGAGGGAAATGAACGAGCTGATAAACTTGCTGGCTCTGCATCCCCTGCAGATGGCCAGATCATGGATCGTGCCGATGTTATTAACGCCCTTAGAGAGATGTGTAGAGAGGATGACTTTGACGTCAGTGATTCCACATCATTGTCCAGAGTGAGAGAATCGGAAGTAAGAAGTGGCACGGCCATACACGAGAAGCATGTCGGGAGGATGAGGGGTCTCGTCAACCAAAACAGAACTGGCACTATTAGCTGCCGGATGCAGATGCATATGTTTGGGCGGGGTGGGGGGTCTGAGCACTCATGGACTTGTATGGAATGATAACTCTTCAATAGATAACTAACTAACTAATTAGCTAATTAACTAACTAACTTATCAACCAATAGACTTCCAAACATGAGTAGTGTAGTAACGTGGTTAGCACGTCCTTTTTTGTGGAGGTGGAGGACTATATAAATCAACCATTTATCGATTTCCCACCACAATTTGAAATCTATTTTTAGCATTTATCGATTTTTCCTCCTCAAAGGGCGATAACTCTTCAGGTGTTTTTTTTTTAGTAGGTGGTCAGAGGTGGCGTTGTGAAGTGACTCATCATAGGTGGCGTGTGTGGTCAAGTAATTATAGGTACGACATAAAAAATACAACATGAAACATCAATAAAGAAAACAAACGAGTCAAGTAAGGTACATAATAATGTTAATAAAATATATATATATAGAAGGAAAAAAAAAAACATAGTAAGTGACCGCTTATAGTTAAGGGTGTGTGATGACGTGGTCAAGTAATGGTCAAGAGGTGGTCAAGTGGTGTTCATGTGGTGGAGTAACCACTTAAATTAAAGGGGAAAGTACGTGTAGTAATGATATGGTGATGATCGTGAGGTGGTAAATTAGTGGTCAAACAGTGGTCAAGCAGTGGTCAAGCGGTGGTCAAGTGAGGAAAATTTTAGTGGAAAGTAGTTGTAATGATATGGTGATGATTAAAGGGTGGTAAATTAGTGGTCAAGCAGTGGTCAAGCAGTGGTCAAGTGGTGGTCAAGTGAGGAAAATGTTAGTGGAAAGTAGTTGTAATGATATGGTGATGATCGTGAGGTGGTAAATTAGTGGTCAAGCAGTGGTCAAGCAGTGGTCAAGCGGTGGTCAACTGGTCAAGTGACCACTTAAATTGTCGGGGAAAGTAGTTGTAATGATATGGTGATGATTAAAGGGTGGTAAATTAGTGGTCAATAGGTGGTCAAGCAGTGGTCAAGGGGTGGTCAAGTGGTTAAATGACCCCTTAAATTGTTGGGGAGAGTACGTGTAGTGACGTGGTGATGATCAAGAGGTGGTCAAGTGGTGGTCAGGGTGTGGTCAAGTAGTGGTCAAGCAGTGGTCACATGGTCAAGTGACCACTTAAATTATAGAGGAGAGTGCGTCTTGTGATGTGGTGATGATCAAGAGGTGGTCAAGTAGTGGTCAAGGGGTGGTCAAGTGGTCAAGGGGTGGTCGAGTGACCACTTAAATTATCGGGGAAAGTATGTGTAGTGAAACGGTAGTGGATAAAGTGGTAGATGACGTGTTCAAATACTGGTCAAGCAATGGTCAAGTACTGGTCAAGTGTCGAGTGACCACTTAAAGTTGTCAGGGAAAGTACGTGTAGTGAAACGACGGTGGTTAAAGTGAGCGATGACGTAAGAGGTAGTCAAGTGGTTTAGGCACAACATAAAACAATAACAACAAAAATAATAATATACAAACTGGTAACATTTCACATGGCTTTTATTGGTAGACAACATCTATTCGGTTACAATTTCTAAAGCTTGCTCCATGTACCACCCAAAGGATCAGAGGGCATTGGTTATGGTTTCTAAACAATATCAGACAGGGAACTCTGCCAACTTGTAAATATAAAACGTGATACTGGGTATTGATTCAACACAGAATTTTGTATCTGGCCTAACTATACCAGCTGAATTTAACAAATCTACAGCATTCACTTTTGCCACAAACGCCTCGAAATCAGACCTATTGGATACTAAAAAGGGTGTAGGGAACAATGACGAATTATTCGGACATGCATGGTAGAAGCGTAGGGCTTGTGTCTCTCGATGCCTCAATATTGTATGCAGGCTGACGACAATTTTAAAATGAGAGGTCCGGGCGTTGAAGATCGGGAATAATCGGGAACCCCAGTCAACGGTGGCATGAGTATCCGGTCGGTTAAAAAAAGTCCATTCAGACAAATAACGACCACACCGTCTGTGTGATCTAACCGTGTTCCAATTTTCAATATAAATGTTTTTAACATCCATGGGTAAAACCCGCAGCGAAAGACATTCACTAGCTGATGATGATGAGGCTGATGCAGATGCTGATTGTGCGTCACTCGGTAAGGCACTAGATGTTGACTGTTGTTGAATCGATTTCATGTGTGATGATAATTCCTCATTTGCGTTCAGTAAGGTAATAGATGATGCTGTTAGAGTGTCTGTAACTATCGGCAACGGACTACCTACTGACTCGTTATTGTTAACCGGCGAAAAGCTAGCTGGCGGTATCTGAGTGTTTGTAAAATACGACACTCCATCATTCGATACTTGTTGGTTAGTTGACTTCCGGCTTTTACCAGTAGGTTGTTCGTCTGTGGTCGGTTCTCTTCTTCTCTTGCGAGTTGCATCTTGGTCATTGTTAGTTGTTGTTTCATGTTCACTCTTCACGTGTCGCCTTAAGGTATCTTTCCGGGCATAAATACGATCACAATAAGCACAATTAAAAACATCCCCATAATGAGAAGTCGCAATATGTCGTAACAAACCATCAGGACGTGTGAAGTTTTTATTACAGAGAGTACACGTATGCTTCTGTGTAGCTGACATTCTCTGATAAAATGGCCGAACTATTTGTTTTTCCGTTATCCAGTCATATAACTAAGAACCAACTTGTAAGACGAGAATATTATTCTACTATCTTACTCGTAGACATGAGCCGTTGTGTTGACTCTGTTGTAGACAATAATATTTCAACAGATGAAGCATACACTGTCTTTGTGAATATAGCAGATGAAATATTTTCAGATGAAGGCAGCAATTCCGGTCGGGTAATAATTTTAATGTCTTTGGTTATACATTTGAATAAGAAGCTAGTCAATTCCTTGTACAATAGTGCTGTGTATGTTGAACACATCGAAAGAGTACTCGCACATGCAGGTGGATAATATATATTTTAGCAGACACGATTGTTAACTTCCGATGAATTAGAAAAGCTGTTGAAATTATTTTGAATCAACTTCAAAACACACCCTTCCTCGTTTATTGTGAGCACTCAAATGACTACGCATTCGTTTTCTCACCAACTTGTCTACGCGTGAGTGGATGTTGTATATACGAAAATAGTAGTTGAGGGTGCTAGTTTTCTAACACAAAATCTGATTGGTGGGTTTGTATTCAACCAATGGGCGAGTGAGTTACAAAAGAGTTTGGGTGTTGTTTGTTCCACACAAGTGGCGTAGAAATTCTGTACTATGCCAGTATAACGTGTCCTATGTATTACTGTAAGTTGTGGTATCTTGTGTACTATGTAGTTCAAAACTAGTTTGTGTTGTATGCTGTGTAATGTGTTGTTGAAATACTATATGTCTTTTGTAGCTTTAAGAGATGATAACGTCATAATCTCCACTCTATCATGGTCGCTAAGTTATTGATAGTGTCTTCAGTGCCGCGAAAAAGACTCATTGTGAGATATCGATAACTCCCTTCTCCAGGCGGAGTCCATCAATGGTGCATGACCATTATGGCCAAGCAACGATACGGGAATGACAAGGCAAAATGGCGTCGAATATAGCCTAACGTACACAACTTATGAGGTCATCGACTGTCCGTTCCATCACGCTCGACAAATACATGGTCACTAAGTCCTCAAATTACTCACTCAAATAAACATATAGGATAATAAGGCACCGGCCCAAACAATGAAAACTGACAAAAACAATTTTTAAAAAAATGACATAAGCGTTAAAATGTAACACACACAAAGACAGATACAACAGTGACTAAAAAAAAAATAACACACACACACACACACACACACACAATGAAAACTGAAACAACCAATGAAAAATCGCTGACACGAACACTAGAAGCTGACACAAACACTAAATAAGGTACCTAAAGAAAAGCTAAACTTTGTTAACCAAACATATAAAAAATAGGAAAATTGATAACCAAACGGGAAATATATTGACCAACTAGGGAAATGTGTTACTCAAAGAGGAAAAATAATGACCAAATAACGAAATACATCGCTCAAACTTATGAAAACTAAGAAACTTTGTTAGCCAAATGGAAGAAACCTTGGTCAAGTAGGAAAAATCTGTTACCCAAACATGAAAAATGTCGGGCAAATACAGAAATAGTTCGTCCACACGTATGTAAACTAGGAAAATTTGTTACTCAAACACGATAAAATATTGCCCAAGTAGGGAAATTTGAGAACCAAATGTGAAAAAATGTAATCCAAAGAGAGGAATATCTCGTTCCAACTTATAAAAAGAAGGAAAATTCTCAACCAAATGAGAAAAAGTTAGACCAAGTATAGTAACACCCCAACCAAACTTATGAAAAGTAGGAAACTTTGTTAGCCAAAGCGAAAAAAAAAAAAACAACAACCTAGGTCAAGTAGGAAAATCTGTTAGCCAAATATGAAAAAAAATGTCAGCCAAATACAGAAATACCTCGTCCACACTTATTAAAATTAGGAAAATTTGTTAGCCAAATAGTAAAAATATTGCCCAAGTAGGAAAACTTGATAGCCAATTCTGAAAAATATCACCCAAAAAGAGGAATATCTCGGCCAGAATTATAAAAAGTAGGAGAACTATTTGCCAAATGGGAAAAAGTTAGGCCAAAGACAGAAATATCTCAACCAAATATATAAAAAAATAGGAAAATTGATAACCAAACGGGAAATATATTGACCAACTAGGGAAATGTGTTACTCAAAGAGGAAAAATAATGACCAAGTAACGAAATACATCGATCAAACTTATGAAAACTAGGAAACTTTGTTAGCCAAAGGGAAAATAAAACCTTGGTCAAGTAGGAAAATCTGTTAGCCAAATGTGAAAAATGTCGGCCAAATGCCGAAATAGTTCGGCCACACATATGCAAACAAGGAAAGGTTGTTAGCCAGATAGGAAAAGTATTAACCAAATAAGAAAATGTGATAGCCAAAGGTGAAAAAATATCAGACAAAGAGAGAAATATCTCATCCAAACTTATAAAAAGAAGGAAAATTCTCAACCAAATGAGAAAAAGTTAGACCAAGTAACGAATTACATCGCTCAAACTTATGAAAACTAGGAAACTTTGTTAGCCAAAAAAAAAAAAAAAAAAAAAACCTTGTTCAAGTAGGAAAATCTGTTAGACAAAGGTGAAAAATGTCGGACAAATGCAGAAATAGTTCGGTCACACATACGCAAACTAGGAAAAGTTGTTAGCCAGATAGGAAAAGTATTGGCCAAGTAGGAAAATTTGAAAGCCAAATATGAAAAAATATCACCCAAAGAGAAATATCTCGTCCAGACTTATAAAAAGTTGGAAAATTTGTCAACCAAATGGGGTAAAGTTAGATCAAATACAGAAACATCTTAACCACATTTATAACAAAACGAGGGGAAAATGTCGACCAAATACAGAAATAACTCAACCCAATTTATAAATATGGCAACCAAACTTATGAAACGTAGGAAAATGTGTTAACCAAAAGGGAAAATAT
Organism: Cepaea nemoralis; assembly: GCA_014155875.1. Taxonomy (NCBI): domain Eukaryota; kingdom Metazoa; phylum Mollusca; class Gastropoda; order Stylommatophora; family Helicidae; genus Cepaea; species Cepaea nemoralis. The sequence goes on along the minus strand of JACEFZ010016762.1, from coordinate 186,307 downwards.
GGTACACGTAACGAAATATCTCACCCAAACTTATAAAAAGTAGGAAAATATGTCAACCAAACGCGAACAATCTCGGCCAAATACAGAAATTTCTCAACCAAACTCATGAAAAATAGGAACAACTTGTTACCCAAATAGGAAAAATATTGGTCAAGTAAAGAAATAGCGTGGCCAAACCTATAAAAACGTGCCAACATTTGATAACACAACTTGGCCACTTGTTCTTACAAACTTGCTCGCTGGCTCAAACAATTTGTCCACTTGCTATTACAATCGGTCGACCTATCCTATCAACTCACACACTTACCATAACAAATGTCCCTTTTCCCCAACAACGTGCCCACCGACTGTCTCATATTATTGACTAACCCTATCAACTTACCCACTGGCTCTAACAACTTCCCCACATGGGCTCACAAAATTTCCACTTGTTATTACAATTTGTCGACACCCTCGCCCAAATTACCACTTACTCTTACAAACTGTCCCAACTACGCGCACAAAGGTGTCCACTTGTGATTTCACGGCCTCCTCACCACATAGATAAATACCCCTAATAAAATACAAATGTATCCCGCAAATCATACAGAAGTGTCCCCCATATTGTCATCAAAAAATATTTGTGTGTGTAGGTAAGTTCATGTCTTTGGCAGTTCATATTTTGTAAATTCATTTCTTCACCATAAGATTTGTGTAAGTTCACACCCTCATCATAAATTTTGTTGTATAAGTTCATGTCTTAGACAGTTCATATTTTGCTAAGGCCTAGTTTTAGTGAAAATACAGAAGTCTATTGGCTAGAATTTCAACCTGAGTGGTCAATTACTAACACTGCCTGTGGACAGCTATTCTTACCCATGCGCTAAAGTTGAGAAAATGAACTTCCGTTGAATGGAAGCTACCGCAGACTTGAATTATTGAACTCCTCTGGAAGAAGTAGCGGCAGCTTAACCACGAAAAGATCGAATTAGTTATCCCCCCTTAGTCTGGGATTTATGAAAATATATGCTCACACAAGCGATATTACTCATGACGTCATATAAACAAAAATATAAAGGATAACAATTGTGGCGCTGCCATCATATTGTTATCCTTTATTTTTTTTATGTCTCTGGCTAACAACTTTTCCTAGTTTGCGTATGTGTGACCGAACTATTTCTGCATTTGTCCGACATTTTTCACCTTTGTCTAACAGATTTTCCTACTTGAACAAGGTTTTTTTTTTTTTTTTTTTTTTTTTTTGGCTAACAAAGTTTCCTAGTTTTCATAAGTTTGAGCGATGTAATTCGTTACTTGGTCTAACTTTTTCTCATTTGGTTGAGAATTTTCCTTCTTTTTATAAGTTTGGATGAGATATTTCTCTCTTTGTCTGATATTTTTTCACCTTTGGCTATCACATTTTCTTATTTGGTTAATACTTTTCCTATCTGGCTAACAACCTTTCCTTGTTTGCATATGTGTGGCCGAACTATTTCGGCATTTGGCCGACATTTTTCACATTTGGCTAACAGATTTTCCTACTTGACCAAGGTTTTATTTCCCTTTGGCTAACAAAGTTTCCTAGTTTTCATAAGTTTGATCGATGTATTTCGTTACTTGGTCATTATTTTTCCTCTTTGAGTAACACATTTCCCTAGTTGGTCAATATATTTCCCGTTTGGTTATCAATTTTCCTATTTTTTTATATATTTGGTTGAGATATTTCTGTCTTTGGCCTAACTTTTTCCCATTTGGCAAATAGTTCTCCTACTTTTTATAATTCTGGTCGAGATATTCCTCTCTTTGGGTGATATTTTTCAGAATTGGCTATCAAGTTTTCCTACTTGGGCAATATTTTTACTATTTGGCTAACAAATTTTCCTAATTTTAATAAGTGTGGACGAGGTATTTCTGTATTTGGCTGACATTTTTTTTTTCATATTTGACTAACAGATTTTCCTACTTGAACACGGTTTTTTTTCGCTTTGGCTAACAAAGTTTCCTACTTTTCATAAGTTTGGTTGGGGTGTTACTATACTTGGTCTAACTTTTTCTCATTTGGTTGAGAATTTTCCTTCTTTTTATAAGTTGGAACGAGATATTCCTCTCTTTGGATTACATTTTTTCACATTTGGTTCTCAAATTTCCCTACTTGGGCAATATTTTATCGTGTTTGAGTAACAAATTTTCCTAGTTTACATACGTGTGGACGAACTATTTCTGTATTTGCCCGACATTTTTCATGTTTGGGTAACAGATTTTTCCTACTTGACCAAGGTTTCTTCCATTTGGCTAACAAAGTTTCTTAGTTTTCATAAGTTTGAGCGATGTATTTCGTTATTTGGTCATTATTTTTCCTCTTTGAGTAACACATTTCCCTAGTTGGTCAATATATTTCCCGTTTGGTTATCAATTTTCCTATTTTTTATATGTTTGGTTAACAAAGTTTAGCTTTTCTTTAGGTACCTTATTTAGTGTTTGTGTCAGCTTCTAGTGTTCGTGTCAGCGATTTTTCATTGGTTGTTTCAGTTTTCATTGTGTGTGTGTGTGTGTTATTTTTTTTTTTAAGTCACTGTTGTATCTGTCTTTGTGTGTGTTACATTTTAACGCTTATGTCATTTTTTTTAAAAATTGTTTTTGTCAGTTTTCATTGTTTGGGTCGGTGCCTTATTATCCTATATGTTTATTTGAGTGAGTAATTTGAGGACTTAGTGACCATGTATTTGTCGAGCGTGATGGAACGGCCAGTCGATGACCTCATAAGTTGTGTACGTTAGGCTATATTCGACGCCATTTTGCCTTGTCATTCCCGTATCGTTGCTTGGCCATAATGGTCATGCACCATTGATGGACTCCGCCTGGAGAAGGGAGTTATCGATATCTCACAATGAGTCTTTTTCGCGGCACTGAAGACACTATCAATAACTTAGCGACCATGATAGAGTGGAGATTATGACGTTATCATCTCTTAAAGCTACAAAAGACATATAGTATTTCAACAACACATTACACAGCATACAACACAAACTAGTTTTGAACTACATAGTACACAAGATACCACAACTTACAGTAATACATAGGACACGTTATACTGGCATAGTACAGAATTTCTACGCCACTTGTGTGGAACAAACAACACCCAAACTCTTTTGTAACTCACTCGCCCATTGGTTGAATACAAACCCACCAATCAGATTTTGTGTTAGAAAACTAGCACCCTCAACTACTATTTTCGTATATACAACATCCACTCACGCGTAGACAAGTTGGTGAGAAAACGAATGCGTAGTCATTTGAGTGCTCACAATAAACGAGGAAGGGTGTGTTTTGAAGTTGATTCAAAATAATTTCAACAGCTTTTCTAATTCATCGGAAGTTAACAATCGTGTCTGCTAAAATATATATTTCCACCTGCATGTGTGAGTACTCTTTCGATGTGTTCAACATACACAGCACTATTGTACAAGGAATTGACTAGCTTCTTATTCAAATGTATAACCAAAGACATTAAAATTATTACCCGACCGGAATTGCTGTCTTCATCTGAAAATATTTCATCTGCTATATTCACAAAGACAGTGTATGCTTCATCTGTTGAAATATTATTGTCTACAACAGAGTCAACACAACGGCTCATGTCTACGAGTAAGATAGTAGAATAATATTCTCGTCTTACAAGTTGGTTCTTAGTTATATGACTGGATAACGGAAAAACAAATAGTTCGGCCATTTTATCAGAGAATGTCAGCTACACAGAAGCATACGTGTACTCTCTGTAATAAAAACTTCACACGTCCTGATGGTTTGTTACGACATATTGCGACTTCTCATTATGGGGATGTTTTTAATTGTGCTTATTGTGATCGTATTTATGCCCGGAAAGATACCTTAAGGCGACACGTGAAGAGTGAACATGAAACAACAACTAACAATGACCAAGATGCAACTCGCAAGAGAAGAAGAGAACCGACCACAGACGAACAACCTACTGGTAAAAGCCGGAAGTCAACTAACCAACAAGTATCGAATGATGGAGTGTCGTATTTTACAAACACTCAGATACCGCCAGCTAGCTTTTCGCCGGTTAACAATAACGAGTCAGTAGGTAGTCCGTTGCCGATAGTTACAGACACTCTAACAGCATCATCTATTACCTTACTGAACGCAAATGAGGAATTATCATCACACATGAAATCGATTCAACAACAGTCAACATCTAGTGCCTTACCGAGTGACGCACAATCAGCATCTGCATCAGCCTCATCATCATCAGCTAGTGAATGTCTTTCGCTGCGGGTTTTACCCATGGATGTTAAAAACATTTATATTGAAAATTGGAACACGGTTAGATCACACAGACGGTGTGGTCGTTATTTGTCTGAATGGACTTTTTTTAACCGACCGGATACTCATCCCACCGTTGACTGGGGTTCCCGATTATTCCCGATCTTCAACGCCCGGACCTCTCATTTTAAAATTGTCGTCAGCCTGCATACAATATTGAGGCATCGAGAGACACAAGCCCTACGCTTCTACCATGCATGTCCGAATAATTCGTCATTGTTCCCTACACCCTTTTTAGTATCCAATAGGTCTGATTTCGAGGCGTTTGTGGCAAAAGTGAATGCTGTAGATTTGTTAAATTCAGCTGGTATAGTTAGGCCAGATACAAAATTCTGTGTTGAATCAATACCCAGTATCACGTTTTATATTTACAAGTTGGCAGAGTTCCCTGTCTGATATTGTTTAGACACCATAACCAATGCCCTCTGATCCTTTGGGTGGTACATGGAGCAAGCTTTAGAAATTGTAACCGAATAGATGTTGTCTACCAATAAAAGCCATGTGAAATGTTACCAGTTTGTATATTATTATTTTTGTTGTTATTGTTTTATGTTGTGCCTAAACCACTTGACTACCTCTTACGTCATCGCTCACTTTAACCACCGTCGTTTCACTACACGTACTTTCCCTGACAACTTTAAGTGGTCACTCGACACTTGACCAGTACTTGACCATTGCTTGACCAGTATTTGAACACGTCATCTACCACTTTATCCACTACCGTTTCACTACACATACTTTCCCCGATAATTTAAGTGGTCACTCGACCACCCCTTGACCACTTGACCACCCCTTGACCACTACTTGACCACCTCTTGATCATCACCACATCACAAGACGCACTTTCCCTGACAATTTAAGGGGTCACTCGACCACTTGACCACATCTTGACCACCACTTGACCACACCCTGACCACCACTTGACCACCTCTTGATCATCACCACGTCACTACACGTACTCTCCCCAACAATTTAAGGGGTCATTTAACCACTTGACCACCCCTTGACCACTGCTTGACCACCTATTGACCACTAATTTACCACCCTTTAATCATCACCATATCATTACAACTACTTTCCCCGACAATTTAAGTGGTCACTTGACCAGTTGACCACCGCTTGACCACTGCTTGACCACTGCTTGACCACTAATTTACCACCTCACGATCATCACCATATCATTACAACTACTTTCCACTAACATTTTCCTCACTTGACCACCACTTGACCACTGCTTGACCACTGCTTGACCACTAATTTACCACCCTTTAATCATCACCATATCATTACAACTACTTTCCACTAAAATTTTCCTCACTTGACCACCACTTGACCACTGCTTGACCACTGTTTGACCACTAATTTACCACCTCACGATCATCACCATATCATTACTACACGTACTTTCCCCTTTAATTTAAGTGGTTACTCCACCACATGAACACCACTTGACCACCTCTTGACCATTACTTGACCACGTCATCACACACCCTTAACTATAAGCGGTCACTTACTATGTTTTTTTTTTCCTTCTATATATATATATTTTATTAACATTATTATGTACCTTACTTGACTCGTTTGTTTTCTTTATTGATGTTTCATGTTGTATTTTTTATGTCGTACCTATAATTACTTGACCACACACGCCACCTATGATGAGTCACTTCACAACGCCACCTCTGACCACCTACTAAAAAAAAAAACACCTGAAGAGTTATCGCCCTTTGAGGAGGAAAAATCGATAAATGCTAAAAATAGATTTCAAATTGTGGTGGGAAATCGATAAATGGTTGATTTATATAGTCCTCCACCTCCACAAAAAAGGACGTGCTAACCACGTTACTACACTACTAACATGTTCGTCTGTCTTTCTACGTATGTTGTACGGTGGACTGGCTAGATCATTGAGGCTGACTATTCTATTTATGTATTTCTTTCTTTCTTTCTTTCTTTCTTCTTCTTCTACTTCTACTTCTTCTTCTTCTTCTTCTTCTTCTGCTGCTGCTGCTGCTACTGCTGCTGCTGCTGCTCTGAAACTGTGTAATATCCAGAAAGATCGACAATCAATCCAGGCTATTCGGAAGAATGTTCATATTTACAGATTGCCAATCCAGACTAATCTGTAAAATGTCGTGATAGATCAGTGGTTCTCAACCGGTGGGGAATTCCCCCCCCCCCCCAGGTGGGAATTTTAGGGTTTCAGGGGGGGGGGGGGGGGGGGAAATGAAGATTATTTCAAGATCGCGTTAATACAAGAACCGATTACTTGATATTGTTTTTCCCTTCATACTTTACAGTTATGTACGTCTCATCTTTCTAAAATTCATTTTATAAAGTAAGTAGACCCACAAATCATGTTTTATGTGGATGTATAGACTTGTTTTAGTATATGCTATTAAATTTACCTTCCATCTTTACGTATACTGTGTAGGGGTGTTGGATTTTTAGATAGGAAATATGAAAGGGGGTGGGGTGGGGTTATGACGTTCTGAAAATACGATGAAGGGGGGCACGGGCCAAATTGTTGATAGGAAGTGGGGAATGACGTTCTGAAAATATGATGAAGGGGGGCACGGGCCAAAAAAGATTGAGAACCACTGTGATAGATAGACTGTCAATGTTGAATATTCGATAGTATGTCCACATAGATATACTGTCAACCTTGTCAACTCTGTAAAATGTTAACATTGATAAGACTGTCAATCTAGAATATTCGGTAGAATATGCAATAAGTCTTTCTGAAAGAAGTGTCAGTTACAATGACTGTACAGCTAGACCTTCAAGGTAGAGTTTTTGTTGGAATGACAGGTTAGACACATTGTCAAGTTATAAGACTGTGCAATTTGACTTACTCTCCCTTTAGACTGACGGTGTGGACTGTATGTCCAGTTATATAAATAAATGCACAGGTATGGGTACTCGTATAAGTGGATGACAGAAACAGAGATTAAAGGACCCACTAGGCCAGTGGTTCTCAACCGGTGGAGAATTCCCCCCCCCCCCAGGGGGGGGGGGGGGGGGAATTGTAAAGTTTCCAGGGGGGGGGGGGGGATGAAGAACATTTCAAGATCGCGTTAATACAAGAACCGATTGCTTGATATTGTTTTTCCCTTCATACTTTACGGTTATGTACGTCTCATCCTTCTAAAATTCATTTTATAAAGTAAGTAGACCCACAAATCATGTTTTATGTGGATGTCTAGTCTTGTTTTAGTATATGCTATTAAATTTACCTTCCATTTTTACGTATACTGTGTAGGGTTGGGGGATTTTTAGATAGGAAATATGAAAGGAGGGGAATGACGTTCTGAAAATACGGTGAAGGGGGGCACGGGCCAAATTGTTGATAGGAAGGGGTGAATGACGTTATGAAAATATGGTGAAGGGGGGCACGGGCCAAAAAAGGTTGAGAACCACTGCACTAGGCAATATACATAATTAAACATGTAGTCCACATATCGGGATTAGAATAAGTCACCTCAAAGTGACTACACAACTACGCTTTAGGAAGAAGTGTACTTCGGCGCATGGCCAGGTCAACACCATTGAAATAAATGTGTCTTCTTTGGCCAGGTCTATCATCTACTTGAACCCACAAAAATGGAATCATGGAATATGGACAGATTTCTAACCCAGGCATCCATTGAAACAGCACCATATATCTCAGAATTGTATATTAACCGAGGAATGGCAAAATAGCAAGACCAGTGAATATGTTTATGTGAAGCTGTTTACATGGCCTAAAGGGGTCTCCAAAAATTCATCGTCTACATGGACTGACTATTCAGTTTTACCTACTGGCTGGGCACGTTATGAGAAGAAGAAAACTAGAGAACTTGGTGACAAGTAGCAAGATTTAGGGGCAAAGAATAAGGAGAAGACAGAGATGTAAAGATTAGGATGGCTTGAGTCACGTGACATTGTCGAGACAAGAATACGGAGCTGATCCACGACTTTGGTGATCATGTAAGAAGGCGAAATATAGCCACACAAGCCTATAAGCGTGGCACATGATGATGATGGCGATGAGCTAGAGTGACTCTCCAGTCTGACTGACTGTCTGCCCATCTCAGAGCTTTGAGGAGACAAGAACGCTGCTAAAACAATCTACGAGAAAAGTTTGGGGAATAAACAAAAACTACAGACCAGATCACGACAGCATGCATGAGCTGGGCAGAAATGTACACACCAAATTCTTCATACCCAGAGCAGGACATTGTGGATTCAGAGCACATAGCTACCAATGAGTCCCGCTGAGTCTGGCTTTTGCTCATGTAGAGCGCTCAGGCAAACCCCAAAACATGTCCTAAAACTACCCTGACTTTCCCGACCTCAGAGAGGACATCTGGTTGACTGCAGCGACCTTCAAGACAAACTTTCGGGGACCTGTCGAGTACCTCAAGCGAACCATCCTGTTCGCGACCCATGCTGGAATTGACGCATAACAAACGTTGATCGCAGAAGAAGAAGAGAAAGAAGAAGACTGTCCAGTAGGACCGACTGACTGACCTTAAAGATATGCGGGTTCTTGCTGGGCTCTAGCATCTCGTCGAACCTGGTGTAGACAGTGTTGAGCAGCTCCACGATCTTCATGGCTCCCTGCGTGTCCGAGTGGCGGGCCGAGAAGTTTGCGAACCCTACAATCCCGCTGTGGATGAAACATATTCGCAAACTCCGAGCCATGTCGTTTAAATATTCAACTTTACTTCATTACCGCCAGCCTTATCCTGGTGCCAGGAAATGCAACCTACAGACTAAAATGTCATGGCAGGGTAGATCAGGCACAAACCTTGGTCGACAACTGGTCCGGGATCGAAACTCCGTCTTGAGGACAGTTAGAGAATTTACTCGACAGCTTCTGCAGCTTGTCTTGTTCCAGATATATTGGTGTGACTTTACCTCTGGAGAAAACTAGGCAGGCTGAGACAGACAGACAGACAGACAGGCAGACAGGCAGGCAGGCAGGCAGGCAGGCAGACAGACAGACAGACAGACAGACAGATCATGCTGCATGGACAACACATGGTCTTTACAATTCATCACATGGTCTCTTCAATTCAGCCCAGGCTTTTTGCTATGAAGAGGTATGATCCCAACTCTTGCCTTATACGAGATCAAGAATAAATTATCCCTAGATCAGATAAACATCAGGATTGGTTAAAGCAGCAACAACAGTGAATACGTTAACAAAAAGTGTCTGGGAGAACAGGAAGCTTACTGCCTAAACAAAAGCCCTTGCCTATCAAGCCTGTGTTCTTAGTACTCTTCTTTATGGCAGTGAAACCTGGTCAACTTACTCACACCAAGAGAAACGTTTAAATAACTTTCATAAGCTGTGTCTGCTAAGAATACTTGGTATTAAGTGGCAAGACAAAATCACAAATACTGAAGTATTGCAAAGATCAGACTGTGTGACGGTTTGTTCCATGTTCAGTCTTCGTAGATTTAGATGGATAGGACACATTAGGAGGATAGATGCTAGTAGAATACCAAAGGGCATATTTTTAGTGAATTACAGATGGGTAAAATATCTGGGGGTACGCCTCTGCCACGATAGAATTATGTGTGTAAGCGGGACATGATTGATACAGGCATTGATAATGCACATTGGAAGCAAGTCGCCGCTGAACGTGTTACTTCGAGGGCAACTATCAGAAATGGAATAAAAACAAAGGAGAAAATGATTGCAGATAAGTCAAACACTGAGCGTGCGAGAAATCAGATGGTGCGTGATGGTGGAAATGACCATGTATTCAAATGTATCCACTGTGGACGAACATTTACCGTGAGAATTGGTCTGATCAGTCACATTCGTTACCGCCATGGGTTATAGTTTTTGTGTCATTTTTTTAAGCACAATGTAGCAAACTAGCCTCTGTCAAGACTACCAGGTGCTGGTTATACTTCATTACAAACCCCTTAAATAGGTGCACAGTGTGGCCAACAAATAGCAGAATTTATTTTAAACTGTATTTATATTGTCACATGGCATCTGATGCTCATCTGGCCAATTTTTGTCTTTCTTTCTGTCTTTCTTTCTGTCTGTCTGCCTGTCTTTCTTTCTTACTGTCTTTCTTTCTTTCTTTGTTTATTTCTTTCTTTCTGTCTGACTCTCTATTTCTTTGTCTCCCAGTCTGTCCAACTGTCTGATAACTGTCTGTCGGTCTCTCTGTCTTTCTGTCTCGGTCTGTCTCCCACCCTCCAATGGTACACTGGTAAATCTACACAGCTGGAAAATCACAACGCTCTGCAATAGAAACATGTAAAAGCAATCGCCACAACGACCAGAGTTTGTTACGCGATACGCTGCCATTATCCAAACTGCAACAATAGAAACAATGATGCCAAGCATTTATTTGTGTGATAAAAACAGATATAAAAGCAAAGCACGTGTACAAACACCTGTTAATTGTTAACGTTTTGACGTCCAACTGATTAATGTAGAGTTAATTGTGCACCAATTGTAGTGCCTCAAAAATCATCTTATATTCATCATAATCATGTGTCATGCCGATAAGCATGGGCGGTTATTTTTCGCCATTTCACACGATCACCCGAGTCGTGGATCAGCTCTGTTTTCTTGTTTCGACCAAACCTTATGGCTAGGTTATCCAGATATTTATGTCTCTGACTTCCGCTGGTTCTTTCCCTCAATCTTGCCAGTTGTCAGCAAATTCTCCAGTTTATTTCTTCTCATTATTGTCCTAGTCTGATGAGAAGTTTCACGTTAAGATAATACTGGAAGAAGTGTTGTCCTTACCTGAAGAGAAGTGTCACGCTAAGATAATACAGGAAGAAGCGATGTCTTTGCCTGAAGAGAAATAATTTTAACTGTCATTTACTGCCAATATAGTACCTTGCCGTTTATGGCAGAGGGGTCTTTGAGCCTGAGGGAATAAGGCCGCCTGGCTAGTGCAGTCGCTTGCAACTGCAGGTTAGGATTTTCTTTTTGCCCCTGAAGAGAAGTGCCACCTTAAAATAATACAGGAAGAAACGTTGTCCTTACCTGAAGAGAAGTGTCACGTTAGGGTACTTCTTGGCGTTGACTGGACGCCTGTGGCGGAGTTCGTTGGCCACGGACGGTGGCAGGATGGAGTACATGAGTCTGTGAGAACATACAAATGTTGTGTGTTCAAGTATTACTTCATGTCATAGTAGATTCTTGTTTTCATATGTGGTTGTTTGTTAATATAGAGTTAGTGAAGGCAGGAATAAGGTAGGTAGGATAGTGGTGGTGGTGGTGATGGTGGTGGTGATGATGGTGGTTGTGCAGTGGTGATGGTGGTAATGGTGATGATGGTGGTTGTGGTGGTGGTATGATGGTGGTGATGATGGTGATGATGATGGTGCTTGTGGTGGAGTTGATAATGGTACTGGTTATGGCCATGGAGGTATTGATAGTAGTAGTGATGGTGATAATGATGATGGTAGTGGTGATGGTATGAATGGTGGTGGTGGTGATGATAGTGGTGGTGGTGATGATGGTGGTGGTGGTGGCAGTGGTGATGGTGGTAATGGTGATGATGGTGGTTGTGGTGATGGTGTGATGGTGGTGATGATGGTGGTGACGATAGTGCTTGTGGTGGGGTGGTGATAATGGTGCTGGTTATGGCCATGGAGGTATTGATGGTAGTAGTAATGGTGATAATGATGATGGCGGTGGTGATGATATGAATGGTGGTGGTGGTGATGATAGTGGTGGTAGTGGTGATGGTGATAATGACGGTGATGGTGGTGGTGGTGATGGTGATAATGACGGTGATGGTTGTGGTGGTGATGATGGTAATGGTGCTGGTGATTGTAGTATAATAAAACGTCCTTACCCTTTCCTAACATTGACGCCCTTAAAAACATCATTAGCCCTAGGGATTACTGTTTAAATACCTTATTTTGGGGGAATAAAAACAATGATAGACTGACCGTTGCACAGCCAAATTTATTTGGCATTAGTTTAAATTTTGGCCTTAGTTTGGTTCACGTACCTGGCCAGACCGGCTAGATTTTAAACAAAGGTAATAAGTAGCCATTTTGGTCAGTGTATACAAAGGAGACAGACCAAGTCAGCTTTTCCCTTCGGGGATGGGCGATTTTAGCCCTAAAAATATGTTATTCTCTGCAGCAATTGGTATGTTAAATCTACATTATTAATACGTATTTATGTATTTTTATAAGGTACATATACCATTGTGTTTAATTAAGAATTGGTTAAAATGATATATCAACAATTCTTGTAAACTAGAGTCTGATTGATTTTTACTGCTGAGCGCCATGGGTGTGCCACGCTGTAAAATTTCCATACTTAAAATTTCTAATTCCTATGTTAAAATCTCTTATAGGCATTGTGAACCTATATCTCACTAGCAATGCTTATAATCTATAATTATTATGTGTACTGTAGAGTATTCAACTCATTTCAGAAGCACATTTCAAAAACTTTCTCTTCATGCGGACGCAACATATTTATAACGCATCTTATCTGATAGACATGGTTTCAGGTTGGAGAAATTGTTTTCCTAATTGCTGATCTGTAACTCGAGTTATCGTGCCAAATTTTGGTACAATCTTCTTGTTAACATATTAGTAACCACTCAATATGGGTGATGGACATGTAATCATTTCATAAAATATTGCTAGGGAAATGCCATGTTTGAGAATATAAATTCAAGAACAAAGAAAGAAAACGCATGATATAAATGAATGTTCGGATAGGATGTGCCTTCAATCCGCATCACCTCACTGTGGTAGGAACAGAAGCGAAGATTGATGTTCATAAATTGCTTGCAATATTCAGAAGACTGGACCATGCGGCATAAGTTATTCTGATAAATAACACTCCGAATACTAGCAGTAATTGGCAAATTATATCACAGCGTTCACTAACCTCATGCTGCTGTAAGCAGTGGGGGAAAACAATTTATGTTTTAGTTTTATGGATTAACCAATGAGGAAATCCAAAAACATAGGCTCCTTGCATTATCATTATGATTAATTATTATGTATGATTATCATGTACTTAATATCAGAGAAATGTACATGTTTGTTTTTCTCTGTTATGAGAATTATATTATGTCCTGATTGTTACTCTTTACTGTGGGAATATACATTTTAATGTGACCCCTGGGGACATGATGTTGTTGATGTACGAATCCTTGCGCATTTCAGTACATAAGAAGACAATGTTGAATAGCCTTGGCCTAATGCTGATTATAGTGAAGGAATGGAGACGAGGAATCGGAAACAAAAGAGCCTATGTCTGGACCATTCTCTTCAAGGTATGACAGATGCACTAGCAAAGTGTTGGATAGAAAGGATGGCTTCACACATCAGAAAGTCTCAGTAACAACATGGTAAGGAATACAGAGTGAGAAAATACCTTACTCACATTTAGAGTCAGAATGGCTCTACAACAAGCAAGGAGGGACATGAAACTTGGAAACCACTCCTATCTCCTTCCCCTTTTTTGTTTGTAATTGTGTTGTGAAAATGTTATCACACCACAAAGCATTAATGCCTGTGTTGTATTTTTTGGTCATCCATTTCTATAGACAGTAGCGAGTGGTGGTTTGGATTTTGTTGGACTATATCACTGTATGGCTCTGAAACCTGGAGTACAACGAAAGGAGACGAAGCCTTGTTACAAACCTTTGAGAACAAAATTTTAAGACGCATCTTTGGACCCATTAGGGATACACAAAGTGGAGAGTGGAAAAGAAGAAGTAACAAAGACATTTATGATTTGTTTAAGTCCCCGCTAATCACTGGTATCATGAAGGCTAATAGACTACAATGGCTGGGGCATATAGAAAGAATGGAAGATAATAGGGAAACAAAACTCGCTTACACTCAGGAAATAAATGACCGTAGACCCCGAGGTAGACCAAGAAGGCGGTGGAGAGATAATATACATACAGACCTACAAGCACTTGGAATCAACGACTGGCAAGAGAAGGTCCACCAGAGAGACGAATGGAGACAGATTGTATTTGCAGCAAAGAACCTCAATGGCTCGGAATGCTGAAGAAGAAGAAGAAGATATCACTAAAACTAGATCATGGGTCAACAGCCAGAAAGTGATAAATGGCAACCTGTCCTAACTATAGTCTGGATCTAGAAAAACATCAACGTTGACTGCTACGCTTATCCGCTGCCTAGCCAGCGAAAGACCTGTTAAAGAGAGACACTCAGCGATTGATAGTCCTACTTCTGTCAGGATATCCAGGATGGATCTCTGTATTTAATTGTCCATCAAGATAAATGGATATTCAAAATACACCGAAAACAGATTATCGTCTACTTTTACGTCTGGGAGATACTCCCTGGTACGCCATCAATCCACGAGGTCAACGAAACCATGGGACATTCCCAGTTTCCTGTTCAGGATTGAATAATCCTTCAATCAGTCATACAGCGGCAGACTCAACACCAAGTTCTAGATACGAACACCAACTCAAACAAATGGGAAGAGACACTGAAACAACATAAGCCAGTACAACCAAGGTACCAACTTAATATCAACTGAATAACCCTGAAATAAGCCAGATCAACTCCAGATCTCAGACCGAAACACCATCAGAAGACCATATGAAAGAAGCTAGCCGAGTACATGCCTCTACGCATGCAACAACACGAATCATCTGATTGTTGTGCGACTCCCAGTTGTGTGTTGGAAATAATATTCTTCAGTTCTTTGCCTGTAGCAGACCAATCCTGGGCAAAAGTCCAGATGAAACGAATGAATGACTCAACATCGTATGTTCTACACTGAAATAGAATGAATCAGAACTCTACGCTGGTTCCATGTTGGCCTAATTGCCCCATCACCAAGTGTGGGATTGCCTATCAACATGAACCGGGTGTGTGATAAAGCCTTTTGAACTAAATTGGTAAACGGTTAACATAAACCGAGCTGTTGGACAGCCGTCATCTTTTCATCGATAAGATGATATAGGGAAGAACCTTCTGCAAGAGCTTAAGTTAAGAGATTAAGTATGACAGACCTAGGCATCAATTTCAATTGGAACACAGAGCCCAATGGCTACAGAGTATTCTTGAATTCAGCCCCACGGAGGGGATATGTGCTTGTGTATAATTCTATTCTTGGATTATGGATTATACATATTCACCAGCCAACTTCAGTGAACATAATGTAAAGAGAACATGACTGTGAGTACATTTATTTCTGCCTGGATAAATATGGACATTATCTGCTTCGCACTGGAGAAGAATAACCGACAGCAGCACCTAATTAAAAGGACTGTAATTAAATAATTAGTTTAATTATTAGTACTAGCTAAGCTTCTATATGTGGTTTTTTCCATGCCATGGATGTGTAAGGTCAGTAGCTTTTTTTCAGTGAATGGTAGAATCAACAGGTGGTTGTTGTTTTGGTTGAGTACTCTGACACCATCTCATTATTTTTTTTTAAATGAGAATTTTAACTGGTGTCGGAAACAATTGTTTATATGTTGAGTTTTATGAACTTAGACCATTGTTTACTTTACCGATGTACAGTGGGTCAAAGATGTAGAACCAATTAGTGGTTGTTATGCTGTTTGTAATAACATTGTTTTATTTTTCTGGGGACAATGTGGGTAGTGTATTTTTTTTTCATATTAAAAATCATTCCCATGCCTGTTCAGGAAATTCAATTTTCATGTATGTTACTACAGATCTTGATTTAATGCCTGAACTGTTTGCCCAAAAGTGTTGATGTTTACATCAAGTCCAGTGTTGATAGTTGTTCAATCGTGGTTGTTTATATGTTGTAAACAATCAATATCCACTAACACTATAGTAAATAATAAGGTGATAAGTGGGAATGGAGAATTACACATAAATAGAGTTATGAACAGGAATGAAGTATTTTCCTTCTTGTGTTTATGGTAGAATTCCATGATCACCTTGCATTCTAGCAGTGACCAGAGAATCAAACCTAAATCCCCTAGATACTTTTAACAAAATATTCTCATAGATTAAAATCGACATCCCACAGTGGTCATGATGATAATGGTGTTAGTGATGGTGGTGATGGTAGTAATGGTGATGGTTGTGATGGTGGTAATGGTGGTAGTGATGGTGGTGGTGATCGTGATGGTGGTAATGGTGGTGGTGGTGGTGGTGGTGGTGGTGGTGGTGGTGGTGGTGGTGGTGGTGGTGGTGGTGGTGGTAGGAATGGTTGTGGTGATGGTGGTGGTGATGGTGGTGGTAATGGTGGTGGTGATGGTGGTAACGGTGGTGGTGGTGATGATGGTGATGGTGATGATGATGGTGATGGTGATGATGATGGTGGTAATGGTGGCGATGGTGTTGATGGTGATGATGGTGATGGTGATATCATGTCAATAACCTGTCAGTTTTCTTCTTCTCATCAGCCAGGTCTCTGTAGGTCATCTGTAACTGGTCAGTGAGGACCTCCAGGTTCTGGGCCAACTTGTACTCGGCCTCCCAATGCTCGGACAGCAGCACAAGCTCCCTGGTGGCGTCATGGAGGGGGATGTCACTCAAATATAAGCCCCTCCTACTGATGTCATCCAGGTTCATCACACTCGGGGAGCACATGAACAGGATGCAGTCGCACTCAGACACGTAGATCATCTGACCTGAAAAAGTAAACAAGTAAATACAATCAAAGAAATTATATGTCGTGTTGATTTATTCATTGGTCACTGTAGCAAGTTGTGGTCCCGTGCGGGTGCGAATGTTATGCAATGAGTAAACTGTCATTTACTGCCAGTATAGTACCTTGCGGTGTATGGCAGGGAAGTCTTGAGCCTGAGGAATTAAGGTCGCCTGACCATTGCAGACTCCGCGAACTGAGCAGGTTAGAATGTTATTTTTACCCCCGACAGAAAAAAATCTCCACACCTTATTGAGGATCCGACTTCAGGTCTCTCGAAAAAGAACCGGCATTCTAGCCCCTCGACCAGTTGCTCCTCGCGATGAGAAAGGTAGTGAAAGTATGGGAAAAAAACTGAGGGTTGTGAAGATGTACCGTACATGGATATGAAAATGAGGCCCTACGATATTCAGGTCTTCTTCTTTTCCTCCTTCTTCTTCGTTCTTCTTTTGAGAGGAATGCGTCATAATTAGGTATGCGCCTCAAATGTTTGCGTAGCCGACGTCGGAATACATTTTTGTAAAGTGTGCTTCCTCTAGACAGATTCATTCAAATAGGCTGGTACTTGTGTAAATCTTTTATTTCCTAACAATTTTGCCATGGTGATTGTTTACGGCGTACTCTTTGCTATTTCCAACTACCGTGAGATGTTTAACGTGCACAACCTGCACAAGGAACCTCCGGTTTTTCGCCCTTCTCTGAGAAGGTAAGAGATCCAATCTCATACTCAGGAGATCAGGAAAACGCATAGTATTATCAGTCACCAATGGTTCTCATAATCAATTCCCGTCCTGTGCTGAAATTAACCCAGGACCTCTAAGCATGAGGCGGTCACCTCAACTTCTCAACCACGGCTCCGCCCTCCATTGAGATCTGAAGGCGTTTCTAGATCACTCTTTAAAACGAACAAGAAGAAACAAAAGAACTGTATTTGGTTTTAATAATAATAATTAATAAAAGAGATGTAATAAAGAAACTAGCTCGATGTGTACAGAATAGAACAACCAACAACCAAGTACTACAAGAAACAAAAGAAAACCGTAAACTGATTAGAGAAATTAGAGATCAAGATATTTTGTGCACGTTAAATAAACACACGTGAGAACGTTGTGACAAGTGGCAAGATTGCGGGGAAAAGAACAAGGGGAAGACAGAGAAGTAAATATCTCGATGGCTTCGCCACATGACATAAACAGATAAACACACACGCACAGCTGAACCACGACTTTGTGATCCTGTGAGATGGCAAAATATGACCCCACACACTTATCGGCATGGCTCTAACAGATAGGCAACAATAGTAATATAAGGAACATCAGCTTCGTGAAAATATCAGAAGACAGACTCGGGAGGAGATTGGTGGTTGCTAATGCCTGCTTCCGATCAGGCAGCCAATGAAGATCACCAACTATCCAGAATCGGTTGCCAGATTTTCTAACTGAGAAACCGGGACGTGTCTCTTGGAATCAAAGATGTTACATGAATTAATATTGTCTCTCTTCATCATCATTACAGTTATGTGCTCTGCCATATGAGTAGGCATTCACGTCTCTCTAGATATCTCAGTCATTGGTGTTCCTGATCAAGTCTGTTGAGGACATTCCTCCATGTTACTATCTCAGTCCATCCATCATGATTTCACTCGGTCTGCCTCGGCTGCGTCTCCCACTGATCTTTCCAATCGATGTTTTCCAATTCCTCTCTTCTTATTTTAAAACCACAGAACGTTGTTTGTATCTTTCTTGTAGTTGTATATACTTTTCTACTTTCATTAGATTCTTTCAGGTAATCGCTGTTGGCTTTTAATCACTGTTGGTTTTTCTGTTTGTCCAGAAAATTCGCAACACTCGTCGCAGGAACCACTCTTCGTAGCTTCAAAGATCTTGCTAATGTGTTCATTCACACTCCATGATTCACTGTCATGCAACAAAACTGGTTATGTATAATATGTCAGTACGCTCTTTCTTATATTCAGTGAAAATGACTTATTGCCATTCAATATTTTCCATTTTTTGAAATGCAGCTTTAGCCTGACAAACTCTGCTCTTAATTTATGTCACCAGTTAAACAGTTTTTTCCATATCCTTTACAGGACATCGCTGTCAACACCGGCATCTTTCAGCTGTATGTTGATTTCTTGGCAAGATTACCCTCAGTAGTTTTAAACAGTTCTACTAAATGAAAATCGAGAATCCGTTCGAAGTACATAAATCTTTCATTTGATAGGCACAATCCAGGCAAACGAGCGTCCCGCAAGCGATTTTCGGGACAGTGAATTATTTTATTTACAAAAAAAAACGTGACTGTCCTGGAAATCTCTAGTGTAGAATAACAATAATGGTGTCCTTTGTGTTCCTAATATATAGGTCACGAGGTTACTGCAGCCTTTGAATGTGCGCTTACGTATTCAGCAATTTCAAAATAATGACGGAGGGAAGCCTTTAGTTGACTCTTACGGTGGATATTTAATTGTGGGTAGGTGTTTCTTCTTCCCTTCCTCCAAGTACCTTAGTGAAGTGTTTGTTAAGATCGTTTATGCGCTCTTTCTATTGCTACTTGTAGATTGGTCTTCATGTTTCCAGGGTTGTTCTTGATACCAGCACTCAATATTTTACGTGGTCTTCCCTTTGTCCTGTTTTCATTATATTGCCTCAATGTGGCTGTTGTTCTGTTGTTATTGCCTTCTATTTTGTTAGATTTTTCCAGTTTAGGAATTTACCAAAGAAGTGTCAGCTATGGCCGATTTTGTACGATGTCCACATGTTGATGACATTGTTAACGTGCGCAGTAACATCTAAAGTAACGAGAGACGAATGCTTGGAAGAGGCTAATGAAAGTAAAACATAACGATAAGAAAGAGACAAACGCGTTCTGTGGTCACAGAATGAGAACAGAGGTTTTGAGTAACAAGTTACAACAGCAAACATCAGTTACAGAAAAGCCAGAGACAGACCCAGAGATTTTAAAGCAAAAAGGCAGACAGATCGAGATATGTTACAGCAAAAAGCCAGAGACAGAGAGATGTTAAAGCAAAAAGCCAGAGACAGACCGAGAGATATTCAAGCAAAACGCCGGAGACAGACCGAGAGATGTTCAAACAATAAGCCAGATGATAGACTTCCTTGTACTTGATTTTACTGCATTTGTCCTCTCTCTCTGCAGAACTGCGGACCAGATGCCAAGAGCATTGGACACTATGAACTCTAGAACTCTAGCGATAACCCCTCCGAAAACGAACGCCTAACCTTCAGAGAGACCGATAGAAATGTTGTTGGATGGACTAAGACGGTGGCATGGAGGAATATCTTCAATAGATTTAGTTCAGAACACCAGAGGCCGAGATCTGTAGGGCGACATAAACGCCTTCACGGCACATGGCGATGCAAATGTCCATATGCAAACCGTGACACCTTGCCTTTTTACAATAGTTCGAGAAGAAGGCAACTGGCCACCCCAACTCATTTTACTGTGGCCTAGAATATGAGATATTCTAATACCTCACACTTCTCCCATGGAAACACCTAAACCTATACTATCCTTTTCGTATTTTAACTAATTATTTATAATGAATGAATCACCAAACATGAAGTGCACGGTAAGCTATATTAGAACGTAATCACAAGTAACTACATGAACCTTGCGGCGAAAGTCTTCGTCGGCACAGAAAGAACAAACATATACCGATACAAAAACTATAAGACAATGTCAGTGTTAACTAATTACTTAGCAGATGATAGTGAAGCTGAATCTGCTTGTGTGCCCAGGCTAGAACCAGGTTGTATAAAGCCCACAACAATAAAGCATCTGTTCGTGGTGCAGACTACTGCTGGAACCAATCTGGCTAACGATTGAAGGGTCGCCATGGAGATGTGAAGTCGCAGAATCGTTCATGCACACGGTGCTGACTCTGGAGATTAGAGAAGGGAATGAGAACGGTGCGCCAGTCCTCGTAGAGATAGTAATTCGGTACCGGTTAGAAGAGAGTCTCGACACCAAAATTACTCTGTTAGATGCATGCACTTTCCAGAACTCACTCCATTAGATGTATGCCATTTTCAGAAGCGACTCCATTAGATGCATGTCCTTTTCAGAACCCACTCCGTTAGATGCATGCCCTTTTCAGAACCCACTCCGTTAAATGTGTGCCCTTTTCAGAACCCACTCTGTTAAATGTATCCCTTTTCAGAACCCACTCAGACGCATACTCTTTGCAGAACTCAAGAGTACCTGAATGTCATCACATCGGATATAACAGTTAAAGTTTAGTTTTCTAGATGACTCGGTATAAGCCATCAAAGAAAGCCCTATATTTATGTGACTGTATGCTGTCATTGATGAAAGGTGAAATTTATTTATAACCAATTTTTCAAAGTGCAAACGTGTCAGAGCTGAATTTCACGAGCCTTTATCACTGACGAGAAAACATAGGCCGAGTTTATTTGTACCAAGTGGCGAATGCCACAACAGGATAAGGTGTAAACAGACACAGGTCAATGCTACCATAGGATAGTTCATGCGTATACAGATCAATGCTACAATAGGTTAGGTCTTGTACAGATAGGTGTATACTACAGAAGTACATAATTGTTGCACCAATATTCTTTTTTCGCATATGCTTCGGAAAGTAGGAATTGGCATTTCTCAAGTGAAGTG
Organism: Cepaea nemoralis; assembly: GCA_014155875.1. NCBI lineage: Eukaryota > Metazoa > Mollusca > Gastropoda > Stylommatophora > Helicidae > Cepaea > Cepaea nemoralis. The sequence continues at coordinate 164,712 of JACEFZ010016762.1, read as the reverse complement.
GATTGCATCTCTCGGCAAGAGGCAGGTTGCAAGTAATCAAGGATTCTCTGCCCAAGAGATGCTGGTGTGAGGGGCAATGAACAGACGGATAGACTGGCTGCTGATAATCCTCTGACGGAAGAGATACTTGAAGATACGTGTGATATGGAGACAGTCCTATTGGACCAGGTGGATTGAGCCACTGGACAGACACAGTGTTCGTGTCTTGAGAAACTGGTTCAGAAGACAGTGATTAGAGACAGCCGTAGAGGAAAACAAGGCGGACTTTTAATCAAGCCACTATTGGAACAAGAGCTCTGAATGTAATTCGTGATCCCGCATACCGCGTTCGAAAAACTGCTGCGTGCAATTTGGAAGCCCACCACCTTGCGTTGATTTTCCTTAAATGGTATGAGTCCCAGTCGCTCAGAAAGCAATGGAAAACTACTGAACGTAAACTTACCAAGAAATCACAAACAGCCAAAAGTGCTGCGTTGAATGCGACGTCCTGTAAAGTATATGAAACTAATTTCATTGGAACTATCAACATGAGACCTCTTTCGGTGACTTTTGAGGAGGGAGGAGAGCATGTGTGGGAATGTCCCGATTGCAGTGATGTCCATTCTGTAGCCAAGAGTTATGTTTAGCGTCAGCCTATCGCTACGGTGCCTTGTGATGTGGGTTCGGCTCCTATTTGAGAAGCGTTTCTGCAACAAATAGACATACAAACTGACCTTTGAGCCTCATCTGCTGCGGGGCGGTGCCGCTGTTGTTGTCGTTGTTCTCGCTGCTATCGGTGGTGATGACACTCTCTTTGGTGATGAGGACGAAGACGGTGTTGATGTGAGAGAGTACCTGGTCATAGCTCAGCTCCATGTGCGGGCGGATCATGTCGAAGAGGTCGATGATCCTACAAGTATCCATGATCTGAGAATTGTCAAAGAACAGAATGTTAATGTTTCGCATGACGACGAGAAATGAAATCGTTGTTCCTACTCGTATCCATGATCTGAGAATTGTCAAAGAGCAGTATGTCATTGTTTCGTGTGAGGACGAGAAATGAAATGGGTTAAATAGCAGTAAAGATGCAAACATACAAAACAACTAATCAATAAAAACAGAAAGTCAACATGGTTTGCATTCTTATTCTTTCGCTCTGGAAGTCAAAGTGGCTAAGTGATGACTCCGGCTGCATCGCGCTCCGAAGGTTGTGGGTTCGATTCCGACCTACGTCGTTGTGTTCCCGAGTGCAATTTTCTTGGAGTCTCCATATGGGTCGTCGCTGGAGCTACGTAGTGCGTGCTTTATGCGACGCTTTCGGCAATCAGCACTATCGAAAGAGACCGAGCCATATGCAATGAAGCTGAACCTCTTACCTTGTAGACGCCATTTTCTTTCGCCTGGTGTTCTCCATAGAAGCATAGTCCAACCCCATTTTATGACCCCCTGTCCACCGTGAGACGCACCAGTTGTGGACAGCAATCCCGCCAATTCTTTGGAAGTGAACCTCGACCACTCATTTAAGTAAAGCGCGCACACACACACACACACACACACACACACACACACACATACACACACACACATATATATATATATATATATATATATATATATATATATATCGCAAACAAACACACAGCACATAAACACACATACAAAAAGAAACAAAATTGCATAAATACATATTAATCAGAAACAAAAACAAATACGCGTACACAGACACGTTTGTATACACAAATGTAAGCATGCAAATATACATTAACAAACACACAAATATATAAATATCTACACACATACACACATAAACATGCCACACATACGTACATGCAGTCATAAACACATACATGTGTAGAGAATACACATAGGCACACACACACACACATACTCACACACACTTGCAAACAATCATACGCACATATACACATTCAAAAGCATACAACATGTACGTACGTATACAGTTACACACACAAACACGCACCCACACACTTGATGGTCAGTTTTGTAGGAGAACTCAAAAGCATGACGTAAACAACCGGAAGTCAATCGCGTGACCAACGTGACTATTAAGACAAGATGGCCGCAGCTAGTGCTGAAATGGCGTGTTGTGTGCTAGAAATAGTCACATACAATTGTGATACTAACGTACAGCAGAGCTCTTAAAGAGTTACAGGAAATAGCCTAGCACGAAACAATCCATCTGGCATCACCACATTGAAAACAACAAGATGGCTGCGTTGTCTCAACCGCACTGTCCCTATCAATCACGGTGACCGGTTTCCAAAATATGGCGTCGTATTGATGACGTAGGCGATTTCTGGTGTGTAGGGTTTACCATATTACGAGACAAGTCAAGCGCTGGAACATTATACCTGTTTGTGGTGAAAGATTGCAGAACGCCTGTATCTTTATCAGGAAATCCGCAAACGATGACGAGACTAAAGATGATCATTCTATAGCCGATGGTGTCTCAGTTTTGGGAGAAGGTGATGAGAACACCTCGTCACAGACCGCAGATTGTGTCATGTTTTGATGAGCAAACAACACGTCATTATACGGGTCAAGAATTGAAAATACATCGAACTTGTTCTTAAGTTGGACTTTAAAAAGTTGACTTCTCGTTCAGAAAGCAATGTTGAACTATTGAATACAGTTGCCTAAAAAGTTAATCCGAAGTTGATCGCAAAGTCCTGCAAAGAACACACTCACACACATAACTCTACACACGTACACACACAACCACGTATGTACACATATACACACATACAAAAAGACACACACACAATAGCATACATATATTCCCACAAGCACACACAAATACACACACAAACACACACACATACACAAAGACATATTTCATGGCCGATCTTGCTGGAGAAATCTGAAGCTTGAAGAAACTACCGGAAGTGAGTCGCATGACCTACGTGACTATTGAGACAAAGATGGCTGCAAGTGCTACGGAAATGGCGTGTTGAGTGCCAGAAGCAACCACGCCGAACTTTGATACTATTGCACATCAGCTTTCTAAACCAGCTACAGGAAAATGTCTCCCACTACACAATACTTCTGGCATCACAACATTGGAAACGACAGGATGATTTTGTTGTCTTTACCGCATTGGCCCTATCAATCTCGATGTGTCAAATGAAGAAGATACACTACATTATTGTATGGGAAATGAACAAGGTACCATACATCATTGTATGTGAAGTTAACAATGTAACTAACATCGCTGTATGCGAAGTGAACAAGATAACTAACATCACGATGTGTCAAATGAACAAGGTAGCCTAACATCGCGATGTGTCAAATGAACAAGGTAACCTAACATTCCGATGTGTCAAATGAACACGGTAACCTAACATCCCAATGCATCAAATGAACAAGGTGACCTAACATCACGATATGTCAAATGAACAAGGTGACCTAACATCATTGTTTGTTAAGTTAACAAGGTAACTAATATCTCGATGTGTGAAATAAACAGGGTAATTAAATCATGGTGTGTCAAATTAACAAGATAACTAATATCACGACGTGTCAAATGTGCAAGGTAAGCCTATAAACACTATACCTGTAACTGTAAACACTAAACTTACATGTGGAATCACTCGGCTGATTGACGTGCCCGCCTGCTGAATGACCAGGTTTTTGTCAAACAGCAGGTGAAAGGGGAAAGCCCGACAAAACGAGGCAGGACTAATTTTTGGCACCGATGACAGATTGTACTCGAAGACCTCCATGTCGGCCTTGTCCTTGGTTGCCTGCTTGTTGGATTCGGTTATGGCGAACTGGACGTGGTCACAGTCGTCTCCCTTGTTCTTGATTATCTCCACGTTGACTGGGGAGTTGTGTAGCTCTCCCGCCACTTCCTGTTGATGGAATGGTGGTGGTTTCATTTATTGGTGAGTTCAAGGGTTCTGATGGAGGTCAGCGTGGCTGAATGGATTTTAAAGGCAAGAGGATCAACTTCATTGCACAGGGTATTATCCCTGATGGCTCGCTCTCTTTCCGTATTGAACAGAACAGGTGAATTATAATACGTGATACCTTCACATATGGCCTTCACAAAACAAACAATTGACTTTTAGAGAAAGGCTAAATGTAGTGTATGAAGCGATTGTATCCAACCTACTCAAATCTAGTAATTATCTCCCAGAGAAAGAGTAAATTATAATGTCTGAAGCTATATTGTCTAAACTTCCCGTATGTAGCAGATATCTGTGAGAGAGAGAGAGAGAGAGAGAGAGAGAGAGAGAGAGAGAGAGAGAGAGGGACAGAGAGAGAGGGAGAGAGGGGGAGAGAGAGAGAGAGGAGAGAGAGAGGGGGGAGAGAGAGGGAGAGAGAGGGGGAGAGAGAGAGAGAGAGAGAGGAGAGGAGAGAGAGAGAGAGAAAGTTATCATGCCAGAAGTAATTGTACTGTGTTTCCCCGAAAATAAGATCTACCCCTAAAATAAGCCCTAGTTAAGATCGTCAGCTAAAATGAGAGACTCGCTGCCGAATGGCCAGTCGGAATACAGAAGCTTCTGATGTTCGTCCGTCATGAATGACGAGGAACATTCATTCACTGCATCTTTTGATGAGGAACGAATGACCTGCGCTTTGGATTTATATAGCGAGGTAGTGGTCGCGCAACTCCGTCGTCCCCGCTCTCTCGTCTGTGTCCATCTGGTTCCAGTGGCGAGCATGGCAAGACTACTGGAAGACGGACACAGATGCAGTGGACGTTAGGCTGCCACGGCCAGTTATCCCTGTATGTATCGACTCACTAGCCTGGAGTCTCGTGCAAACGGCCCTTCCGTCATTCCTTTTGTTTTCAGTTTTAAGACAAGCGTAGCGACAAGCAATGAGCGTATGATTACTGATAGGATCCACAAGATTTCCTTCGCCGAAGACGGACTGACCGCCAGAACAGACCACACACATATGAGGCTAGAAGCTGCCCACAGAAGATATTGCTCGTCTAAGTTGCGAACAGATCTCCCGATTTACGGTTGAGCCTCACCAGCGCACAAGTGCATATGGCGACTGACAGGACAGACGTTCACGCACACGCAAGCCAAGAGTAGCATCGCTAAAGCGCGCCCTCCCGGTACAAGGTGATACATGCAAAACCACTGGACGCCTACCGACGAGCTTTCAAGCTACGCCGGCAGGACTGACCGAAAAAAAAAGCTATACCAGCTTACTGACTGCAGGCCCACTACTCATCGAGAGAGAGAGAGTGGGCGCTTATCGAGACTTTGTCGAACGGTCGTACAAATCTTGCTCTTTTGCCCGCTCAAACCACGACCCTGGCTGCATGATGCGGTTACATTCTCGAAACGCCTGCCTCGCTAACTTGCGTTGGCTGGGAAGATCCCATTTTGGTGCACCTCACACAGCCATCCGAGACAACGAACGCAGTGCGCACTTGATAATGAACGGATGAGTAGTAGGATAGCGGGTAACTAAGTATATTTTCTGGATTGTGGTGCTGGATTGACCCCAATCCAGCTGGATTGGGGTTAGGGGTTAGGGGTTAGGGGTTAGGGGTTAGGGTTAGGGTTAGGGGTTAGGGTTAGGGTTAGGGGTTAGGGTTAGGGGTTAGGGTTAGGGGTTAGGGTTAGGGTTTAGGGGTTAGGGTTTTTGTCTGCTCCTAATTATACTTTATGGATTGACTTCGCTGGATTGTCCCCAATCCAGCTCGGGGCCAGGGCGGTTTGGGTAGGGTAGGTACTTAGGTCATATGTAAGGGGCGATACATCTAAGAAAAGACATGTTTTTTCTAAGAGCAGATAACTATGTGTATAATATTTTAACTAATTTAAAAAAAAAAAATAAAATTAAAATAAACAACAACCAAAGGCGCGCGGGGCGGGCGAGCGAGCGCAGGGGCGGTCGCCGGGTGCGGTTTGAACCCAGTCAGTGTCTTGTAGTAACCACATGGCCAGTCATTTCTGAGTGACCACTAGCCGGTCAGTGACGAGTGTGGGTGGTGGGGCTAGACGGTTCGAACCCTCGAGGCGCACCGGGTGTGATATGAAAATTGTAATAAGTAAAAAGGTAAAGATGGCGTGTATATGATCTGTAGTGGGTCGTAGTGGTTTATAAAACTATCATCATATAGATTACACCTCTTCAAATGAAAACCTTAAAAAAGTAAAGATGGCATGTAGTAAATGTTGTAGTGGGTGTGGCCTAGTGTTATTCGTTGTTAAGGGGTTGGTGAGTTGTGATGTACATATATAACAGCTTCCGAACAATTTAAAGGGATGGGCGAGTGGCGAAGTGGCTAAATTAATGCGTCGGTTCCTTGCTAAGAGACAGAGGAGTTGCTAGATAAAGGCTCCAGGTCGTTGTTAAGGGGCAGGTGGGTGTAAAAATAGCTAGAGAAGTGCTTCTGAACATTTTAAAGGGGTGAGCGAGTGGCGAAGTGGCTAAATGAAAGCGCCCGTTCCTTGGTAAGAGCCAGGGTGATCGAGTGGAGAAGTGGGTAAATAATGGCATGGAGGTCTACCACTGACACATTCAACGCATAATGGCGGCGTCGGTAGTCAGAAGACCAAGGATATTTTCATTATATGTCTATTGTAAAGTGGTCGACTGTTTATTATAACGGTGGTTACTATTATCTATAGTGGCTGGGACTTAAATACTATCAGCATACCGGTTACAGCTCTTCAAATGAAAACTTTGAAAGTGTAAAGAGGGCCGATGGTTTTAGTGGGTATGACTCTGTGATATTAGTTGTTAAGGGGTGGGGTGAGTGGATGTGTAACTAGATAAACACTTCCGAACACTATCATCGGGTTCGAATCCCAGTGGGGTGGTCTAGTGGTAGAAGAAATATTGATAATATTTGGTTACTTAGTTGTGATTTCGAGCTCGGTTGTTATTAACCCGGTTATGTTTAGAAAAGTAGAGGTGGTGTGCTGGTTGCGGAGTATGTTTAGGGGGTACCCCAGACACCGTGGAAGTGACAGGTTCGAATCTCGGAACTTTGTCGTGGGTAAGATTTCCAGTCATCAAGGTGTGGGTGTCGTCGCGGCCACAAGTCCCACCGCTGATGAAAAACACAGGCAGCAGATTTCACCATTGTACCTACGAGTCACAAAATATAAGCTAACTTAACATTCAGAATATGACCTCAACAGCTGTTGCCAAAAATCAATACTTATTCTCATAACGGCTAATCCAGGGGATTATCGTCATCGTAATGACCAAGTCAGGTTAATAATATTTCTTATATCTCCGCCATTGCAAATAGTTCGCGATATTAATAAATGTTCATATAAAGGTTGGAAGGGGATTAAAAGATTAACACCTATTGTCGGGCCATCCAAAAAAGATCAATAACACTACCCTCGAATTTTCTCATAAGTGCCGATTGGAGATTATGGGCTAGGTGTATGTGTCCTTATTTAGTTAAAACCGGTGGTATGAGTAGGAGATATCACAAACAGTATCAGCATGTGCCACTCTGATCTTAAATGTCAGTAGTTCGTTATTCTTGTGACATTGAAAACGCTTGTGGCTTGAAGACAGATGGTGTACTTTGTATATAGATTGACCAGTATGTGAAGTTGATAAGGTCACCCCTGCCAGCGCATCGTAGCTGTGTTGTGACTTGTCGCCTATTACATCCGGGTGTAAAAATAACCAAAAATATTTCACATCAACTCAGACATGCCTCTATATAGCTGCACTGCGAACATGGTTAGAGTCTACTTTAGGAAAGTATCGTGTATCTGTGTATACGGGTTTACCACTGCTTATAGATGTGTGCAGTATTATTAGAAAGCGGCCGTTATGCCTACATTATCAAAGTATGTTGCCTTACAGAGCTGGCATAGTATCTATGTGTCTGCTACGTTGTATGTTTTGTTATGTTGCCTTGTAGTTTTTGGAGGGAGTTTCATGCGGGTGTCTAGTGAACTTTTTAAAAACTATGTCTCAGAATCCACAACGCCACTGGCATTAGAGGTTTTTCAACTTGTCTGCTCATTGACCACGCTTCACAGTCATACTAAAGTACGGGTTCTATGTAGTACTTAAACACTCCTTTTATTTCTCATTACAGTTGTCAACTTTATATTAGTCAGTATGTTTTCCAATTTGCAAAAGACAACCTTCATCACAGCGATTCTTGTTCCAACGCTTTAAAGCCACCTCCTATCAGACATTTTTTTATTTCCTTTTATGCTCACGGCTACCGTTTCCCCATTTCAAGCTCCATGGCTCTACTCGTATGCATTAGTGTGGTAGAAGTAAACCGATAACTCACAAGATAGACGTATATTATCACACTGTATATGAACATGTGGGAAACGGCTACATCCGGGCAAAGAGGGCGTTGTATCTGTCACATGCGTATGGATACAGCCGAGACACGTCGTTAAGAGGGATACTACAGAAAAAAAAAAACGGTATTATGTTGGCGATCGAACCAGGGAACCTAATTCGTGATGACCACCATGTACGGGAGTGATTCTGCCCCCTCGTCAACAGGGTGTCGGAGGTGTAAAAGAGTGTTCATTCTCTCGCTTTTCTATTTCCGTGTCGTCATAGGGTCACCAAGTAACAGTAAAGAACACGAAACTACTACTACCAAGGCCTCTATACACCACAATGCATTTTCGAATATAATATACACTACTATAATCAAGTCATCACAGTATTCAACTAACCCGTTCTCATAGACATAGAGGAGAGATGTGAGCACCGAGGCCAGTTGGGGGAGGTGTACCTTTTACTTAACATCTATCGGGCCATACACCGATGAGTGTTTAGCTATATTTATCATATAATATTACCCGTGAACACAACAAGCTTCCCCGGATCAGTCTTAGGCTTCTCATATAACATGACATATCACGCACCCGCTGTCCTGACCAGCAAAGTTATCGCTTCTCAGAGCAGACATTTACACTTTCATTAATTCTTCTGCCTGGCCAAAGGGGGTCTTTGCATCTTTCCGCAGAAACCTAGTTCCAATGCTAATATATGTTTTTCAATGTGTCGGCTCATTACCACATTTCACATCCTGACAAAAGTACAGGTTCTATGTTCCACTCCAACAGTCAAATAAGAAAAAATGTTAGCCAAATTATTAAAATGTTGGCCAAATATAGAAATATATCGACCAGACGTATAAAGTATAGTAAAATATGTTAGCCAAACTTATAAAACTCGTGGTCAAAATAAGAAATATCTCAACCAAGCGTATAAGAAATAGGAAAAATGTTAGCCAAATTATTAAAATGTTGGCCAAATATAGAAATATATCGACCAGACGTATAAAATATAGTAAAATTTGTTAGCCAAACTTATAAAACTCGGGGTCAAAATAAGAAATAGCTCAACCAAGCGTATAAGAAATAGGAAATAGGCTTGTCAAACTAATGAAAATGTTGGCCAAATACAGAAATAGCTCGACCAACTTATAAAATGTAGGAAAAATTGTTAGCCAAACTGACAAAACAGTTGGTCAAAATAAGAAACGTCTCGACTAACATTATAAAAAGTAGGAAAAATTGTAACCAAAGTAATTTAAAAAAGTGACCAAAATAGGAAATATCTCGACCAAACTTATGAAAAGTAGGAAAATTGTTCGTCAAATGTGACAAATATTGGGCAAGTAGGAAATCATGTTAGCCAAATAGGAAAAATATCGATCAAACTTATAGATGTCTCGACCAAACTTATAAAATGTATGAACATTTGTTAGCCAAAGGTGAAAAAACATTGACCAAGTAATGAAATATCTCATCCCAATTTATAACAAGTAAGAAAATATGCTAGTAAAATCAAGAAATATGTCGACTGAAGTTATACAATAGCGAAACGATGGACAAACTTATAAAGATGTCGACCGTTATAAGAAAATGTATTACCCAAATTAGGAAAAAAATATTGACCAAGTTTTTAAATATCTCGACCAAACTTACAAAAAATAGGAAAATATGTCGACTAAAGTAGGAACATTTGTTAGCCAAAGATGAAAAATGTTGGTCAAGTAAAGAAATATCGCATCCAAACTTTTAAAATGTAGGAAACTTTATTAACCAAATGTGAAAAATATTGTCCAAGTAAAGACATGTTACAACTAATCTTATAAATATCTCAACCATACTTATGAAAAGGAGGAAAATGTGTTAACCTAATGGGGAAAATATTGGCCAAGTGAAGAAATATCTCATCCATTCTTATAAAACTTAGGAAAATGTGTTAACCTAATGAGAAAAATATCGCCCGATTGAAGAAAAAAGTTACACAAAACTTATAAAACTTAGGAAACTGTGTTAACCTAATAAGAAAAATATCGAACAATTGAAGAAAAAAGTTACACAAAACTTATAAAATTTAGGGAAATGTGTTAACCTAATGAGAAAATATCGCCCAAGTGAAGAAAAAAATTACACAAAACTTATAAAACTTAGGAAAATGTGTTAACCTAATGAGAAAAATATCGCCCAATTGAAGAAAAAAGTTACACAAAACTTATAAAACTTAGGAAAATGTGTTAACCTAATGAGAAAAATATTGACCAAGTAAAGAAAAACATACACCAAACTTCTGAAAAGTAAGAAAATTTGTTAACCAAATGGGAAAAATATTGGCCAAGTGGAGAAATATCTCAACCATACTTATGAAAAGGAGGAAAATTTGTTAACCAACTGGGAAAAATATTGGCCAAGTGGAGAAATATCTCAACCATACTTATGAAAAGGAGGAAAATGTGTTAACCTAATGAGAAAATATCGCCCAAGTGAAGAAAAAAGTTACACAAAACTTATAAAACTTAGGAAAATGTGTTAACCTAATGAGAAAAATATTGACCAAGTAAAGAAAAACGTACACCAAACTTCTGAAAAGTAAGAAAATTTGTTAACCAAAAGGGAAAAATATAGGGGCTAAGCTATGAAATATGTTGACCGAACTAAGAAAGTGTGTTAACCAAAGGGGGAAAAATTTTGGTCAAAACATGAAACATCTCGACCAAGCTTATAAATATCTCGTGTAAACTTATAAAAAAAGTAGGAACAAATATTGCTTCTGTAGTTATGTCAAACGTGTCTTGAACTTTTATCTGAACAGACATTTCACAAGACATAATCATCAACGTCAACACTTTCCCTCTTTTACATTACCGAAAGTTTCAACTTATCAGTCCAGAGTATCCACTAAAGAAGCACTTATGCATACTAATCACCCAGCTCTTCACACTCTTGGTTTTTTTTTTCTAACGCAAAGTGTCTCTGTCTTTCATAGATAGCTTCACAACTTTTCTATGTAGCACCACTAACAACGCCAAACCTTCGTTTCACATGAGCTCTAATGAAACAGTCATAACAACATTTAGGGAAATCTGTGGCTCCACCTGGGATAGTTTCAATATCATCTGAGTATTCGTCAGCAAAGATCCACTTCCCATGGCTGATATCTTCAACTTTCTATACCACAATGTCTGCTACACTAACCTTCCATTGGTCCATCTTTCAACAATACAAAGAGTGTTCTCGAAGTCTAGCTAATATAACATTGCTTACTTTGTCCACCTCTATCACACTTTGTCATTTCACAGCTGCAATAGCGGCAAGTCTGCAACCAACCAACAGTGTCTGTTATGAAGTCGACCTTTCTTAAAGCCACGTCTGCCTTACTGAACCCTTGAATACCCTCTACCACATCGTCTAACCGACTTTCAACATTTCATACCAAATAACAGTAACATTCTCTTTGATTACAGAACAACTGATTTTCTGCTGACTAAGCAGATTTTCCAACCCCGTGGAGATAAATCATATGCCCCTAACCTACTAGGCGCTATTCTAGACAACGAATATGGTCATCAACCAGCACCCCTAGGCAGAACTTGAAAAAAACAACAGAGCTTGGGTTATTGAGACGAATGAGTTGCATTCCTTGGACTACCCGAAAGACATCAAACACAACAAACTCTTTCTTACTAACCCTAACCCTAAGTATACATCAACTAACCCTAACCCTAAACCTAAGTATACATCAACAAACCCTAACCCTAACCCTAACTATACAACAAACTCTTTCTTAAGAGACATAGATACAAACCAAAGTTAGAAATGAAAAAGTTAAATTTATGTGATTACATTTTAATTAAAATTTAAAACTAATAAATCGCACTTTTATTGCGCGCTTCACTTAATATACAGATATAGGGTAAGTATAGGTATAAGTTAGGTATAGGACATATATCAAACTTACATCTTGCGCAATAAAAGTGCGATTTATTAGTTTTAAATTTTAATTAAAATGTAATCACATAAATTTAACTTTTTCATTTCTAACTTTGGTTTGTATCTATGTCTCTTAAGAAAGAGTTTGTTGTATAGTTAGGGTTAGGGTTAGGGTTTGTTGATGTATACTTAGGTTTAGGGTTAGGGTTAGTTGATGTATACTTAGGGTTAGGGTTAGTAAGAAAGAGTTTGTTGTGTTTGATGTCTTTCGGGTAGTCCAAGGAATGCAACTCATTCGTCTCAATAACCCAAGCTCTGTTGTTTTTTTCAAGTTCTGCCTAGGGGTGCTGGTTGATGACCATATTCGTTGTCTAGAATAGCGCCTAGTAGGTTAGGGGCATATGATTTATCTCCACGGGGTTGGAAAATCTGCTTAGTCAGCAGAAAATCAGTTGTTCTGTAATCAAAGAGAATGTTACTGTTATTTGGTATGAAATGTTGAAAGTCGGTTAGACGATGTGGTAGAGGGTATTCAAGGGTTCAGTAAGGCAGACGTGGCTTTAAGAAAGGTCGACTTCATAACAGACACTGTTGGTTGGTTGCAGACTTGCCGCTATTGCAGCTGTGAAATGACAAAGTGTGATAGAGGTGGACAAAGTAAGCAATGTTATATTAGCTAGACTTCGAGAACACTCTTTGTATTGTTGAAAGATGGACCAATGGAAGGTTAGTGTAGCAGACATTGTGGTATAGAAAGTTGAAGATATCAGCCATGGGAAGTGGATCTTTGCTGACGAATACTCAGATGATATTGAAACTATCCCAGGTGGAGCCACAGATTTCCCTAAATGTTGTTATGACTGTTTCATTAGAGCTCATGTGAAACGAAGGTTTGGCGTTGTTAGTGGTGCTACATAGAAAAGTTGTGAAGCTATCTATGAAAGACAGAGACACTTTGCGTTAGAAAAAAAAAACCAAGAGTGTGAAGAGCTGGGTGATTAGTATGCATAAGTGCTTCTTTAGTGGATACTCTGGACTGATAAGTTGAAACTTTCGGTAATGTAAAAGAGGGAAAGTGTTGACGTTGATGATTATGTCTTGTGAAATGTCTGTTCAGATAAAAGTTCAAGACACGTTTGACATAACTACAGAAGCAATATTTGTTCCTACTTTTTTTATAAGTTTACACGAGATATTTATAAGCTTGGTCGAGATGTTTCATGTTTTGACCAAAATTTTTCCCCCTTTGGTTAACACACTTTCTTAGTTCGGTCAACATATTTCATAGCTTAGCCCCTATATTTTTCCCTTTTGGTTAACAAATTTTCTTACTTTTCAGAAGTTTGGTGTACGTTTTTCTTTACTTGGTCAATATTTTTCTCATTAGGTTAACACATTTTCCTAAGTTTTATAAGTTTTGTGTAACTTTTTTCTTCACTTGGGCGATATTTTCTCATTAGGTTAACACATTTTCCTCCTTTTCATAAGTATGGTTGAGATATTTCTCCACTTGGCCAATATTTTTCCCAGTTGGTTAACAAATTTTCCTCCTTTTCATAAGTATGGTTGAGATATTTCTCCACTTGGCCAATATTTTTCCCATTTGGTTAACAAATTTTCTTACTTTTCAGAAGTTTGGTGTATGTTTTTCTTTACTTGGTCAATATTTTTCTCATTAGGTTAACACATTTTCCTAAGTTTTATAAGTTTTGTGTAACTTTTTTCTTCAATTGGGCGATATTTTTCTCATTAGGTTAACACATTTTCCTAAGTTTTATAAGTTTTGTGTAATTTTTTTCTTCACTTGGGCGATATTTTCTCATTAGGTTAACACATTTCCCTAAATTTTATAAGTTTTGTGTAACTTTTTTCTTCAATTGTTCGATATTTTTCTTATTAGGTTAACACAGTTTCCTAAGTTTTATAAGTTTTGTGTAACTTTTTTCTTCAATCGGGCGATATTTTTCTCATTAGGTTAACACATTTTCCTAAGTTTTATAAGAATGGATGAGATATTTCTTCACTTGGCCAATATTTTCCCCATTAGGTTAACACATTTTCCTCCTTTTCATAAGTATGGTTGAGATATTTATAAGATTAGTTGTAACATGTCTTTACTTGGACAATATTTTTCACATTTGGTTAATAAAGTTTCCTACATTTTAAAAGTTTGGATGCGATATTTCTTTACTTGACCAACATTTTTCATCTTTGGCTAACAAATGTTCCTACTTTAGTCGACATATTTTCCTATTTTTTGTAAGTTTGGTCGAGATATTTAAAAACTTGGTCAATATTTTTTTCCTAATTTGGGTAATACATTTTCTTATAACGGTCGACATCTTTATAAGTTTGTCCATCGTTTCGCTATTGTATAACTTCAGTCGACATATTTCTTGATTTTACTAGCATATTTTCTTACTTGTTATAAATTGGGATGAGATATTTCATTACTTGGTCAATGTTTTTTCACCTTTGGCTAACAAATGTTCATACATTTTATAAGTTTGGTCGAGACATCTATAAGTTTGATCGATATTTTTCCTATTTGGCTAACATGATTTCCTACTTGCCCAATATTTGTCACATTTGACGAACAATTTTCCTACTTTTCATAAGTTTGGTCGAGATATTTCCTATTTTGGTCACTTTTTTAAATTACTTTGGTTACAATTTTTCCTACTTTTTATAATGTTAGTCGAGACGTTTCTTATTTTGACCAACTGTTTTGTCAGTTTGGCTAACAATTTTTCCTACATTTTATAAGTTGGTCGAGCTATTTCTGTATTTGGCCAACATTTTCATTAGTTTGACAAGCCTATTTCCTATTTCTTATACGCTTGGTTGAGCTATTTCTTATTTTGACCCCGAGTTTTATAAGTTTGGCTAACAAATTTTACTATATTTTATACGTCTGGTCGATATATTTCTATATTTGGCCAACATTTTAATAATTTGGCTAACATTTTTCCTATTTCTTATACGCTTGGTTGAGATATTTCTTATTTTGACCACGAGTTTTATAAGTTTGGCTAACATATTTTACTATACTTTATACGTCTGGTCGATATATTTCTATATTTGGCCAACATTTTAATAATTTGGCTAACATTTTTTCTTATTTGACTGTTGGAGTGGAACATAGAACCTGTACTTTTGTCAGGATGTGAAATGTGGTAATGAGCCGACACATTGAAAAACATATATTAGCATTGGAACTAGGTTTCTGCGGAAAGATGCAAAGACCCCCTTTGGCCAGGCAGAAGAATTAATGAAAGTGTAAATGTCTGCTCTGAGAAGCGATAACTTTGCTGGTCAGGACAGCGGGTGCGTGATATGTCATGTTATATGAGAAGCCTAAGACTGATCCGGGGAAGCTTGTTGTGTTCACGGGTAATATTATATGATAAATATAGCTAAACACTCATCGGTGTATGGCCCGATAGATGTTAAGTAAAAGGTACACCTCCCCCAACTGGCCTCGGTGCTCACATCTCTCCTCTATGTCTATGAGAACGGGTTAGTTGAATACTGTGATGACTTGATTATAGTAGTGTATATTATATTCGAAAATGCATTGTGGTGTATAGAGGCCTTGGTAGTAGTAGTTTCGTGTTCTTTACTGTTACTTGGTGACCCTATGACGACACGGAAATAGAAAAGCGAGAGAATGAACACTCTTTTACACCTCCGACACCCTGTTGACGAGGGGGCAGAATCACTCCCGTACATGGTGGTCATCACGAATTAGGTTCCCTGGTTCGATCGCCAACATAATACCGTTTTTTTTTTCTGTAGTATCCCTCTTAACGACGTGTCTCGGCTGTATCCATACGCATGTGACAGATACAACGCCCTCTTTGCCCGGATGTAGCCGTTTCCCACATGTTCATATACAGTGTGATAATATACGTCTATCTTGTGAGTTATCGGTTTACTTCTACCACACTAATGCATACGAGTAGAGCCATGGAGCTTGAAATGGGGAAACGGTAGCCGTGAGCATAAAAGGAAATAAAAAAATGTCTGATAGGAGGTGGCTTTAAAGCGTTGGAACAAGAATCGCTGTGATGAAGGTTGTCTTTTGCAAATTGGAAAACATACTGACTAATATAAAGTTGACAACTGTAATGAGAAATAAAAGGAGTGTTTAAGTACTACATAGAACCCGTACTTTAGTATGACTGTGAAGCGTGGTCAATGAGCAGACAAGTTGAAAAACCTCTAATGCCAGTGGCGTTGTGGATTCTGAGACATAGTTTTTAAAAAGTTCACTAGACACCCGCATGAAACTCCCTCCAAAAACTACAAGGCAACATAACAAAACATACAACGTAGCAGACACATAGATACTATGCCAGCTCTGTAAGGCAACATACTTTGATAATGTAGGCATAACGGCCGCTTTCTAATAATACTGCACACATCTATAAGCAGTGGTAAACCCGTATACACAGATACACGATACTTTCCTAAAGTAGACTCTAACCATGTTCGCAGTGCAGCTATATAGAGGCATGTCTGAGTTGATGTGAAATATTTTTGGTTATTTTTACACCCGGATGTAATAGGCGACAAGTCACAACACAGCTACGATGCGCTGGCAGGGGTGACCTTATCAACTTCACATACTGGTCAATCTATATACAAAGTACACCATCTGTCTTCAAGCCACAAGCGTTTTCAATGTCACAAGAATAACGAACTACTGACATTTAAGATCAGAGTGGCACATGCTGATACTGTTTGTGATATCTCCTACTCATACCACCGGTTTTAACTAAATAAGGACACATACACCTAGCCCATAATCTCCAATCGGCACTTATGAGAAAATTCGAGGGTAGTGTTATTGATCTTTTTTGGATGGCCCGACAATAGGTGTTAATCTTTTAATCCCCTTCCAACCTTTATATGAACATTTATTAATATCGCGAACTATTTGCAATGGCGGAGATATAAGAAATATTATTAACCTGACTTGGTCATTACGATGACGATAATCCCCTGGATTAGCCGTTATGAGAATAAGTATTGATTTTTGGCAACAGCTGTTGAGGTCATATTCTGAATGTTAAGTTAGCTTATATTTTGTGACTCGTAGGTACAATGGTGAAATCTGCTGCCTGTGTTTTTCATCAGCGGTGGGACTTGTGGCCGCGACGACACCCACACCTTGATGACTGGAAATCTTACCCACGACAAAGTTCCGAGATTCGAACCTGTCACTTCCACGGTGTCTGGGGTACCCCCTAAACATACTCCGCAACCAGCACACCACCTCTACTTTTCTAAACATAACCGGGTTAATAACAACCGAGCTCGAAATCACAACTAAGTAACCAAATATTATCAATATTTCTTCTACCACTAGACCACGCCACTGGGATTCGAACCCGATGATAGTGTTCGGAAGTGTTTATCTAGTTACACATCCACTCACCCCACCCCTTAACAACTAATATCACAGAGTCATACCCACTAAAACCATCGGCCCTCTTTACACTTTCAAAGTTTTCATTTGAAGAGCTGTAACCGGTATGCTGATAGTATTTAAGTCCCAGCCACTATAGATAATAGTAACCACCGTTATAATAAACAGTCGACCACTTTACAATAGACATATAATGAAAATATCCTTGGTCTTCTGACTACCGACGCCGCCATTATGCGTTGAATGTGTCAGTGGTAGACCTCCATGCCATTATTTACCCACTTCTCCACTCGATCACCCTGGCTCTTACCAAGGAACGGGCGCTTTCATTTAGCCACTTCGCCACTCGCTCACCCCTTTAAAATGTTCAGAAGCACTTCTCTAGCTATTTTTACACCCACCTGCCCCTTAACAACGACCTGGAGCCTTTATCTAGCAACTCCTCTGTCTCTTAGCAAGGAACCGACGCATTAATTTAGCCACTTCGCCACTCGCCCATCCCTTTAAATTGTTCGGAAGCTGTTATATATGTACATCACAACTCACCAACCCCTTAACAACGAATAACACTAGGCCACACCCACTACAACATTTACTACATGCCATCTTTACTTTTTTAAGGTTTTCATTTGAAGAGGTGTAATCTATATGATGATAGTTTTATAAACCACTACGACCCACTACAGATCATATACACGCCATCTTTACCTTTTTACTTATTACAATTTTCATATCACACCCGGTGCGCCTCGAGGGTTCGAACCGTCTAGCCCCACCACCCACACTCGTCAATGACCGGCTAGTGGTCACTCAGAAATGACTGGCCATGTGGTTACTACAAGACACTGACTGGGTTCAAACCGCACCCGGCGACCGCCCCTGCGCTCGCTCGCCCGCCCCGCGCGCCTTTGGTTGTTGTTTATTTTAATTTTATTTTTTTTTTTAAATTAGTTAAAATATTATACACATAGTTATCTGCTCTTAGAAAAAACATGTCTTTTCTTAGATGTATCGCCCCTTACATATGACCTAAGTACCTACCCTACCCAAACCGCCCTGGCCCCGAGCTGGATTGGGGACAATCCAGCGAAGTCAATCCATAAAGTATAATTAGGAGCAGACAAAAACCCTAACCCCTAAACCCTAACCCTAACCCCTAACCCTAACCCCTAACCCTAACCCCTAACCCTAACCCTAACCCCTAACCCTAACCCTAACCCCTAACCCCTAACCCCTAACCCCAATCCAGCTGGATTGGGGTCAATCCAGCACCACAATCCAGAAAATATACTTAGTTACCCGCTATCCTACTACTCGGATGTTGTTCATAATTCAATACGTCACTCGTGTGACAAAAAGTTACCATTGCACTACGAGCAGGCTACATGGACAAGAAATGCTCAGCTTTATTGTTGGACATGAGAGATTGGGACCAATGGTTCTACAGGAAATAGAGTCGCAAGAAATTCAGGCAGGAATTCAGGATTTGAAGAGTTATAACGATGTTCCAGAAGAAGATGACATGACTTATTTGAATAAATGTGGAATTTTGTACATAATTAAATGTAGATTTTTGTATCCGCAAAAAAAGAAAATATACGACATCTCCAGAAAATAAGCCCTAGTGTATTGTTTTAAGCTAACATTAATATAAGACTCAGTCTTATATTTGGGGAAACACGGTATCTAACCTACTCAAATCTAACAAGTATCTCCTAGACAACGAGTAAATTATAATGATCGGTTCCAATATGCGAATATACTAGCTTTCATATCTGACCTCCACAAATCTATTAATTATCGTAGAGAAAGAGTCAATTATAATGTTATAAATCGATATATCTGACCTTCACAAATCTATTAATTATCTCGTAGAGAAAGTACATTGTGATACCTGAAACTGTCACATCTGACCTCCACAAATCGACACTTTACACTTTCAGTCCTACACGACTTGTCAACAGATATCTAAAGCAGACCGTGTCGCGTTGCGTTATAACGTGTTCATATGGGAGCCGGTCGTTCATAAGGCAATGGGAAATTTTATTTTTCGCATATCCTTTACAGGACATCGCTGTCAACATCAGAATCTTTCAGCTGATTGTTGATTTCTTGGCAAGATTATACTCAGTAGTTTGCCATTGCTTTCTGAGCGACAGGCTCACATACCCCGAATGTTACCGGAGCGGAGAGAACCGCCACCTATTCTCACGTACGTCATGTTACCCACGAGAGTATACGGGATTACGGAGAAAGTCGCTAACGCCTAGGCCAGGGAGATGGGCAATGGCAAACTACTGAACGTAAAAACTTGCCTAGTGAATCAACAGCAGCTGAAAAATGCTGGTGTTTACTGCAACATCCTGCAAGGGATATGCAACATTTTTTAAAAACAATTTAATCTACAGTGGAAAATTGCATTATAAAAAGTCTTGACTATATTATTTTGTAACAGGCAAAACACAAAATAAACGAACCCATTGAATAAGTCATATTTTTTAGTCAATCAATCAAAGAATTAGGTGCCGTCTCCACAATGAAGGAGATGTCAGATGTCACAATGTCAGATTGATGATGCTCGTCCATCTCTTGATGTTATCTTCCCACTTGTATCATTGTCTACCTCTTGCTCGCTTGCCCTCAACCTTGCCTTCCAGTATGGTTTTTATAACAGTGTTATGCCTTTTAACGTGGTCGAAATATTTCACTTTCCTCTTTCTTATTTCTTTCATCAACTCTCTTTTTATTACCAGTTTTTCCAGAACCTCTGTCTTTGATTGGTTTTGTTTCCATGAACTACGACATATTCGTAGGGCTATATCTCCAGGGCCTCTATTCGAATGTCTAGTTGTTTGTTCAATGTCCAGTTTTTTTATGCTCTGAACAAATATTGAAAGTGTAAGAACATATTACACGATGGTCGAGATTTAAGAGAACGAATTATCAACACATCCTGCGGTGGCTGGGACAAACCTAGTTGACCTACCTTAACGATGCCAATAACGATGTGCTCCAGACCAGGCCTGTCCGAGTAGTAATGTAGGACAGTGGCGCCATCTGTCGGCCGGACTGTACACCGGAAGGAGGGAGCTCGCATGCCGGGATATATGGTTGACAAATGGTCGTGGAGGGCGTCCAGGTTTTCTAGAAATTCTTTGGTTGTGGCTCCAAGGACCTGAAAGAGGGTATTTGAATTATTTTCTCTTAGGTGGTCAGCTTAGAGTGGCCGAATGGGTAAGGGGGTTCGCTCTTAAACGTCCTGTGTGCTGATGCCGAGATAATTGGTAAACCCATTGTCAGTTAGACTAAAATGTTGACCTCTTGGACTTGACTTGGGGACTTAAATTACGAGTACTTCAGAAATCGGAGTGGGTTCGCCTGATGGCGTGGAACACTGGCAATAGGGAAAGCTAATCCACACGCAAAAATCAGTCCAGTGCACGTATGTACACTACGCTTGAGCTCAAAGGAGGTGAACGCAAAGAAATTGTTCCCGCTAGTGTGTCTTCAACCTTGAGATGATAGGGAACTTGCATCTTCTAATGACACACAAGAGATAAGCCGACAACAGCATAGCTACCGGCTGGGTCTCCCATATCTAACAGGCAATCGGGAAGGACTAGACTAGTGGTTCTCAACCGGTGGGGAATTCCCTCACCTGGGGGGGGGGGGGAATTTTAGGGTCTCCATGGGAAAAGGAGGGGGTGGAATTAAAATTATTTCAAGATCGCGTTAATATAAGAACCGATTACTTCATACTGTTTTTCCCTCCATATTTTACCTTTCTGTACATCTCGCCCTTCTAAAATTCGCTTTTATAACATAAGTATCCCGCAAATCACGTTTTATGTAGATGGCTAGACTTGTTCTAATATGTTATTAAATTTAGCTTCCATTTTTAAATATACTGTTTGTTAGGGGCGGGGGGAATTTATATGGAGGAAATACGAAAGTGGGAGGGTGTGTCATTCTGAACATATGGTGAATGGGTGCAAGGGCCAAAAAAGGTTGAAAACCACTGAACTAGACGATGTGATACACAAGCCTACCGCCTTATATATATACTGGGGACAGCCAAAGCCGAGGGAAAGCAAATCCGAAGAAATGGTTTGTTCTTAGCCAAAGGCTTCACCAAATGATGTAACGTAAATCGCTTCATGATAACGAATTTATTTCCTAATTAATTTGTCCTGGGTGTCTTATGTCCTGTAGGGCATTTCGTTGTTGGTTCGTTGTTTATCAAATAAAGAGCTGAACAGGGCAGATCAATCAATCGGGTGCCGTCTTCATAATGAAGGTTGGCTGCAATGGACCCTCAAAACCACCTGCCTCAGGCCTTGACTGTACAGTCTGCCAGATATATAATTAATGCGTAGGCTATCTTAAAATTCTGGTTGATTCTAAAAATGATGAATGTCCTCGGGTCTTCAGCTCTAAACTATAGCTGACAAATGTTCATCTGGCTGAGTAGCTATTGTTCGTATTCCTTTGTTTGAATGGGAACTGAGTATTTCATTTGGGTTTAAACTATTGGCCGTTGGTCGTCACTGAGGTTACATGGGTTGTCACTTAGCTTCATTCCTTGATGGCATTAGGCATATCTGAGTGGCAAATGTTGATGAACTGCCCTTTGCTCTTCAACGCAATATAAAGGCGAAGACTCATCCTTCACGGATGAATGCTCACTGATAAGACAGATGTTCCCCGTGTAGGAACACCATAAGTAAGCCACGTAACCACTACCATCATCTGTTAACAGGCGGCACCAGGGTAAGTCCTATCGAATTTCACCACATCCTTTTCTGAATTAAAACTATGGTCAAGTGCCAAGGGATGGATTCTGTGGTAGCTTATAAGCACATAGGGCGATCCCCTCCCTAAACTTTCGCCGTCTAAACTTAAGAGGTAAAATAAGCATATTCTTGCACAGTTATGTTTAGTTTACCAAGTAAGTTAATTACTTCATCCCGTTGTTTAGGGGTGTCCTTCAATTCCATTCAAGCACGGTCTTCCTTAAATCAACATGTCTCCTGGGCTTAAGTAAACACAGCTTGGGGAATACCTGGGCGTAATCTGTTATTACAACTCATCACATTGTAACAGAATCAACAGGCGTTGTGGTGGTCTTAGAATAATATAATTGTCTGAGAATGTGGATGTTAACTCTCAAACTGTATGTTGAAAAATCTCTTCTGGTAGTGCAATGAAAATGTCACATATACTAACCTTGAGAACTAATGTACTAACCTTGAGAACTGGTATACTAACCTTGAGAACTGGTATACTAACCTTGAGAACTGGTATACTAACCTTGAGATCTGGTATACTAACCTTGAGATCTGGTATACTAACCTTGAGATCTGGTATACTAACCTTGAGATCTGGTATACTAACCTTGAGATCTGGTATACTAACCTTGAGATCTGGTATACTAACCTTGAGATCGGGTATACTAACCTTGAGATCTGGTATACTAACCTTGAGAATCTTGTCGTAGCCGGACTCCTTGCAGTAGATAAAGAACATTTTCCCAAACAGCTGCAGCACGGTGGCGGCGTCCACATCTGCGGGAACGGTCCATGTTTATTATAAGATCTATCACTATTTATCAGTGTTTATTATAGGACTGATAACTATTTATAAATGTTTATTATGAGATATATTACTATTTATCAATGTTTATTATGAGATCTACTTCTATTTATCAATGCATATTATACGATTTTTCACTATGTATCAATGTTTATTATAAGATCTATTACTAGTTATTAATATGTATTATAAGATATATCACTATTTGTCAATGATTTTTATCAGATATATCACTATTTATCTATGTTTATTATAAGATCTATCACTATTTATCAATGTTTATTATATTATGTATCACTATTTATCATTGATTATAAGATCTATCACTATCTATCAATGCTTATTATAAGATCTATCACTATTTATCAATGTTTATTATAAGATCTATAATTATTTATCAATGTTTATTATAAGCTTTATCACTATTTTTGAATTTTTATTATTAGATTTTTCACAATTTATCAGTGTTTATTATTAGGTATATCACTACTTATCACTCTGTTTATTATAAGATCTGTCACTATTTATCAATGTTTATTGTAAGATTTATCAATATTTATCAATGTTTATTATAAGATCTAGCACTATTTATCAATTTTTATCCTGGTGAAGGGGTTTACGGCTTTCGCCGTAACCCCGTTTCTTCTCGGGAGTAACGCAGCTGCGCCCGAACCGGTCGCTCAGAAAGTAATGGCAAACTACTGAGCGTAATCTTGCCTAGTACATCAACAGCAGCTGGAAAATGCTGGTGTTGACTGCAACGTCCTGTAAGGGATATGCAACATTTAAAAAATTACAATATCTATTACTATTTATTAACGTTTATTATAAGATCGATCACTATTTATCAATGTAAAATAAGATCTATCAGTATTTACTAATGTTTATTGTAAGATCTATTACTATTTATTAATATTTATTATAAGATCTATCATTATTTATTGGAAGTAGGCGTGAATAATTATGCAAGTTCAGATAACTATTATAAGATTTATATTGACAAATTAAAATCCATCATGATGAAGTATAGGCCTACGAGTTATCGTGACTATAATAATATTTTTATGACAAATTAAATTTCATCATTATTAATTTTACAATTTAGGATGATTATTATAAGATTTATATTAACTAATTAAATTCCACCATGATTATTTAAAAATTTCATTCTTTCATTAGATCGGCCATTCCAAAGACTGGTGTTGACATCATCTGATGCCATCCCCCGCTGTCTCCTGTTGTCATTAAAATTTTCTTCAGCTCAGCAACATAAGTCTGTTCCCCAATATCATGACAAGATACAGTTGCTTTCTACAGTGTGACATTCTTCTTCTTACACCCTGGATCGTGTCCTGCAGACTGTTTAGTTATAAATCTTCGTGCCTCTTATTATTTAAAAAAAAATAAACATTATCCCGTAATAGTTTCTTGCTATGGGTGTGTGGTATGAGAGCGTCATCACGTTGGGTAGGCCTAGAACAAAGGCGAAGATGCGTCCACTCTTCCCCTCACTGCGGCAAGCGACGAGACCAGGCGTCGGACACACGTGCAACCGTGCTCATGGCATTACCAGCAGTGTCGGTTACCAACAGCCCTGGTGGGCCCGTCATGTCATAGTATAGACAATTGCAACATGGAGGTCAGGGTGGCTGAATGGAGAGAGAAGAACGTGATTTCTTAAACATCTGGTATGCTGATGCCGAGGTAGCGGGTTAAACCCCTAGATATGTCAGTTAGACTAAATTGTTGACTTCTCGTCCTTGACTTGAAGACGTAAATTACATGAACTTCTGAAGTCGGAGTGGATTCACCTGATGGTGAGGGACACTGATTATAAGGAAAGCTAATCCATACGCAAAATTCAGTCCAGTGCTACTAGAAGTCGCAGCACGTATATTATGGAATACGCTTGGGTACACACAACAAAACATTCCTTTTTATCTGCTGTGTAAAAGGTGTATACTTTATCCAATGTCGTGAACACCTTCTTAATTTAATTTCATCTCTGTCTAGCGGGTTCTTTGCATTCTGCGACAACATAACATCCCGCAGGTTTCCCAGATCTTCTCAGCCAGCTCCACACGACCGCACAAGAAACAAGTGGTTTCGACTCATGAAATAACTCATCATCATCATGCGTCATGCCGATAAATGTTTCGCCATCTCACACGATCACCATAGTTGTTGATTAGCTCCGTTTTCTTGTCTCGGCCATGCCACATAGCCAAGCCACCCAGGTATTCACTTCTCTGCCTTCCACTTGTTCTTTGCCCATCAATCTTGCTAGTTGCCACTAAGCTCTCTAATTTATTTCTTCTCATAACGTGCCCAGAAAATAGTCACTGTCTGCGTCTAATTTCTCTAATCAGTTATGGTTTTTATCGGCCTATTGTAGGACTTGCTCATTGGTTTTTGTTTATGTCTATGGTATTCATAAGCATGTCCTTCAGAAACCATACGTCCACTGCCGTTGGTGTGTTTCAGCTTGTCTGCCCACTGTCCACATTTCACACCCATACAAAATGAATAACTGGACGCCTGCCACGTAATAGCAGTCACCTGTATTTTTACTCCTGTTGTGAAATGAACAGTGACGCCTCATAACATGTGGGAATAAAATTAGTG
Source organism: Cepaea nemoralis (assembly GCA_014155875.1). Classification (NCBI taxonomy): domain Eukaryota; kingdom Metazoa; phylum Mollusca; class Gastropoda; order Stylommatophora; family Helicidae; genus Cepaea; species Cepaea nemoralis. The sequence goes on along the minus strand of JACEFZ010016762.1, from coordinate 138,885 downwards.
GAAATGCGGTAGATATGTGGAAATGTAAACGTTATAAGATAACACAAAGTAATGCAGCTTTACAGCTGTGTTTTCCGTATTCGTGTTCTGTAAAACTGTATTACTGTGTTATCTTATACGAGGGGGCTTCAGATGAAAACCTTAAAAGTGTGACAGATATTACAATAACCATGCCATTGTTTTGTAACCTATCAATATTGTTGTTAATGATTTCAAGAGTGTTAAACACGTTACACCCCTTGCAGACGAACACGGTGACATCACACGGGCAGTTTAAAGACGACCACCTCAATTTTGACATGCACTAAAGAGGAGCAGCTTTTTTTTTTAATCAGGGAAGGGTTGAAAGCTATAGAAATTCATCGGCGAATAAAGGTCCAGTATGGTAATGCATGTCTTTCAGCCCAGCAAGTGTATAAGTGGAGTAGGAGGTTTAAAAACTCTTTCGATCCGATGAAGAGGTACAGCAGGTGGTGCATGAGTGGTTACTCACGCGATCAAGAGAATTTTCTTTTCTACGGGAATCCAAGCTCTTTATCGGTGCTGGAAGGCTAGCATTGAATGCAGTAGTGACTAAATCGAAAAATGATACATTTGATTTTTACTTTTTCGGAATATATTCACACAACAACACACACACACACAAAACATTTCAGGTTTTCATTTAAATCCATCTGGTATTTGTCTTACAACATGTAGATCTAGAAATCTTATAATGCTGTTTGGTTGAACTATGGTTACTTACTGAGCACTTTGCACGCGGCTCCCACCAGGTCATAGGAGATGCTGTCTTCATAGACTTGACGCACCAGAAAGTCTCCCTCCATGTCTAGATAGGCTTCCTGTCTGGAAGACAGTCAGTGTCTTCGTTACCGGCGATTTTCATGTTAGATCTTTCAGTCCAACAGTCTGGCAGTGTTCCTTTATGTCAATCCGGCATAAATCTAGCTGTTTCTGCCCACTAACCTATTCTGTGGATATTAATGTGGTTGTTGTCCCCTGTCTCCATATCAGTAGACGAAATTCGATTGCTTTAAATATGCTAGGATAACATTTCAATTTTGTATTTATTTTATATGTGGACGACCAGTTTACAGCCTCCCTGACGATTTCAAACTTGTGAGTGATCAACGAAACAAATGGCGTGCGCGCATGAGTTAATTTTGCTTATGTTCGAGATGTCTAGTCAGCGTATCCTAGGCGCTTACTGCGCTTAAACTTCCGGTGTGCTGACGTTAAGTACAGGGTTCAACCCCTACACAAGTCTGCTGAAATTCAACCTTGACTTCTCGTTCAGAAAGTAATGGAAAACTCAATCAATAAGGTGCCATCTCCACAACAAAGGTAGGCTGCAATGGATCTCCAACACTGTTTCTCGCCCTGACTGTACAATCGGTCAGATTGATGTTCGTCTATCTCTTGATGTTATCTACCCACTTGTATCGGTGTCTACCTCTAGCTCTCTGGCCTTCAAACTTTCCCTCCAATATGGCTTATTTTTAAAGTGTTATGTCTTTTAAAGTGTTGAAATATTTCACTTGCCTCTTTTTTATTTCTTTCGACAACTCTCTTTTCATTCCATGTTTTTCTACAATCTCTGTATTTGACTGATTTTGTTTCCATCAAATATGAGATATTCTTCTGTATATCCACATATCCAGAGTCGCTATTGGATTTTCGAATTGCTTGTTCAATGTCCAGGCTTCCGCGTCATATACTAGTGTTCAATATACATAACATTTGATATGTTTCATTTTTAGTGTGATGTTAATCTCTCTAGATATTAATACTGATTTCATGCTGTTGAAAGCTTCTTTTTTTTTTTGACCATTCCTATTCTCTTTTTTTATTTCTGTTTCACTTCTGACATTATCTGTTATTACATGTCCAAAATAGGAGAAACAATTTACTGGACGTAAACTTGCCATGTAAATTAAACTGGGGTTGGGGTTGATGTAAAGGACATGCAACCTTTGTTTGTTGTCTTATGCTAGACGTCAAGGCGTCAGGTGATCTGTCTCGAGATCTGAGAAAACTTTCACTTCCCTGTGTTAGTTATGCTGTAAACATTTGTGAACACTGGTCGCGCCCCACAAACTAATCAAACTAGAGGCAGAACAGATATCCTTACACGTTATACGAGGGACGTTCAGAAAGTGATGCACCACACCGTTTTTCTCAGCTTCTTCTTCTTCTTCTTTCGTTCGCCTGAACTATGTTTATAACTGCAATGTTGTCTCTTGTATGAATCTAACAGTCTTTTTTAGTTCATTCAGCGGTTCATAGAGTTTATCTTCCATTGTTGTCTCTCTAGGCCAGAGACAACACCAGCTAATAATGAAGTTAGAAACATGACAATTTGCACACTTTAAATATGGCATGTTCCGATTGTGTGCACCAAATTGCAAGCAATCGGTCAAATAATATGGTTGTCCTAAACCGTTGAAATGGAGCGTGTTTAGAACTTACGTTATAAGCACCGAATTGTGAAAGATTTCTCTTTGCAGATAAGTAATCTATTGTGAACATTAACAAGCATTGCAAACTTACATTAAGACATGGAACAAAACCGCAATCAACGTTTTCGCAGAGTTCGGCCGCACAAGAATCCAGGAAACATGCCTGCTTCTCTTTCTCACGACAATGCGCGACCGCACACAAGTCTGTAAACACGGGAAGCAATCACCAAACAGAGTTGGAATATACTACCCCATCCACCCTATAGTCCCGATTTGGCACCCTCTGATATTCATCTGTATGGTCCACTTAAAGATGCACTCCGTGGAACAGGGTTTTAAGATGATGAAGGAGTGATTTATGCAGCGAAGAAATGACTACATGATCAAGACAAAATCTGGTACGTACAAGGAATACATGCATTTGTTTCGCGCTGGCAACAAACAGTTCATGTTGATGGGGATTATGTTGAATAATATCGATGTTTACATGACATATACATGTATATTGTGTATAAATTCCGTGCTGTGTCAATAAACGATGTGGTGCATTACTTTCTGAACGCCACTAGGGGAATATTCGGTACGTTTTAAGACGGACGGCACCTGTAAACCAGGAACACGTTATTCCTAAACCAGGGGCCGGCAACGATAAAAAAGCGGCACTTCAAAACCAGTCTTACCTAAGTGGCCGTTCGATGTTAACTTTAATAAACAGTTAATAGATCGAAGGTGTCATCTTTACAGGTGATTAGATAAATGAGACCTTCACACGTGATACTTAGATATACTGTATGTTGATACAAGCGGATTTAGCAATATCATATTCGTATTGCTATTATTACAACTGCCGTCTACGTTGCGTATGGGTTACGGACGGTTCGTAATCCCGCATACCGCGTTCGAAACACAACTGCGGGCGATTTGGCAGGAGACTGCCTTGCGTTGGGTATTTTGTAAAATTGTATGAGTGTCTGTCGCTCAGAAAGCAATGGTAAACTACTGAACGTAAACTTTCCAAGCGATCACAAACAGCCAAAAATGGCTGGGGTTGACTGCGACGTCCTGTAAAGAACATACAATTAACTTTTAACTACTACATCTGTGTTTGCAACTACTACAAGTACTTCTACAACTACTAGTACTACTACTATCATGCTGCTGTTACTACTATTTCTACTACAGTTACTGATATTGCTACTACTACTACTACTACTACTACTACTACTACTACTACTACTACTACTACTACTACTACTACTACTACAACTGCTACCACCATCACCAATACCACTACTATTTCTACTACTACTACTGCTATTACTACAATTACTACTACTATTACTACTAAAACTACTACTACTACTACTTTTAATACTACTACTACTATTACTACTACAACAATTACTTTTACTACTACTACTACTACTACTACTACTACTACTACTACTACTACAACTGCTACCACCATCACCAATACCACTACTATTTCTACTACTACTACTGCTATTACTACAATTACTACTACTATTACTACTAAAACTACTACTACTACTACTTTTAATACTACTACTACTATTACTACTACAACAATTACTTTTACTATTACTACTACTACTACTACTATTAATACTACTACTACTACTATTACTACTACTACTACTACTACTACTACTACTACTATTATTATTAATACTACTACTACTATTAATACTACTGCTACCCTTACTACTACTGCTACTACTACTACTACCACTATTACAACTATTACCCCACCCCCCACCCCACCCCCCCCCCCCACCCCCCAGTCTTCCAAACACCAGCATAACTGCATTTCAGAACACAATCAGGTAAGACACGATTCATGCGTGCTTTCTTCAGATAGCTGTCGCCATAATGTAAACAAACATTGCCTAGTACGTGTCAACAAGGCCAGGCGCTCACACCTGCACGTTCCCATTAGCATCAGCGAAACTGCACGCGCAGACTGCCCCAGATGCCAGCGTGTTTACGCTTTCCCCTAACCAGGCAGTCCGAGGTGATACCTGTCAGATCGTGGGCCAGGAGTTTAAATATAACACAGAGAGACGGGTCGGCCAGTGTTAAAATATAATACTGGATGGTGGGCCAGCAGTTAAATATAACACTGGGTGATGGACCAGTCGTTAAAATATAACACTGGATGATGAGAAACTTGCTTCCAGTCCAACATAGAGGAAAGGCGGTTGAGCTGTTAAGGTCGCTGTGGTGTTTATGTTTGTGGTTACGGTTTTCTTACGCATTTGTCTCGTGTTGGACTGGTAGTGCATGGATCCGTAACCCAACTATTGAGTTATGTGCGTGGAGTGACACTGTGAACTGTAGATTGCATGTGGAGTATTCTTACATCTGTCCGCAGTTGTTTGTATCGTGAACTGCGTGTTCAGAAAAATGGCGGCCGGTCGGTTGCTGAAAAAACTGGGTTTGCCTTATGTAATAATGTGTGGCTGCTTGTCTTCTAGTGACTGCCACTTCCATCGACGATAAACTGTATTTTTCGTAGGGGACTTTTGTGTTGGCATTCTGGCAGCGGTATTATGCATAGTACACCTGTGCGGGCTGTTAGTTTGTCGAGACTCCTGTCTGTTCCACTTTACATAAGGTGTATTGGGGAGCATTTTGTATGATATTCGCTTGTACAGGAACAGAGCATTGTGGGCGACCCTTTACCGTGAAGTTGGAACCACGACTAATAATGATGAAACACCCCCCCCCCCCCCCACACACACACACCCATTTTTTTTTGCATATCCTTTACAGGACATCGCTGTCAACACCAGCATCTTTCAGCTGTATGTTGATTTCTTGGCAAGATTACGCTCAGTAGTTTGCCATTTCTTTCTGAGCGGCCGGCTCACATACCCCGTAAGTTACCGATGCGATTCGAACCACTGCTGTTCTCACCGTCATCACGTTACCGACGAGAGTATACGAGATAACGGAGAAAAATGGATGACGGGTCATTCGTTAAAATATAACACTGGGCGATGAACCGGCCGTTAAAATATAACTCTAAGTGATGGGCCAGCCATTAAATAGTGAAAGGCCACCCCTTCTTCTTCTTCTTCTTCTTCTTCTTCTTCTTCTTCATCTTATTCATCTCCTCGTCTTCACTCTCTCAGGATCCATAACTTTTAGTTCTTCTCCTCCTATGCCATTTATTCACCAATTGGGACAAAGACCCTAAAATTAACACAGGCCAAGATGTCCCATCTTTTACCATCTCGTGCAAGTCTCTCAATGTACTTCCCTTATAGACATGTATGTCCTTAATTCTCTTCTCATTGTGTATTTAGATCTCCCGTTATTTTGTTTACCTTGTGGATTCCAGACAAGAGACTGTCTATTTATATTGTCCTCAAGTTTTCACAGTTTATGTCCTGCCCAGCGCCAGCGTCTTTTCCTGACCTCTTGGTTCACTGGATGGACCAGCGGTTAAAATATAAACACTGGGTGACTGACCAGCGGTTAAAATATAAACACTGAGTATCGGACGGTTGTAAAAATGTAACAATGGATGACCATCAGGCGTTGAACTAATTTGACTATAAAGAGAATAAGTTTACATCTTATCCCAGGCTTTTGTATTTTGAGATCATATAACTGAGTTGTTTGTGAACCTGAGTGATGGTTAGTTGCGCAGTCACCTCACTAATGAGCTTGCTGTCCAAAGTGAATGAATGTCTATCCCAGTGCTTACCAAAGAGGTGGTCCGTCAACCGGTGACAGTCCGCGAGCCCTTCTTTGCAACGTGAGTTGAAAAAAGTAAGAAAAATGTTAAATATTTTCTCCTTTGAGGATTGTTTAGAACTTTTTAAAAACAAGATTGTCCTTTTCTCAAAACATGATATCCGCACCGTTTTATGGTGATTTAATTTTAAAATAAATTGAGCCTGCAGCCGTATAGCCCAAGGAGTATTTATTTTTAAGGAGAAGCGAATCATTGGTTCAATGGGAAAGTTAAAAATAGTGACCAGCTGAGACCGACACTAAAAGCCGGCCCAGTCGACGACATTTGTTTGTTGACGACGTGCGTTTCTTTTGTTTCCTATGTGACGAAAAGTGAGAAAGATGCACATTATAATTTGCTGATTGTCATAAGATGCAGAACATACGTGATTTTCGTTGTACGATTATAATGCGTTTTGCCATCGTCTGAGCGAGTGAAGGTGTTAGATACATCTGCAAAGTATTTTTCATTACAGCTGGACGAAAGCACGGACGTTGCCAACTTAGCGATTCTGATGGTGTATGTGAGATATCGATACAAAGACAACTTGAAAGAAGAGTATTTCTTTTTCGTCAATGAGCATTATTAAGACAAAATACAGAAACAGTATGGAAATTTGTTCTCCTTTGCGGGTAGCGCTGTCTACAATCGAGCCACGATTTGATAAGCTTGTAAATAATAAACAGGCCCACCCCTCGCATTAAATAGTTACTGTTAGCAGCTGATCATTAAATCATTTTTATTACAACATACTGTAATTTAGTCAGCTTGTTTAAAATCTGATTTGGTATCGTTTTCCAAGATATATTTTATTTTTATTTTATATTGGTGTTCATTACTGTCGGTGTATACGAGTATATACACCTTTACAAGAAGACCTAAATGTAGTTTTGACATTTGAAAAATTTTTGATTTGTAAATCTCTACAATAAAATTTTTACTCATGAAAATGGGACCACCATTAAATAAATCACCGTCATCCAATAATATTATGGAGCAGTATTTAGCGCACCGGGACAACACCCACAATTACGTTAAATCTTATATTTATATTAAAATGTATATTGAGGTCATATAAAATTCCAGATTACAAGGAGAAAAATTTTTTTTAAACGGCACCGGTCCCTGGTGCAAAAGGAAAATTTTATGTCGGTCCGCGAAAGTGAAAAGTTTGGGAAGCACTGGTCTATTCTCATTTTTGTAGCCATGTTTTGGAGATTGTTAGCTTTCGGATCTAGCTGAAATTTGGAGTGATTGGTAAGATGTCTTCCATTTTTGTTTGATTGTCTGATCTGCCCATTACCACTGTACCAGTTCTTTTGTCTGGTTTTAGTATTACCCGTTTTCGTTGGCGTGTAGTGATTGCTGTTCTAGTTGATTAAAGAACCTGTTAGATTATCGTTGTGAGGTATTGATGTTCTTCTGTATATTCTATCTTTCTTGGTGAAACCTCATTCAAGAACTTGGTGCGGTCTTGATGTTCTATATACCCCATCTCTCTTTGTGACAATTAACTCTTTCACTACCAAACAAAAATTGGGCTGTGACCAAGCAGAAATTTATGGCAGAAAATTGGAAGTAGGGGTGTGTTACAATAATGATTTTAAAATGGTTAAAATAGTAGCAGATCTATTGTATTACATATCAAATTAAAGAGGATTGCACAAGGAACATGACAATGTTAATAATTAATTGATAGGTTACACATTGTCAGGGTCTTAAACTTGGCTCGCTAACCTAACACATGTGAGACAGTACAAGTAAAACGTGATTTGACGTAAGACTCAACGACACACCGTTCAATGGATTTATTCACAGATCAAATACATTACGATGATCACAACAATATATACTTGATACTTCAATACACTTACATCCACAATACAGCTCACAAGTCTAACTCTCAAGATGTTCAGACACTCGACTTTCAGCACAGAAAAACCACACAACGCCTTTCTCTCATCATGCGTCCGCCCAAGTCCGTGTCCCAGAGCTGTCTGCCGCTAGTTCGCAACTTGCCTCCCACCTGAGGTGGCTTCACGAGGCATGCGTGCGTCTTGCGTCGTCCTGGCCTGACCGCTGGTCGTTCGTCAGCCAGCAATCTTGCAGGCCGGTAACTACCACTCGCCTGGCGGCGTAACGAAGTTGCTGCATCCCTGCTGGGAGCTAAGTCGCCTGGCGGGCGTAACGATGTCACTGCATCACTGTCCCCTTTCTGGACTCTGACACGCTCCCCCGGCAAATTCATGAAAGATGTCATCTTTCATGTATAATATATGTACATACTGGGTTACTATTCTAACCTTGTCAGAGTCTACCCTTCTGTTGTTATATACATTGGTATCAACATACAAATAAATACACATATGCCATAGAAATATATAAGAAATGGAAGTTGCATTCAACGACATGTGGTGTTAAACCTTTAACACATGTATGGTTTCATCCTCTCGATGGCTGATTACCTCAATTGCATTAATGACCCAGTCAGATCGGTAGTACCAGCTTCACGCATCTACCTCGCAGCTTCCAAAAAAAACGTAATAATATGGTTCTTGAAACAAAAACCATCTAGCTAGACCGAAATACGGCTTTATATAAGTCGTATAAAACGCTCAAACCCTGACCTTATTTGGCCAGTAGCTCTTGTGTTGGTCTGCAATGTCGGCAGCCCTCTGCCATGCCCAGTAGATGGCTACCTGTTGTGTCAACAATCTGGCAACAGCATGGCTATTTATACGCAACACATTACTGAGTACATTTCAACTTATGGCCCTTTGTGTAATGCTGTAATAACACATAAATGAAAGGGAAATAATTTTCACATTAATGAAATACAATAATTTACAATCATTATCCTATTTCTTAGCCTCATTGCTTGACGTTTCTTCATATTAACGAGAAAAAGTCGGTAATATGAATACATTAATCAAGATATGATTCTAAGATTACACTACTTAAATATATAAACACACAATTCGTGTATTTAACTTTGTTGATTCCTAAAGATTTTAGAATCGTCATAGATTTTTAAACTTTTATTTGTCGTCTGCTAATTTTGTTCTAAATTTCTAACTAATCCGGAAGTACACACGAACACTAAAATCAGCTGATGTTTAAGCTTGTAGAACACACTTGTTCCGGTCTGATGTAGTTACGGAAAGTACCATGTTCTCACAGTTCATGTGTTGGATGTTTCACTACAAAACCTTCTGGATTACGATTGACTGTTCATGTGTTAGATGTTTCACTACCGAACATTATGGATTTCTGTTCACTGCAATGGTGTAGCTGTCAATGTTTAGTTTACATGTTCACACACGTCTTTAAAATATCCCTGGAATGTTCCACACGCAGATGTCACTGTCAAATTGGATAGTTCGCTTACGGTAAGTTTTTTGAGCGAATGTGACACTGTTCTTGTTCTTGGTATATACAATTAATAAAGTTCGCTTTCTACCACACACTACACAATTATACACGACAATCACTACATGAATTAGTAAAATAAGAACACTATATATAATGGGAGTAACCCCTATCACATTATATTGTAGACATTGCACAGCTTTTTGTGAATGGAATAAATTATTCACTTATAAATGGCTGTGTCGGTCTGAGTGTATTTGTACACACTGCACTCAGACATTGGTGCTTCCTGGGTCGGTTGGACAACGGGACAAAAGATCGGCAATTGAATTGGATCTGCCTGGGATATGTCGAACCTCAAAGCTATAATCTTGAAGTTTAAGAGACCAGCGCGCTACCATATGATTTGAAGGTACACCTGAATTTATAAAACGCAACGGGCTGCTTTCAGATTCCACGATGAAATGGCGTCCTAGAAGAAATCTGGACAATTTTGTTATACCCACCACTAAAGCTAGGGCTTCCAATTGAGGTATAGACCATACCCGTTCTCTGGGCTTTAGTTTCCTGGACACGAAGTACACGGGATGGAGGATGTTATTGTACTCTTGCAACAAGACTGCTCCAATCGCCACGGAGCTAGCATCTGTACGCAATCTGAAAGGTAAATGGAGGTTGGGCGATTTCAGGATGAGATTATTTAAACTGTTCTCAGAAAAACATGCTAGTACTTTATGGAATGCAATTTTTAGGCATTCATTGTTTACAATTTTCTCTGGTTTATCTTTTGTTAGTAAATTAGTAAACACTTCGGTCAGTTCTGAAAAATCAGGAATGAACTGCCGGTAATAGTTTATCAGTCCCAACAAACTTCTGACTTGTTTTTTTTTGTAGTCGGAAGTGAGAGTTTTAGTATCTTGGACACAATGTTATCGTCTGTCGTGACAAAGCCGTTGGATATTTTGTACCCCAAGAAGGATATTTCCTGGTAGGCTATGTCTACTTTCGCAGGCTTTACTGTCAGTCCGTGCTGTCTAATACGTTCAAAAGTCTGTTCTAACGTCTTAATGTGCTCTGTCATTGTCTCTGTGTGAACACAGATGTCGTCGATATAGCAGATTATGTTAGGGATGTCTACTAGGAGAAGTCGTGTCATACGTACGAATGTGGCAGGGGCATTGACAAGCCCAAATGGAAGTTTGCACCATTCGTACAGTCCCCAAGGTGTGGCAAATGCTGTCAGATGTCTGCTCTGTTCGTCTACTGCTATTTGCCAATATCCTTTCGTCATATCTATCTTCGTAAAGAACCTAGCGTCTGTCAGTTCTGTCAGAAGATCGTCAGAGTTAGCCATTGGCTCAAGATCTAGAACAGTTATTTTATTAAGCTTTAGATAGTCGATACACAGTCTTATTGTATTGTCCTTTTTGCGTACTATGACCATTGGAGATGAGAAGTCTGATTGGGATCGTCTTATGATGTTGTTTTTATCGAAGTTGATGATCTCCTGATGTAAATGTTCTTTGTAATGTAATGGGATGGTGTATGGTCTGCATCTTATGGGTGTGTTTGATGTGAGTGTGATATGATGCTGTACTAATTCTGTTTGTCCTGGGTTGTTGGAAAAGATGGTGTTGTACTGTTGTATAAGCTGTTTGCAACTGTTTGTCTCTGCTTGAGTCAACTTTGGGTTGATTTTGATCTCCTTCAAGCAGTTTGTCGTGTCTAATGCAGGTGTTGGAATCTCGTCACTAACATCGTCGTCTTCGTGATCTATTATCACTGTACAAGCTGTCGTATCGTCTTGTTCGTTGTCTCTGTTGTGGTATGGTCTTAGCATATTTATGTGAAATATTTTGTGTTTGTCTTTTATTTGGATTTCGTAGTCTACAGGTGAAATCTGTCTCGTCACTTTAAAAGGTCCCTGCCAAGAATCAGTCAATAAGTGTCTGTCACTAGGTAGTAGAAGAAGACCGTCCTGTCCAGTAGTCAACGTTATTGTCCTGTTACCTTTGTCAGCATACTGTCTATAATTAGCACCAGATAATTTTAGTGCATTCTTTGCAATAACACAAGATTTGATGATTCTTTCACGCAATGATGTAACATATACGTATGATGATATGGGATTAAGTACTGGAGTAGAGTCAGTTAACATTTGGTGATAAATGGTCAATGGGCCACGTGGTTTGGCACCATAGATAAGTTCAAAAGGAGAGAAACCGGTACTAGAATGAGGTACCTCGCGATAAGCAAAAAGAATAGCTGGTAGATATACATCCCAGTTATTGGGGTGCTCTTGCGTGACTTTTGCAAGCATGTGCTTTAGATCCCCGTTAAATTTTTCTATTACTCCACTAGAGTGAGGATGGTACGGGGAATTGAAACATTGCTTCACTCCCAACATTTTGGTGAAAGCTTGGGTAGATGTGGCAATAAACTGAGTGCCCCTTATCAGATTGGATAGTATCTGGAAAACCCATCCTAGAAAAAATATGGAAGAACACTTCCATTATGTCATTGGCAGTAATGTTCTTTAGCGGAATAGCTTCTGGCCAGCGACTACATTGATCAATGACAGTTAGAATATATTTATTCCCTCTAGTTGTTGTATGATTAAGAGGGCCCACTATGTCGACAGATAGTTTTTCAAAAGGTCGACTGGCTAAGTCAGTAACTTGTAACTTTGCCTGTGGGTGTTTACCTTTTTTTACCAGTTTCTGGCAGGTGTCACAACTTCTGCAATATTCTTTAATGTCATTGCAAAATTTGGGCCAATGAAACTGTGTCAGTAACCTTGATCTGGTCTTAACGTATGCCATATGCCCTGCAAGAGGTATATCGTGGGCAAGATGTAAGGCTTGCTTGCGATAATTAGTTGGCAAAACAGTTTGCTCTGTTGTATTGTCACCTCTGGTATAATACCTGGTGAGTATATCATTTTTCACAGCAAAATGCCATTTTGCATTCTTGGTTACCTTTGGCTTTTGGCCGATCAGGTTAAAGTATTTTGATAATGAAGGCTCAGCTTTTTGAGCTGTTACAAACGTTTCCTTCATAGTGTTAGTAGGTAGTGATACTGAGCTAAGCATTTGTATAGCCTCAGTTTGATTACTTTCATCTTGCACTCTAGCAGTAGATCTAGTTACTGCGTTCACACATTCAATGATATCAGATGGTGATGGAACAATGTTATCAATGATGTCATGAGATGTTAGTGCTACATTAGCTACCATACATTCAATAGGTGGTGTGACATTTTCAATGATGACATTGGATGGTGATGTTATGTTATCATCAATACACATAGATGTTATGTCATGAGGTTTATTATTCACCTCTGGTAAATTTCCAATAATTACAGCACACACTGGGTTTGTTAATGCAGCGCACTTTACTTTCCCAGTGAGGAAAGGTGTTTCAATATATGCCCATGCTAATGGGTATTTCTCAATATTGCCTGAGAATGTTCTGCATGTTACGTGCCTGCCTGTATAGTCTGTAGGCATTATGAACGTTCTCTTCAGACCAATAAGTGAACTGCCCGTGTCACGAAGGACGGTGGCTGACTTGCCATTCACATATCCGTGATGGACGATTATCTTGCCTTTTGAATCTACTACCAAATTAGCTTCTTCATTGGCAATAGGGATGGCGTGACCGCATGTTAAAATACCATCTTCATAAAGGTGTTACAAACAGAGCATTTATTTGCGCCTAACAATGCAAAAGCCTGTGCTGAGTTCACAGGATGTTCTCTCTGGTTGTTCTTCATCTGACGACGAACTATCAAACAATGCGGCATTTGCTTTGTTGTTCATTTGCCTGCCTTACAATCTTTCCGATTGTGTCCGTACGCCGTACAGAGGAAACATTTACGCAAACTTCTGAAGGATTTACGCTCCTTATCTCTTCTGTTTACCATGTTTAGTAGGTAAGTATGGTATCCTGGGTGCTTATCGCACATTTCATTCTGATGATGTGAAAATTTACAATAATTACAGTGATTAAACTTCTCAGAGGTAGGCCTATGAGGTTTCTGCCTACTGTAGGGTTTGTACATTAGTTAGCCGCTGCTACAAAATTAATGTCAGTAGCTTCAGTGGCAAAACAATGTTTGTTGGCTGTGTAATACGCCGAACCACGTCTCTCAATCTCATCTACACTAATGCATTCATTCTCTTGCAAAAATTTTGAAAATGCTGATGGAATGGATGAAATGATTTTATCTCTAATGATCAGATCTTCTAGTCTCTGATAATTTTTGTCAATTTTAGCTGCTGAAGTCCATTTGGTGAATATATCTCGGACTAAGCAGAGGTAATCAGAAGAACGTTTGAGTCGGTTTTGGGCTCAACTTGCTGAATTGTTCTCTGTAACCTGCCTCATCTAACATAAAATGTGCCATAATCTTAGATTTCAGATAATGGTAATCTTTCTGAGGTCTTTGGGGATGGTTTCAATGACTTTAAGAGGTTCCCCTGATAAACTCCTCATATAAACAATATTCCATTCAGACAGTGGAACTTGGTAATGTTCCATTAAAGTTTCAAAATTTTGGTAAAGGCTGCGATGCAGTCACCCGAGGTATAATTACGTACAATACCTTGATATTTCTTGTACTGGTTTTCTTTCTCCAGTCTCTTAGATTTCTTAGACTCTTTGTTAATGGCAGTCTCAGTGTCAAGTTGTTTCATCTTCAACTGTAACTCCAGTTCTTCTCTCTTACTCTGAGCTGTTATTTCTGCCTTCTTCAACTCACTATCTATCTCAGCTTGCTTTAAGGCTGTTTCTGCCTTCTTAAGTTCACTGTCTATCTCAGCTTGCTTTGCTGCTAGTTCTAATTCGGCTTGCTTTGTCTTTGCAGCCATTTCTAATTCGGCTTGCTTTGTCTTTGCAGCCAGTTCTGCTTCTGCTTGCTTGGCAGCTCGTTCTGCTGCTCTTTCATCGCGTTCAGTAGCTTTCTCGCGAAGGTGTTCAGAGTATTTGTTCTCACTCCACTTTGTTAACTCATCACATGTTAACTTTAATTTTAACCCCATATCGATGAAATCATTCAATGAAGACATGATGAAAAATGTCAAGGAAATATCAGCCACACAAAATATGTTATAAGTGGTTAGTAATGAACAATTTACAATTGACTTGTATTGACAATACGTGCCTAAAATTGCATCCTTAAAGTAAATGAAAAGAAAAATATACTCAAGTGCCCTGGATGCGGTGAAGAATGGTTGGAAATCGGGCTAGGAACTGTAGGGTCGCTACTTCGAAACACAAATGACCTCTACGGCAAGGTTTCGGATGGTATGGAAAACCTGCTTTGTTTTTGGAGGAAAATAAATTAGCGTCTATTTGTTGGTGTGTGCCTGCTTGTCACTAAGTGTTGATTAGGTTTGTATGGCGTTGAGTGTAGTTGTAGGTCGTAAGTTTGTCCGTCAACAATTTTTTTTTCAACACAAGTTACTTTCTTTCCAAAACTTTTTGCTTTCCACAAACTCAATGCACAAAGACAATCTACATGTATCTCATCACTCTACAACATTGATGACACATCACTTACATCAAGATGACATTCAGTAAGGACATAGACATCAAGTTTACAAGATGGCGACAAGGTCAAAATGGCGACAAGATCACAATGTCGACAAGGTCAAAACGGTGACAAGTTTCACAAATCACAAATGTTTTACACGATTACAAGATCAAACAATATGTATGCACTGTACGTTTACAACTAGTCTTACACATGTTTAAATAATGTAGTAATAAATCAAAATGAGCCTTCCACGATCACATTTACATGTACTATAAAGTTTGACAAAAATTCTAAGTTCACAAACTCTAGTTTTAAATAGTTAATCACATAAACACGTTCATTTCAAAACCGGACGAATGCCACCACGTCCACCCATGTCAGGGTCTTAAACTTGGCTCGCTAACCTAACACATGTGAGACAGTACAAGTACAACGTGATTTGACGTAAGACTCAACGACACACCGTTCAATGGATTTATTCACAGATCAAATACATTACGATGATCACAACAATATATACTTGATACTTCAATACACTTACATCCACAATACAGCTCACAAGTCTAACTCTCAAGATGTTCAGACACTCGACTTTCAGCACAGAAAAACCACACAACGCCTTTCTCTCATCATGCGTCCGTCCAAGTCCGTGTCCCAGAGCTGTCTGCCGCTAGTTCGCAACTTGCCTCCCACCTGAGGTGGCTTCACGAGGCATGCGTGCGTCTTGCGTCGTCCTGGCCTGACCGCTGGTCGTTCGTCAGCCAGCAATCTTGCAGGCCGGTAACTACCACTCGCCTGGCGGCGTAACGAAGTTGCTGCATCACTGTCCCCTTTCTGGACTCTGACACACATATTATGACAATAATGAGAGGTTTAATAATAACAACTGAAATTAAAGAGGTAAAAATTATTTTAAAAACTGCTCTTATTAGGTGTTTTCTACACTCCTATACTGCTAATCATGTTTAATTTACTGAATAATCAAACAAACACCACTTGTCTTCAAGAATATAAACAGTATTACTCATTAAAATCACCCAACAGGAAGTTTTGCTGCATATTCTAACCATGTCTCTTTCACAAATAATGGGGGAAAAAACAATGGCAGAAAACTGGATGTAGGGGTGTGTCTCAATAATGTTATGAAATACAAATGTTTTACCGCACAATGATGATAAAGATATGTACCGGCCATGTAAATTTTGAGTTTACTGTAACTTAAAATTCCGAAACGGAGCAGAAATGTATCAAATAAACCACTGATCATTTTGTGCCCATAAAAACACCAATTGCCACCACAGCGGATCAAATGTGGCACCAGATGGACCCTTGGTAGCGAAAGAGTTAACTTCTAGAAGAGAAATGCGTTGCCGAGAGGTTAAGCGCGGTATTGATGTTCTACATATCCGATGATGATGATAATTATGATGTTGATGATGACGGCGATGATGTTGAAGATGATAATGATGGCGATGATGATGATGATGATGATGATGATGATGATGATGATGATGATGATGATGATGATGATGATGATGATGATGATGATGATGATGATGATGATGATGATGACGACGACGACGACGACAGCAATACTTAATCTGTTTCCAGGCTTCCTCCCCAAAGTTTCTCAACACGAGCAACTCAAGTGCGTAGTTCACAAACCCATACTGCAAACACAGAAACACATAATATACAATTGAAAGAGTCATGTATATATTTTTCTAAGTACAATACACTCACCTGAAGATATTTTTTTTTAAAATTAGTTGCATTATCCTTTACATGAAGTCGCAGTCAACCCGATCATTTTTTTTTTTTTAAATGTTATTTATTTCCTGGCAAGTTTAATTTCAGTAGTTTTCCATTGCTTTCTGAACGACAGACACTCATACCGTTGTATGAAAACCAGCGCAAGGTGGTCTGCTTACAAATCGTCCGCAGCGATGTTTCGAACGGGGAATGCAGGTTAGCGAATTGCGTCTGTAACCCCTTCGCCACTTGAACGATACGTATCCATGTCACACGTTTCTCGTCTGATACGTATCAATGTTCTTGATGATCTGTGCTTGTAGATTTTGTGTGATGGGTCGTTGCTAGTGTAACGTATGTCATGTGTGTCAGTTGAGATATATCTACGCGTCTCTTATCCACTCACCCCCGTAGTGCACTATTCACCAGGCATTAAACAAGATTCCGTTGGCGCACATAATCCTTTATAACAGCAATAAGTACGGACAACGGAACAGCCTGATAACACTCTCTTCCTTTTTTGAGCGAAACACATAATGTAATCATAGAATATAAATATCCTCCTCACAATTATACCAGCACACATCAATGCAGCTTCTCACGGCTACCTGCTCTATATCTCAATCCACAAGACAGGTAATCATAGCTACAATCACGGCTTGGATCTTCCACCAATAAACCACACCATTGGTTGAGCACTGCTAACAACTATAGAACCACTCTGTTCAGGCCTGTGTCTTCACAACTCGTCCCTCCCGAGCGATATAAACACAACCCGTTGTACGCGGATAGCAACTCCTCGTATCTACGAACATCACACTCCTGAAACGACCTGCCACCGCAGGTCAGTCTCCTCTCTCACTCCTGTCCAGTCTCTCGGACTTCACAACTACACAACTCTCCGTCTCGACATCATCCCGTCCCCTGGGATTTACACTCATATACAGCCCCATGATTTCTGAGGTTGATTGTGTTTCTCGTAGCAGGTCAGTCACTTTACTGTACTCCCACACTCATCTCCAGTATCTCCCTCCTGCCGGTCACTCACATCAATGTCAATGACCCAGGCTTATGTCATCACTTAAAAGAAAACTTCGTTTTCAAATATTGGGAGACTAAAACTTACTAAATGTGACCCAGAAATATAGCCTGGGTAGCCCTAAGCTATGCTGCACTCTTATCTCTAGCTACACACTACATAATACATCAAATGCATCTATTACACTCTATATATCATCACACATAAATACAACTCATCTATCTGTGTATCATTGCATGAAACTACAATACATCACAGAATAAGATAATACATCATAGAAAAGCATTATACTTATTGTAGCCACAGGTCTCCTACTACTTCATGCGATGCCCCACAATACTATTTGTGCGTACGACTCCTATATCAGGTGGGTGTTCTTGCACACATTAACCACTCTCTGATTCCGTCGATGCTGTGTCTACCTTTCATGTACCATGCACTCATTGGCTTACACGCTCCAATTATCAACATCATAGTTTGCTATCCTAGCCTGGCGTCAGTCAATGTCGCGTAACCACTCTTTTGACCGAGGACTCAACTTTCCTATCGGCATATGGCACATCGTTACACGTGAGTCTCTGTTAGTCTGAACTCTTATTCATCTTGGCCCATCTATCTGGCACCTGCTTCTGCACGCATGAACGCCTTCTGCTATGGCCCTGCACATGCACTATCCTGAGCGGTTCTAGTGATATCGGTCTCTATGTGCTAAAGGACTGCTCTCTGCCACGTGCGCAGTTCATGCTATCTGAAAACCTGCGAGTGAGACATATTGTTACGTCCACTACGAAGCACCATCTACCTTTCTTTGAACTGCCTATGTTCTACTCCCTACACCTTCGTTGGACATTGGTTCAGAGTAGTACTCTTGTCTCTGGGAGTCACTAGCAAGACTATATTGGATCCCATTCTCACCTGCTCACGTCTGTACTCTCGTCTGTCCTGAGTCCTGTGTCTACTTCACGTGCCTCTTCTACTTCAGCATACTCTTTTATTGAGGTCTCTTGTGTGGTTAACTACCTCAGTCCTGCTTACACTATATTCTTCGGTCCAATAACCTACTTCCTGCTTCTGTACAGCAATCGTTAACTCCTATAACATTCCTTATGATCAAATCAGCCACTTGTGAGTCCAAAACAGACGAGAGCTGCACTCTTATTTCCAGTGAATATATGGTGTTTACTGTTATATGGCTACTGGTAGCACTCTCACTGTGCCAGTTGATGCGTAATGCATCTAATCTTTTTCCTGTATAATCCGAGGATCTGATTATAAACTTCTCCTCCTTCGATAGACGGACATCGGAATGCCCTATTGTTACACGGCCTGGGCTATCATTAACATAACCCATGATGACATCATTCAGACTTCCATCGTGCATGGTACTGCTGATCCTGCGTTAACGGTGTGACCACATATTAAGACTGCTGACTGTCTTTGTTTCAAAAAGAGGTTTAGCATCCCACTACAATCTTCATGTTCAGAGTCTCATACTGCGCTGCATTGAGGCTCTGTTCTCTCATCCTACATGAGGGCGATCATGACCATTCTTTCCACATTTGAAACAAGTAAGCTCCTTTTAGTGTGTGTCGTGGTCCATCTGATGGTGTGCATCACACTCTGACTGCCTTGTGATCTCCAGCTCTCCACAATTCCAACATCCGGCATAATTGGACGTTTCTGAAAGAATTCCCTCTTCTCTATGGTGTACCGCCTCCTCTACAAAACATTGTTCTCGGAAACCATATCTTGAGTTCATTGCTGCTCACTTCTGTGCTGAATCCACACTTTCGCCCTTGTCTGATAACTGAATTCTGGTTCTGTTAGTGACGCTGCACAGACTATTTCCTCACGCATTAGTTCCCATAGATACGTTTCAGGATGGCTAGTCATGTAGTTGTGCCCTAACTGAGACATGTGTCTATGTCTTTGCGCTTCGCGTTCCTCAAGAGGACGCCCCGTTAAATTAGAATTGCATGACAGACACTACCTTGTCTCTAACATTAGTATCTACTAATTTATCAAAAATTCATCCACTACTTCTGCGAGGCTCCATCCATATTGTTAATGCATTCTTTACAAGTGGTAACAAAGTCTGTGAATGCTTGATATTTGGTACTCTGGCACTAACTGTCCAACTTGTCCTATATCCATGCTCAGTGAGTTGGAACTAGTCAGCAAACGTTGACGTAAGCTAGTGTAGTTGTTCCTTTCTCTACAGGTAAATTGAACATGGTGTCTAGTGCCTTGCCCGTAAGAAGCTCCCCTAGTCTAAAGCATACTGGTCTTCGTGGATGCCTAACACTTTCGCTGATGCCTGATATCTGTCAGATAAGCTTCAAGTTGTCTCGGTCCGTAAAGTATGGCAGTTTAGTCTCTGTGACGACTGCGACGGTTTTACTTTCCTCACTTTGACCCTTCGATGCAATTCTACTTTTTAATAGCAATTTCCGCTCATCTTAATCTTCTCTTTCTCAATTCCATTCTCATGTGTGTCTACTCTCTCTTCCTGTAGACGCATGGCTTCCATTTCAGCCAACTTTATTCCTGTAGACGTTTGTGTTTCCATCTCAGCAGTTACTTGTGCTCCTTCCTGTAGACGTTTTGCCTCGCGTTCATATGCCTTTCCTCTCTTTCGTCTGTGTGTGTTCTTTGCTTCGGCATACTCCTGTAACTCTTTACCTTTCAGGCACTATTCTTTCACCTGCTTCAATATAATCCATCAAAGTAGGCATCTTGTACTTGTGGACACGTTGACTGTGAATCAGCACAACTATAAATGTACAGCACTCTGCTGTGTAGTCTTTGTGGCACTTCCCTAAGTACACCGCACTCCCTGTGTACGTCAATTCGTAGTGCTAAAATATCACTCTGTACTCACCAGTCACTCTATAAGCACTAGGTAGTGAGAGGGGAATATAAACTATACTCCCTCCTATCTATATATCTATGACCAATAGTTATAAAGTCCCTGGAAATATTGTTAAACAACATATAAATACATATACACAAATGGATGATAACACTAAGTGATCGATATCCAACGCTAGACTTCACAAGCTGAGTACACGGAGACGATGAGGACACAGAATAAACCACAGTAACAACCACAAACTGTGTAGGGACATCCACAGTGCGCGTAATATATAAATTTAGACTGACAAAGACACTAGACAGCAGAAATGACGAAAGTCACAATAAACATATATCCGAACACAAACAAATATCATATGTAAATATAACGAAAAGAAAGAGAGAAAGAAAAGGAATATATACTGAAAAATACACAGATCTACGTTAGACCCAAACGGCCACGGTGTATAATCTAGGACACCCTGCTTCACTGCAGAATCAAACAAACCGACCTTACGATTACTTCCCAGAAAAACAATGGTGCACAGTAAGAAAATAAATTTTCGCCACGCCTCCGGCTTCGAGAAAGCACACACAAAATGCCCTACTCTTGACAAACACGGACCACATACAAAATAATTGCGTAACACCGACAACAATAATATGACGATGGGAGCAAAACAATAAAAAATAATAATGTGTAGCTGGTTGGCCGACAAATACTGGCCTACTTAATCCGTCGCCAACAGTTTTATTTTTGCTGTAATAGTTTTCACATATGCTGGAAATGTCTGTATTAAATTCTCCGAAATGTTTACGACGCTAGATTCAAAGCGACTGTGTTTTGTAGAGTGGTTCGTGAATTCACGTGGTGATCACCAGTTCCAACTGTCGAGAAGGTTGACGATGATAGTGATATCCAAACTGTTTCTGTCTCGACACAGTCCGTAACGTTATTGTACTTTCTCTGTACGTGGTGGTACACAGTAATAACCAAGTGTTACTTTCGATTTGTTGTTACTCTCGTTGCGGAGATGGCGCTTCGCTGTATCATTAATGTTATGGATTCCGTTATCCGACCAGATTCACCAAAAGAACAGGAGAATGGCAGCCAATGTCAGCGCTTTAAATTTGGGTATATAAATCCTTATTGGCAAAGCAATACAACCATGGTTGCGATGATGAGACGTTAAACTGTTTGCTACATACAGAAACTGATGACAATAATAGAACAGTTCAACAAAGGCGAAACATAAAATCTGGCTTTCTTTCAAAACACCCTTGTTTTGTTCATTCACAATGAGTCATCTTGACCACACTAGGTCATGGAAATTCCCGAGTATCTTTCCTCCTTCCATCCCCAACTCACAATGTCACCTCAATTTCTCTTTATCCACCCTCCATGAAAAATTCCTCCGTAAACCAGTTTTCACACAAAACTTGACAGCCCCACCCGGCTCTGCAGTAGGGGTACCGTTACTATCCCCTTCAGTCAACTGTCCGTCAAATCAGCGACTGCCAATTTTTCTCTGTTTTCCAAACATGTACTTCCCCAGTACCTGGACGCTGGTGTACCCACCCGTCCTATTTACTGCGTCGAATAATCTTGACCAGTCAACTTGCAACAACACAGTGCGCTTGCCTCCAGCACACACACGCCTGTCAATTATCTTTGGTTCCCAATCCTGTCATTATCACCGACAGCGATCGTCCTACACACACACACACGCTGCTCGCACTCTGATTCAACACTCGTTTTCATGTCGCTTCTGCTAGTTTCAGTACTGCTGCCTGCGTATCAAAATTTACCTGTCACCGTAATGGACTCTCCCGGTTAGTCTGTATGGCGTGACTTTATCACCCCTCTCGCTTCAGCGATATGGTTCGTTCAATTCACCTGTAGTGGACTTGACGTGAACTGCTGTAGCCAGTTCCGCCGGAGATCAGTGTTTATATGGTGAACACACTCCGCTGTCCACCATCTCTCCGCGACGAGCCCACAAATATCTCAGAATGACAACACAGTCTATAATGTTCTTGACCGTACGTGGCCTTCAGATACTCCTTACTAAGCGATGAGCGCCCAGAAGTTCTTGATCGGACGAGCTCACAGATTGTCACACGTTTTCTCGATGATAATATCAATGTTCTTGATGATCTTTGCTTGATATTTTGTGTGATGGTCGTTGTCTAGGTAACGATGTTCATTGTGTGTCAATTGAGATATCTACCTGTCTCTTAATCCAACTCACCCCCGTAGTGCATATTCACCAGGCATTAAACAAGATTCCGTTGGCGCACATACTCCTTATTACAGAAATAAGACGGACAAACGGAACATGTTTATACATCCAGAAACATAATGTAATCCATAGAATATCAATATCCTCCTCACAATTAACCAGCAACATCAATGCCTTCTCACGCCTGCTCTGTATCTCAATCCACAAGACAGGTAATCCAGCTACAATCCACGGCTGGATCTTCACAATACAACCACACATTGGGTTGGAGCCACTGCTCAACTATAGAACCCACTCTGGTTCAGGTGCTGTCTCACAACTCGGAGCATAACACAAACCCGTTGTACGTGGACTACCAACTCCTCCACGTATCTCAAACTCAACTCCCTGAAACGACCTTGCCCCGCAGTCAGTCAGTCTCCTCTCTCACTCCTTTCCAGTCGCACTGACTTCACCCAACACACAACTCTCCTTCGACCCATCTGGGGATGTCCACTCATATCCGCCCCATTATTTCTGAGGGTTGATTGTTTCTCGTAGCCAGGTCAGTCACTTTACTGTCTCCACTCTCATCTCCATTCTTCTCCTGCCCGGTCACTCACTCAATGTCAATGACCCAGGCTTAGTCATCCATGTTTAATTAAAAGACCTCATTTCCAGTTCAACCAATCTGGGTTATTCCCGTGGGCATTATGTTCTCAAACTGTTTTCCTGCTGTGAATGTGATTAATGAAGACACGACATTAGCTTGCACAATTTAGTGCCTGGCATATTTCACTGCATCTCGTCGGGTGCATACTGTATGTAGACGTGACTTCTGCGTCAGTGAATTCCCACAAGAATGATGATGACCATTCATTTCATCAAGAGGCTTGAAAATTTGAGCCGTGAGTTTTCAGATGGCAAGCAAGGTCTGTTTTGGCTCGAAATATTCTGTGACATTCCTGGAGGAGGATCTCTGCGGAAGGTCTTCCAGTCTCTTGTGTTACACAGCTTTTGCAGTCCTGTTTGCTTCGCAAGTAACTACACCCTTGCGTAATGATGTACGCCATGAATCGGTCTTCGCAGCAGTCTCAAGTGTTGTTAGTGAATTCCAAAAGCTTTGAGCGATATCTTCGTGTTTTAAAGAGTTCCTGTGGCCCGCTTCGGAGCGTTTACCACAACGCATTCATCGGTAAAAATTAGCATAGGGAGCTGTGATCTAGCATGCGAGTCAGGTGAGCAGCCCTGCGAATCTGATTCTTCATTAGTAGAGTGTTGATTCTGGGCATGGACGCTCTTCGTCTGCAGTATGCAATATACCAGATGCTGAAAAATATGTCAGGCAATTATTTGTGCAGCGTGTGTCTTTATTCAAATAGAATGTATCGGGAGGGCGTGCTTAAGGTCTAAGGTTTCGCTTTAAGCTCGGGGTTACCAAGTCGAATTCCTGTAATGAGTTGGGAATATTTTCTTTCTACAACATTGATTTAATAATATCACATTTTCCTGGTTCTTTCGATAGTGAAGCTGGATACCAATACTGTCGGATAAGGACGAAAAACATCGCTCCCGTGCCCACGTAAAAGATCCATAGAGCAATGAGATCGCAAGAGTAGGCCGTAAAACCGCTACCCGCAGGTCAGCATGGCCGAATGGGTAATGAACGGTGTTCTTAAACATCCGGTGTGCTGATGCGAGTTAAGCGTCTCAGTCCCTACACTGGACAGCTGGGGTCAAATGTGACCTGTCGTCTGACTTAGGGACGTAAATTACAAGCACCTCTGAAGTCGGAGTTGGTTCGCCTGATGGCGAGGGACACGTTAACAGGGAAAACTAATCCATCGATCAGCCATCATGTGCCATGCCGGTAAGCGTGGGCGGTCATGTTTTGCCATCTCACTCGATCACCAGAGTCGTGGATCAGCTCAGTGTTTCTGTCTCGACCATGCCACGAGGCCAAGCCATCCAGGTATTTGCTTCTAGGTCTTCCTCTTGGTCTGTTCCCTTCGATCTTACCAGTTGTCACCAAGTTCTCCAATTCATTTCTTCTCATAACATGCCCAAAAAATTTTGACTGTCTGCGTCTAATGTCTCTAATCAGTTTACGATCTTCGTTTGTTTCTTGAAGGACCTGTTCATTGGTCTTTCTGGCTGTCCATGGTATTCTTTGCATTTTTGTGTGGAAAACTAATCCACACACAAAATTTAGTCCATCACTACCATAAATAGTGTGTATGGACTACGCTCGAGTTCAAAGCGAGCGAGCGCCAAAAAAACCGCTACACTCACAATACTGTTAGGAAAGGAAAACTTACCCACAGTTGGAACGAAACCCTAGCTTGACAGGAATCCATCTAGCGGAAGTAAACAGTGCATGTTCTCAACTCAGTTCAGGTATGTTCTCTACTCAACCCTTGTATGCTCTCAACTCAGTATTGTATTTTCTGAACTCACCATTACAAGTTATCAGCTCGGGTATATGGTATGTTCTCGTATAGCCCTTACTATATTCTCAACTTAGTTCGGGATGATCGATATTCAACCCTCTATAAGTTTTCGTACGCAGCTTTGTGACTGTTCTTTATTAAACTGTGACATGTTCACAGGTCTCATGACCGTCGTCATATGTTACAAATAAGAGCAGCGCTACCACTATACAATGGTGAATATAGAGATAGCACAATAGTGTCCAATGGAAGGACATGGCGGCAGAGCAGTTTCTTAAGTTTCCATACTTAAATCCATGAAGGAAAAATGCAGTGTGATCAGCGATCGCAGTTAACAAGCTTCTAGCGTTCCCAAACGTAATCTGGTACCTGTCACCTGTCAACTGGGAACACTACACCGGAAGGATAAGTACCAAGGCGCGTTGTTGCAATTCATTAACCGACACCTGCACGAACAGAATCTGTCAGTGGGGCGGTGTGATGTTCATTACAGGGTTTAAACTAGACGGCAACAACGACAGTGGAATGGAAGGATAATAGGTTTAAGTCATATGGATGCTGGTGGCATGAGTCATGTGTCACGGCTATGAAATCATTAGGTGTGGGAGGATATAAATAAAGGTACAGCGGAACTTCGGAGCCAGTATTTGACAATGTGAGACAGAGAGTAAGAAGTTTCGTGTTTGTGTGTGGATATAACAATCTCATGTGGAGTGAAGGTAATTACTAATATTATGTCCTCTACTTCTACACAATGATAGGTTAACAGAAAGATTCTGCTCGATAGAGAGCAGTGTTCTTTGAGATAAGGAATATATAGATATCATAATATATATACTATATATATATATATATGATATATATATATATATATATATATAGAGAGAGAGAGAGACGAGAGATGAGATGAGTGAGAAGACGAGATGAGAGAGAGACGAGGAGATGACGAGATCGAGAGAGTAGGAGAGAGACTGGCTCAGAAGACTAGCGCAGATTTCTTGATGTTGTTTTAGAGAAACTAGTCAGAACGACAAGAGTTAAGCATCCTGCGGCATGCTGATTCTTAGTGAATCTTTTGATGAGTTCGTCATGTATTAGATGCGTGATACAACTTCGCATTCACTATGCTACAGAGTCTCCTATGGGACGATCTATATTTATAATAAACCTACCATGATCCTTTTCAGAGCAGTCATTATTTCTATGTGGAAAATTATGTTATAAAAGTATTGCGTTTGTTTTGACTCTATATGATCTGTGTCAACATAAATTATATGGTTATTTGTGAATGATAATTTCTAAACCTACACTGTAAGATTTTAGAGTGTAATGATGTCTATGGGAATTATGGGAATATGGGAAAATGATGAAGGTGGTAGGCGGGTTATTTCGAAGAAGAAATCTTTGACAAGGCCGTGGGGCTATATCGTTCTACTGACAACGAGAAGGAATAAGCCTCAGAAACGTCCTGAAGGAAGAGGCCATTGTCGTGCCAGTAGGTGAGGTAACCCTCCAACTGATATAAGAATAACATCAGGCACACAGGAGTGGCCAGCTGATACCAGAGCTAAGAAACGGATCCTTCTCTCTTCGCTTATATTTTTTCCAACATAGCTTTTAGGAGAGATAGCTATTATGGTTTTTGTCCTATTTCTCAAGGGTGGTGGTTATGTTGATTGCATAAACGGGAGAGTAGAGACTGTATGCTGAAGGTGATTATCTGGAGGAACGTATCATAAGTGAATCAATTCTTCTCTATGCCAACCCTACAGCCCAGGAAAGAAACAGCTAAGGGCCTGTCGTATTAGTATGTGTTGTCAGGATATATAAGAACGAGATATCCCCCTGTAACCATATCCCCAGTAGTCTCCCACGAGAGTAGGTTACATAGGTAGCTATACCTTCAGAACATTGCTCGAGTGTTCATTCGGAGTGCACCAAGAAACAATTAGAGTAATAGTAGTGTTGGACAGTCTGGCAGTAGATATGATGTGATGAAATCAGAGGACACATTTGTTTAGTGCCATTATAAATCGACGACCAGTACCTAATTAGTGTAGGAGTTTGAATCTTTAATTCCTTATTGGCTAAGGATTGGTTTCATCTCATTGATGGTGTAGGCGGATCGTGTATCTGTACCATATGTCACTCTAATATACATACACAGGAACACACCACAATATCCATTAACAGTATGATAAGGTGTAATCAAGGTGTTGGTCGTTTTCATTGTTGAGTTAGTGTAGAGTTGCACATTAGACCAAAATACATTAGTACAACTTAAGAGTGGAGCCACGTGTGGTCGAAAAATACAAGTAACTCAGATTTTCACGGGGAAAATTTCACGTATCGGAGTGCTGTGAAACTCCGGGGCTCTATGGCTCGTTAAAAGAAACTCACTTATAAGATCACCATCCACCCAAGGGATCTTAACGAGCCATTCAAGTTTCTCTAAACAGTTGTGCTCGTATATTTTGCGGGAATCCCATCCTTTCATTTCTTTGAACTTACCACAAAACCTATATGATATTTTTCAAATCACACCGTCTCAATCCCACCCAGCTATGTCAACTCACCCCAGTATATCGTCAACTGCACCCGTAAACACAAATAAATCAGACAGAACAGGAAAGGCAAGATCACATGCGATAGATAACACCCGCAGGACAATAATTTAAAATCAACGTAACAAAGTCATTACAATAAACTAAAAACTACATTATTCTAGTCAGCCATTAAACTACATCTTTGAAAAGAAACTCGTGTTCTGTGCCAAGATGCCTACAAAAGAAAATGTTAATCAGATTTGGTGTGAAATTCATTCACTGCGACGTGCTGTGAATTATTCTGCCAGACGTATGCCGGTGTAAATCTGTGTTATGCTGTGAAAATGAAGAGACTGAGATTGGCAAAGGAAGGGGAAGACTACTTCAGCCTGATCTAGACATGGCAAATGAGGCACAAGAGATATATAGAAAGAATACAGAACCAAGGGGAAATTAGAGCCTTCGAAGCCATCAGAAAAATGATATATATACTAGCTCAGGGGCAAATTAAAGCATCGAGGCCGATCAGAGATGATATATATTACGATTTCATCAAAGGAAATAATTGCCATCTTCAGACGCGAAGGACCTAGCCAGCGGAATCATCATCAATCATCAAGTGTGACGTCGGTAAGCTTGCGCTATAATTATTCCCATACTCACACGGCTCTTTAGATTCTCAGGACCGTCTGGTCTTCTTTATCCTTATTATGCCTTATGGCCAATCAGTCCAAGCATGTATCTTGGCTATCTCTTGCTCTTTTTTCCGTCAATCTTGCCAGCTGCACAAACGTGTTCAAGTACTTTCCCTGGAAATGTGTCCAATAGTTGTTATCTACTTCATATTCTTAACCAATTCACGGTTTCCATTTGTTTCTTAACGGACTGTCTCGCTCTTTGTCGACGCTGGTGGCGAAGAGTTAAAGTACGCAATTTGTAATCCCGCATACCGCGATTTGGCAGCAGACCGCCTTGCGTTGGTCTTATAAAATAGTATATGTCCGGTCGCTCAGAAAGCAATGGCAAAATTACTTAAGAAAGTGTCAAGAAATCAACAAACAGCCAAAAATTGCGGGGGGGGTTAACTGAAGCTGCCATTTAAAGGATATGCAATAACCATCTGCCGTTTTCCCTAGAAACCACCTGTTCATGACCATTCGATGTCTCTCAGTTGTCGCTTATTGTCCATGTTTGCATGCGTAACAGTTTAGTTCGACATAACACTAAACGCTCTTCTTCTCACTGCAGTTGACAGCGGTTATTGTAGAGCTAAGAGCAGGTCTGTCCATCTCGCCAAGAACACCCTTTACTATAACAATTCTGTTCTTATCTTTACTAGGCATTTCTATCAGATATTATGCAGTCCGAGATAGCTGTTTGTACGATTTACCTGTGGAATAATGTTACTATTTACCCGTATATTATATTACATTGTGTATTTCTGTCTTTTTAGAGACGACCATAATCGGTGTTGTCTTACAAAATAGTAATAAACTAGATGTGGCAAGGTGTAGAATAACATCACATAAGATCATCTTCCACTTTGACGCAAGCGTCGTGGGGGGAATAGTTGTCGTTCGATGCCTGAGGGTGGCGCCGGATAATAATTTTGCAGATCAGGTTCTTTGTCTTGAAGTCAGCAGGCCTACCTAATGGAAAGGAACGCGCATTCTTAAAACGTCCGGTGTGCTTGGTGCCGAGGAAGGGGTTTCAATCCTTACACTTGACAGTTTTAACTTAAAATGTTAACTCTCGTCCCTTGACATGGGATTGTAATTACCAAGTACTTTGAAGTCGGAGGGGGTCGCTGGTGCGGCAAGGACACTGGTTATAGGAAAGATAATTACGCAGCTAAACTTCAGTCCAATGCGACTAGAAAAGTAGTGTGAATGGACTACACTGTGAGTTTGAAGCGAGGGAGCGCCCAAAATCAAACTTTTCTTGACTGCAATCAATACTGGACATCTGCTATCTTCATGTCTGCAAATCCCCAATATGTGACATCGCATATCTTCTATTGAAGATACAAAGTCCACTATGACGATTGCTCCCTCAAATCTTCCAAATTTATTAATAATGCTATATTCCTCGAAGTCGGTCACCCGAGAGTATCTGCCTGCAAGGCGAGGGAACGCCAGTCTGTACACCAATAGCCAGACATGGAAACAACGGATACTCACGCAAAACCGCAGGTCTGTATGCATCACACTGATGTTGGACAAACAGGATGCCTTCATCCGACTACAGGACTTCGGACAGATGGAGCCTCACAGCCAGGCGAACACAAGCAAGCAAGCAAGCATCATAAGCTTACAGTAATAAAAGAAACATGTGTATCTTGAAGATCAGTTGATACAACTCACAGGTTGATGTCCCAGGCAATTGTATCTCCAAAAGTCTGGCATTGTGTTTTTAAACGAGAAAGCCAACGTTTTAAGGTACAACTGACAGGGCGAGGAAATGAACCCACTACGCCGGTTATCAGGGAACAGAAGTTTAATGCGCGGGCGTATCAAATTTTTGTCCACGTAGTCTATATTTCTGTGGTGTGTGTAGTGTGGGTGGAGTGTGCGTTCTGAGTGCGTGCGTGCGTGAGGCGTGCGTGCGTGCGTGTTGTGTTAGTGAGTTGGTGTGTGAGTTTGTGTGGTGTCGATCGTGCGTGTGTGTAATTAGATCTAGAGACAATCATTGTGGCAACATTTCTTGTTTGCTGGCATTTGCCCTTTCAATAACCGTTTTATCTGTAAGTAAGTGGAACCTTAATTTTCAAGTATCTGTACAGATGTAATTCAGCTTCATTGATTCCTTCCTGGCAGTGACCATATAGGTCGGGACCGAAGCCATTGTCTCCATAAACAGATCCTCTGCCTCCCCTCGCGAAATCTGGACCACAAACAACAACTGCTGGCGGCTGCCCTCTAGCTCCATCCGCCAGTGCAATATAACATGTTTCATGAAATATACAGAATATACAGTCGTTGGAATGGTGAAAATATCAGATGCGTCATAAAGTAAAATAAGAGTACCACAGAATATGCCAGTCGTGGGGACTGGTGAAATATAGATCTTTAATGAATTAAATATAAGAGCTATTACAGAATATACAGTCGTGAGACTGGTGAACTACAGATGCTCATAAAGTAAATGTAGAGCTACAACAGGAATATACAGTGTGGAAACTGGTGAAATATCAAATGCTTAATATAGTAAATATAAGAGCAACCAGAATATACAGTCGAGGAAACTGGAGGAAATAAAACAGATAAACAAGCGTTGCAGGAGTGATTAAGATCGGCCAGAAACAGTAGTTGTTGCACACTCTGTAAGGGACGTAGTAGTCAACCCGGCATATTGGGCT
This sequence comes from Cepaea nemoralis, assembly GCA_014155875.1. Taxonomy (NCBI): domain Eukaryota; kingdom Metazoa; phylum Mollusca; class Gastropoda; order Stylommatophora; family Helicidae; genus Cepaea; species Cepaea nemoralis. The sequence goes on along the minus strand of JACEFZ010016762.1, from coordinate 107,532 downwards.
GTTTGTGATTTCCTGGCAAATACAATATGTAGTTTGCCATTGCTTAATGAACGAGACACTCATACATTATATTAAATCAATGCAAAGACGGCCTGCTGCAAATTTCCTGCAGTTTGTTTGGAAACGCAGTTATACAGGGATTTCAGTCGGTATCTTCTTCGCCCCACCGCAGGCGCAGAATAGTGATAATATGTGTTCTGATTGAATGGCGCGTTGGTGTCTTGGACAGAGAATGCTTGTCAACGGGAGTTATACCTCTCCATAGCACAAAGTCTGGGCTGATGTGAATTTAGAGACCCATGCGTGCCCATGCAGCAGAATCCTCTCTCGGACCTGTATAGTTACTCTAAAGGATAGGAACACCCAATATGTCGGAATAAGACCAGCAGCAGAAGCTGCAATTCAGCAAATAATGCTATAACTGTCCGGTGTCGGAGCTTCCATTCTCGACGATATTTTCCTGCCAGACATTAAACCTTATTTGAAGACAAACTGTACTAACACAGTAGATGAGAAGGTGTTTGAAGACGTGCATGCTTGGCAGAGTGGCAGGGACTCACTTTCAATAGTCAAAAAATAGAGAGCTTGTGTTGGATGTTTCACTGGTGGGTGGGAAACGAGCAGGCGGACAGATTGGCTGTATTTAACTCCTCTTTGGTGGGTATTGGTATGATAATGTCAGACGTGGTCGGGGCGCTTTGATAGCTCATCACGACTGGAGAGGAATTGTGCATTAGAGGGTTACAGGGGATCTACCGCAGCTCAGGACACGAAGAAAGGCCAGACGGAAACATCATCAGACGCGACTGTATCATTAATATTGGGACGTGCGCTGGCTAATGACAGAGCACGTAGGGAATGTACGAGTGAATATGTCAGTTCAAGACTCAACTCAGACAACACGGTATGGAGACGTCGGCCGGCGCAGACCGACTGCACCTGTCTTTGGATTTTATTATGTTGACGTCTGAAGGTGTACAAAGAAGAACGCCATTGTCGCTGCATAAATCTGCAGGTTAACAAAAACTAGTACCACTCTAAACGCAGTCATTATCACCATGCAAATCCTCCTTTGCGTGCAGTAAGTAGAAGTGTGATATGTCTGGATGTCCTTGTATTCATGTATACATAAAGAAGAACGTTCATCATCATGTGCCATGCAGATAAGCGTGATCTTCAAGTTTAGCCATCTCACACGACCTGCAGAGGTGTGGATCAACTCCGTGTTCTGGTTCTACGACCATGCCACTGGCAAGGCCAATTCCAAATATTTATTCTTCTTCTCCTTGTTCTTTTCCCCTTAATTTTGCCAGTCGCCAGTTTATTTATTCTTATAAACGTGCACAAACAATTTGACGGTCTACATCTAATTTGACCTAAATCTGTTACGTTTTGGTTTGTTGCTATCATGACTTGAGCATTAGTTTTCAGTCTATCCATGGTGTGTTTTTGCATTTTCCTCAGAGTCCACATGTTAGAATACCATTAGTGTTTAAAGCTTGCCTTATCATTGTCCACGTGTCACATCCATACAAAGGTACAGGTTATCATAGGCACTTCTACACTCTTTCCGTTTCAACTTACATTTTTTATTGGTCTTATGTTGTCCCATCTTGTTAAAATGGCGGTTCTTGCTCTATCTTTTAAGCATCCCATCAGATGTATGCCTGTCCGAGATAGAGTACTGGTTCACATTCAATCGTGACAAGTTTCATCAAATAATATTGAGAGAGTTAAGTTGAGTTAGTTTTGAGTCAAGAAGCACATTCACAGTACTCGGGACATCCCTATACGTGCCTCTGTTCCTTCATCTACAACAGGCAGCGAAGAGTCCCACATAATAGTATCATTAGCAATCTGATAATAATATGTCTGGCGTTTACCCGAAGTTTTGAGTGTCGGACATTGTATCATCTGGTCAATTCCTGACCAGCACCATTCGCTGCAAGTGACCGGATTACGCGTTCTTCGCACTAAACACATGATCCAAGGACTACGACCAATCTGCCTTATTATGCACCAGTACCCCACCAAGGAGGACATTATCCAGCCAATTCTGTCCGCCTGCACGTATCCCACCACCACCAGCATGTCCTGGGTGGGGGACTGGGGAGGGTTTGGGGGGGGGGGGGGGGGAGATCCAACAGATGCTCCTAATTTATGTGAATGTAAGCCTGCAACGTTTTCCCGAAGCATGCCTATCTTCACCTTCACTTCATTCGTTGTGAGTTCCGTTACAATAACGACATCGTGAGCTGTTGTTTGCCAGGCAGCGACACGCCGCCGTGACTGCCTCACCTCCATTTTCAGTCTAGATGTTGTAGTATCATATGCTAGGCTCTCTGCACAAAATTACTGTCCAACAGCATTCGCCACGAACCCCTTAATAACTAGAACGACAGCAAAAATTACAAGTTCATATTTGGAGACCATGCATCTTTCCTGGGCACAGCGATGTGAGTGACGGACATGCCTCAGCATTATAGAGAAGAGAAGAATGCGTGACCTTAAATGTTTGCAGAACAGTCTTAAGATTCTCTTGGACAAGAAAGTTGGAGTGGATATGAAAGACCCACGCTGGACATGAAACCGAATAAGGAAACACACATCGTGTTTGTAAAGCCACCCGCATCACCACCATGTGCCAAGATGGTATGCGTGGGCGGTCATGTTTCGCCATCTTACTTAATCACACCAGAGCGGGATCAGCTTGTGTTCTTGTCCCGACCATGCCATGTAGTCAAGGAACCAGATATATACTCTCGCCTTCCCTTTGTCACAACGATGACTTTAAACAAACATGTGAAAGATTAATTACGCTACTTCATGTTATGTTGAAGTCTTTATTTTCTATAGGACCCACATGAGAGGATACAGCGAAATATACGCTCGGCAATAAATAGCACTAAACCGTAACAAGGGCAATACAAAGCAAAATGGTGACACCAAAAAAGATGCATAGAAATAGTAAGGAAAATTCGTAAAATGATCAGTGACCGAGCGCCACTTCAGTGACAAAAAGGATCGACCTTGAGTGCCAAAACGCCGTTTCGGACAGATTGGGATAGTCGTTATTGTTTTAATTTCGCGTATCTTCCTTAATGCTAATGCTATGTAAATGACGTTTTAAACGGGAAGAAGGCTATTTCATATAAAAACAGCCACGGAGAGAAAGAAAAATCTAAAAATTAGAGCAACTCATTCTTAGTTAAATTGTGCTTGCTTTTCTGATTTGAGAATGGCAACGCCCTGTTGTGTCCCCGGCCAGTCGCATCGTTTACATCATAGATAATAGTTTTAAACAATGTTAGATATAGTATTCTGATGTAAGAGACTTGTGAAATATTCGACACTGATAGCACGGTCATGAGTTATTCAGTTTATATATTATTTAGCAGGCATTCGGAGTGGAAAACAACGAACCGTGAAAGTAGTCATCATGTGAATTATGCTCTCCTAATCTGGCAACACTTGTGCCCGTAAGTTGCTATGCCTCCATACAAATAGGCTGAAGAATACTTAATATTAAATTTAAAAGCATATAATTATAATAAATAAAAATAGAGTACATATTGTTTCTCAGTGATGAAAACGGTCAAAACCTGCCTCATGTTTTCCCGACGATGTTCTATTTTGTGTGTGACATGATGCGTTCAATGTGATGGTTAATGGTGTTTTATTGTGATTGGGCCCAGTTCTAGTGATATTCGTGAAGTACATTGCGCAATCATGAATAACACACGACACAAACCATACGTTGTACGATTTGTATTGCCTGGCATATTTCCCTGCATCTTGTCAGGTACAACACTGTAGAAGTCAGACAACATAACATCACGAGTATGCAGCGAAATATGTCAGGCGAATAACTCGTACATCTATAGTTTGTGTCTTCGCTACTCAATTCACTAAAGGAAAACATGGGATTATTTGATTATTCATCAGTAAATCTCATTGGGATTATCATCAGCGCTGATGATGTTAGTGCCTTGATAAGTGACTTTCACGTAACTCATCACGCACTGTCTTCATTTTTTTAACAACCTCTGCTAATAGTATCTTATATTCTAACCTATAGTACTAGTAGCAATACCACAAACGTGTCCTTGTGCAATCGTCTTGAATTTGATATAATAATACAATTTATCTGCTACCATTTTACACAATTCGTCTCATTGTCGTGTCTATCGACTTTCTGATTGTCCCAAACTACGTTTGTTAGCACTGAATCAGTTAACAAGTGAATGATGTTAGATACTAGTGCATCTATACATTGATGAAGATGCACACAGAGATACAGAGCCGAATAGTGGCAAGCTAAAGCCGCAGCTTCAGAAAATGAAGAGTATCGTATACAAACCGTCCACTATCCTGGATGTAGTAAAGTGTGGTGAAATGCTGTATATAACCAGTTTGCTGTACGGCTGTGAATATTTGAATAATGACACATTGAGGCGAACTAGAAACAACGCAAATGTAGTTCCTGAGACGATGATGCCAAAGTAACGTCCACCTATTGCGTGAAGAGTCTAAATGAAACTAGAAACCTAGTTATACCAACAATAAGAAGAGACAAACAGATTTATTTGGCATGTGGTGAGACGAGAGATCAGTGGCGAATATCGAGACGACTGGAAAAATCAAAGGAGAGAGAGGCAAAGCAGACCAGGCGAATTATGCTGGTGGATTGAGGCGGTGGCATGGAGGAGATCATCAACAGAGTGATCCGAGCACAGAAGACAGAGATCTGTGGAGAGACACGCGACGCCTACGCCAGCTGGCAGAGCACATGATGATACTGATGTGTTGGCGGCCTTCGTTATTCAAATTCACACGAAAACTTGTTTAGAAGGATAGTGTCATTGTTTTTTCCAGTAATCCCCAAATTCCGCTTCTCTTATTTCGTCTTCCCTTCGCTCCCCATTTTCTTCAGTGACTTAGTCTCTTTCGTGTTCTATTTGTGCATAGCAACAGTAACTCAGGAAGCACTATGGAGTAGCAGCTAGTCTCTCAGCTTCCGACCGTTACTCAGGTCATCCGATGACATCTTATTGATCTGGTCAAATCAACCAGTCCTAAATTGGTACTAGCAATGTTCTTGGAAGTAAAGAATAACGTTCAGCATGTCTTAAGGCGAAGTATATAGTGCCAGATCTATAGTTTAATATCCAGTTTTGACTCCGGGGCGTCGTGGGTTTGTATTACACGGGATAATGATTCTGCTATTATCAATATGGAACAGCACCATGCTCAAGGCACCTGATGACATGTTAACGAGAATTATACTGATTTGCCATACTGTTGTACTTGTACGATTGATTGCCGGGAATAAGGAAATGAAGGACCACTGGTGTTTTTTAGATAGTAACAATACGTTGAACATGAATAACTATTTGGTGGAGACCAGGTTGTCGAGAGTGGGTTAATGCAACAACTGCCAGGCAGAATGGGTTATAATCACTATTGCTAGAGTAGAACAGATGAAATAACAAGTGAAAGGACAGAACGGGAGGTGAACAAACTGGCTAGATAGAACAGCTACGTAAGAGGTGACTAGATCAGAACAGTAATTAAAAAGTGGCTAGAAAGAGCAAGTTAAATTAACAACTGGCTGGGATAGAACAAGCTAAAGTAACAACTGCTTAGAACAGGTTAATTAAAACTGGCTGGGATAGAACAAGATAAGATAACAACTGCTTAGAAAGGTTAAATAACAACTGGCTGGGATAGACAAGATAAAGTAACAACTGCTTAGAACAGGTTGAATACAACTGGATGGGATAGAACACGTTTACTTAACACTGACGAGAACGAACAGTTGAAGAAACAACAGACCATAACAGAACAAGTGAATAAATAAACTGGCAAGAACAGAACCAGTGAAATTAACAACTGGTTAGAACAGAACATATAAAAACAACTGGTAGGATATAGTAGGTTAAAGTAACAACTGGCTAGAACAGAACACGTTAAAGTAACATGGATAGAAAGAACAATTAAAATAACACTGGCTAGAACAGAACAAGTGAAATTAACAACCGCTAGATAGAACAAGTGAAATTAACAACTGGCTAGACAGAACATGTTACAGCAAGTGGCTAAAAGAAAACATGTTTGCAGCACAAGTGGCTAGAACAGAATATGTGAAAGTAGGAAATTGCTGAACAAAAGATAAAAAGGTCAGATATCCAATTGTAGGAACAGAAAAGATAAACAGGAAACCAATGGAACAGAAAGGGTTAAAGTAACATTGTACATAACGTGTAGAGATTAATGGAACAGTTGATGTAAGGTTAAATAAACTGGCTGGGTAGAAACACGTTTACTTAACACTGACGAGAACAAACAGGTTGAAGAAACAACAGACCATAACAGAACAAGTGAAATAAATACTGGCAAGAACAGAACCAAGTGAAATTAACAACTGGTTAGAACAGAACATATAAATAACACTGGGTAGGATATGTAGGTTAAAGTAACAACTGGCTAGAACAGACACGTTAATTAACAATGGATAGAACGAACAATTTAAATAACAACTGCTAGAACAGAACAAGTGAAATAACAACCGGCTAGAATAGAACAGTGAATTAACAACTGCTAGAACAGAACATGTACAGCAAGTGGCTAAAAGAAAACATGTTGCAGTAACAGTGCTAGAACAGAATAGTGAAGTAGGAAATTGCTGAACAAAAGATAAAAGTGTCAGATATCCAATTGTAGAACAGAAAAGATAAACAGGAAACCATGGAAAGAAAGGGTTAAAGTAACATTGTACATAAACGTAGGATTTAATGGACAGTTGATGTTACAAAAAGGGTAAAGAACAATCTACATAAAAGTTAGGATTTAATGTAACGTTTGCTGTACAGAAAGGTAAAGTAAACAATCTACATAAACGTTAGGATTTAGTTGTAACAGTTGCTGGTACAGAAACGGTTAGAGTAACAAATTTACAAAATGTTAGGATTAATGTAACATTGTGGTACAAAGGTAATTAACTTGCAGGAGATATAGAGTTAGGGACTATTCTAGGTAACGTGCCTTTGAGCAGGTGGCCACTTTGAAATAATACTGTGAAATAAACCCAGTGAGAAATTACCTATTAGCGTCTAATTGAAATAATTTGTGAAATAAACCCAGTGAGAAATTACCTAATGGGCTTCTATATTGAAATAATACTGTGAAATAAACCCAGTGAGAAATTACATATGGCTTCTATATTGAAATATACTGTGAATAAACCCAGTGAGAATTACCTAATGGGCATCTGATATTGAAATAATACTGTGAATAACCCAGTGAGAAATACCTATTAGGCTTCTATATTGAAATAATTTTGTGAAATAACCAGTGAGAAATTACTAATGGGCTCTATATTGAAATATACTGTGAAATAAACCCAGTGAGAAATTACTAATGGGCATCTATATTGGTGAAGGAAAGAGAACAGATAAAAGAAAGCTGGCCACCATCCTATTCTACAATATTGTTTGTTTGTTGTTTGTTGTTGTTCGTTCGCTTGCTTTGAAATCAAGTGTAGTCCATACACGTCTACTACTTCTATGCACCGACTTATATTTGCGTGTGGATCGCTTCCATATACCAGTGGCCCTCGCCATCAGGCGACCCACTCCGACTTCTTAGGTACTTGTAATTACAACCCAAGTCAAGACGAGAAGTCAACATTTTGTCCAACTGGCCGGTGTTGAGGACTAATGTATAAGGAAGTCTCAAATAGTTGCCAAATATATCGTAATCTGTTAAAAAGAGATACTTTAGTTGTGCTCCTATGTACACGTTTAGCTTCAGCGTCGTTATTTTACGATCTGGAAGAGATTGGTTCGAATCTACAGCTTCCAATGTCTGCAGTCGAGTGTATGTATTTGTGTCGACTTTTTTGTTCATGGAGTGACTCACTAATAATTTCTGCACCTGTGGAAAGATTTACCTCGTTCGAGTCCACACAATATCCACAAAGAAACACGCACCGATACGCTTAAAACTCACACAAAGCCATTCTATATAGATGCATATTTTAACTCACATAAAATTATATAATACAAAGATGTCCCCAAATCTACAACGCCGGTACAATTGTTCCGCACATCGACTGTTTGTCCTCTTGTGCTCGGTTTCTGCCGCCCAGTGTAGGTTCTCGTCTGCTGGGTAACATCAGCCGACGTATTAGAGAACCCGCCGAGCTATTCAGCGGGAAATTATATCTGCGTTCGGTTAACAGCGTGTATGGTGTCGTGTGGCTAGGAAGGGTTGTCAAATCAATTGTGTTGCTTGAAAAAATAAGGTTTAGAAATAAGATTGGATGTTAACAAAGTTGCACTGTATTGGTGACACAGTTTTGAAAACTAAGTCTGAATAAAAAACACAAAATTTGACCAAATAGAGAAATGATGAAACAAGCAGAGAAACAGAGAACGCTCGATGCGAATAGTTATCATACCAATTAACAACCTATCCATGATCTTTGTAGACGGAGGGTGATCACTGAGTTGGTGGTTTATTGGTTGGCTGATTCGGTGTTGGTATTTCATTAGTTGGTTCTTTCGTTCATGAGATGGTGGTTGGTTGGTTCGTTCGTTCGTTCGTTTGTTTGTGGTTCGTTCGTCGTCATCGTTGTTCGTCCGGTCTTGATGCGATGGTGTGTGGGTGAGTGGATAGGTTGGTTGTTAGTTGGTTGTTGGTTTGTTCGTTGGTTGGTGCTTTTGTATCGCTACGTTCCATCCATTGAAGTTCGGGACATCTGAGCCGTGCAAAGAGCTGCATCTCTCAGAGTTCTGGGAAGTCAGTTACATGCAAGATTATCTTCCTGTCTCTATTGCCTATAGTACCTACTGTGTATTACAGGGGGATCTTGAGCCTGGTGAAATAAGGCCGCCTGGCGTGTGCACTCGCCGCGAATTGTGCAGGTTAGGGTTTACTTTTTTGCCCCCGACAGAAAAATCCACAACTTACCGATGATTCGCACCGATGTCCACCGAAGGAGAAAGCAACATTCGAGGTACTCGGTCAACCGCTTCCTCAGAAGTAAGACTGAGAGTTAAGTAACCCCTAGGTAATGAGCTGTAGTAATTGGGAGTTTACTTTGCTAAAATGATAGAAGTCATCAGTACAAATAAAAAAATAGGCCATTTGCAACGAGAAAAAGAGTGTTAAAGTGCTACATAGAACCTGTACTTTGTATGGATGTGAAGCCTGGACAATGAGTAGACAAGCTGAAAAATATCTGATGGTTGTGGAAATGTGGTTTCTGAGGAAAATGCAAAGAATACCATGGATAGATAGGAAAAACCATTAACCAAGTCCTACAACAAACAAATGAAAACCGTAAACTGATTAGAGAATTTTTTAGTCACGTTATGAGAAGGAATAACTTGGAGAATTTGATGACAACTGCAAGATTGAGGGGGAAGAGAACAAGGCGAAGGCAGAGAAGTAAATACCCGATGGCTTGGCCACGTGTATGGTCGAGATAAGGAACACTGAGCTGATCCACTACTCTGGTGATCGAATGAGATGGCGAAATATGACAGCCCACGCTAAAAAGTCATGGCACATGATGATGATGATTCAGTAAAATCAAGCTCAGTGTTGCCAGATGTGGCTAGACAGCCATCCCTCGTTAGTTTACATTGCCTTAAAGCGAAAATGTTAACATGATGGCGAAAATTCTAAATGTGAGAGAAAAATGAATCAATTAGGTGCAGTCTCAAAAAATGAAGCTTGCTGCAATGGATCTCCAACGCTGTCTCTCTCGCCCAGCTATACATTCTGTCAAATTGTTGTTCGTCTATCTCTTGATGTTATCTTCCCACTTGTATCGTTGTCTACCTCTTGCTTGCTTGCTTACTGTTTGCTCAACCTTGCCCTCCAGTATGGTTTTTAAAGCATGTTATGTCTTTTGACATGGCGAAATATTTCACTTGCCACTTTGTTATTTCGTTCATCTACTTTGAGAGGATTGTGCTCTTATAGTTAACTGAATTCAGTGCCATGGGATGATTAATCCTAAACGACTTCCCGTATCTGTGAGCTTGTGTACAGTAGATTTCCTTATGTAACTCCCTTAATTTGATACATACCCGGGAAGGTAATCAGGCCAACAAATACCTGAAGAAGTCGGATGTGTCGGCCTAAAGCTTCAAATATCGCCGCTCTGCTGTAAACAGGCACACCTTAATTACGTCTATAACAACATTCCGGACGAACGCAGAAGAAGAAGAAGAATTTTATACATAATACAGCGTGTCTAATGTCGTATTAACAACTTGTAAGTCCCGGCTGTGACACACAGTTACTTCCCATTTCTTCCATCCATTATGTTCGGTTCTAATCTTTTTCTTTTTTTTGGCACAGAATGTGCTAATTGTAACAAGCCACAAAGAGTTAAAGCCAACAGGATCAATTGCATTGGGTTCTATCATATAAACCTCTGTCTTCTTTCCTTAGAGCACTCTGCAGAGAGCGTCGCACAGTGCACGAACTCTCACCTCCATCCATCCATCATGTGCCATGCCGGTAAGCGTGGTAGGTCATGTTCTGCCATCTCACTCGATCACCAGAGTCGTGGATCAGCTCCGTGTTTCTGTCTCGACCATGCCACAAGGCCAAGCCATCCAGGTACTTGCTTCTAGGACTTCCACTTGGTCTGTTCCCCTCGATCTTACCAGTTGTCACCAAGTTCTCCAAATCATTTCTTCTCATAACATGCCCAGAAAATTGTGAATGTCTACGTCTAGTGTCTCTAATCAGTTTACGATCTTCATTTGTTTCTTGACGGACTTGTTCATTGGTCTTTCTGGCTGTCCATGGTATTCTTTGCTCTAACATTCCAAGTTCCTACTTTCAATGATATTAATATTTGCACCTAGTAGCCTGTTGACGGTCTGGAGTCATCTGGTGCGCATGACTATCCCTACCGGGCGAGGCTGCTCCTATGGAGCACCCATTTACGCAGTTTCTCTGATTATCTATGAGTCCACACAACATGATTTTCTTGGCATCTGTAAAGAAGGTAGTTTGCCATTGCTTTCCTTCCTAGCAGTGACCATACTGGTCAGTGACCGTAGTCATTGTCTCCTCAAAAAAGAGATCCTCTATCTACCGTCGTGAAGGTGGAGACCATAACCTACAACTATCTGTCGGCTGCTCCCTATCTTCATCCACCACCTGCACGCATGGCTTCACGTAACCCTGATCGGGGGACTAAACGGGTACTCCACCTTGCCCAAGGGTGTCCTGTAGGCTAGCGGAGGGAAGAGGGCGCCTTACTTCTCCTGTGATAGGGGATACCCCTACCCCGCTACTTACCTTCATTGGCCTCAAAACTAAATTTCACAAATGTGCCGAATGACAGAGTTTTGAAACGAACCCACGATCTTCGCAGTGAAAGGCAGGCGGTTTAACCATTTGGCCACGGTGACCTATAGCAACTTACGATTCACAGTGTCGTGGAATCTCCTGGACATATCAAATACTAAAGCCAATAATTAATACGGTATAGGGTATAGGAATTAATATCAAACTGGAGGTCGGCATGGCCGAATGGGTAACAGAGCTCGCTCTTAAAAGTCAGGTGTGCTGATTCCGAAGTAGCGGGTTCAACCCCTACACCAGTCAGTTGGACTGAAATGCTGACCTCTCGTCATTGACTTGGGGTCGTAAATACAAATACCTCAGAAGTCGTAGTGGGTTCGCCAGATGGCGAGGGACACTGGTAATAACGAAAGCTTAATCCACACGCAAATATCAGTCCAGTGCACTAGCAGTAGTAGCATGTGTTTGGAGTTGTACTACGCTTGAGTTCAAAGAGAATGAAAGAAAAACAAAAATATCAACATGATTACAGCAATGATGTTCACTGGAAGGAAAGAAAGTTGTACTGTTGACATAAATAATGTAAGACTGTCGACAAGCGTGAGCGGTCAGGGTTCCTCACCTCACACGATAACCAGTCTGGTTGGCTCTGTGTTCTTGTCCCGGTGATGAGGTGTGACTAAGCTGTTTAGATTTTGTTACGTTGTCTTCCCCTTGCTTTTATTCAATCATATTTGCCTATTTTTAATACATTTTCAAGTTTATTTCTCCTCATAACGTGTTTTCTTCAGATATGTTTGTGTTGCCCCATCCCCGATGAAGATATGTAGAATCGAAACGTTGTTTGTTTTGTCCTAGAATAATTATTTTTGTTTTATTATTTTATTATTATATATTTTCGGGATTCTCTCTCTCTCTCTCTCTCTCTCTCTCTCTCTCTCTCTCTCTCTCTCTCTCTCTCTCTCTCTCTCTTGAGGGGAGAGAGAGAGAGAGAGAGAGAGAGAGAGAGAGAGAGAGAGAGAGAGAGAGAGAGAGAGAGAGAGAGAGAGAGAGATTTCACTTTGTGATTTATTCTCTTATGGAGTCCATTGCAAAGTATGTAAACTGTGTTCGTGTTTAGTATGTCTCATCTTTTCGCAGGAGCTAAACATATCCTAGGGTTGCCAGATACGTGGGCACCAGAAGGAGGATATAATAAGACAAAAAGGAGGACAAAGGTGGACATAATAAGACAAAAAAGGAGGACAAAGGAGGACATTGAATGTTTCATTTAAATCGTTCCAGATTAAACTCACAATCAGTACAATTGTATTACAATAGCTGCCAATAAATTTTTTATCATACCATGTGGTTGGTTTACAGAAAGAAAATATTCTTTCAAAGCAGTAAACAGCCTCAACAGCCTCTCAACAGCTGGAAACAAACTGAGCCATTTAGTTTTAGAGTGATAGAGTAGTTGCTGATAGCTAATGTTGACATAGTCACAAAAATCCTTTAAAGTTTCTTTTCTGACAGTGTATATAAAAAAGTAATTGAATATCTTCAAGGCAATAGATTAAACGTCAATCTGCATTAAATCTGTGCCGTGTTGGGTGCAGTTGTGCAGAACATGAGCAGAACATCCAACGCCTACTAATGGCTTGCCAAGGCTTCCTTCAAATGCGAGAACACATTTCTACCTTCTCTTCTGTTAATGCCTCCAAAATTCACATTGACACTGACACCAGCAAAAGCAACACATTTGGAGTACAAATCATGTGTTTTGAGTGTTCCCAAAATATACTGTGATATAGTTTCTGAGGTTTCATTCGGTGTATTGTCTAACTCGAGAATCTTAGTTTGGAATCCATCTGCTTTCCAGTCAAAGTACTGAACAACGACCGGAAATATTTTCTGCGAACCGTGATTGCTAGCATCTGTCGAAAAGCCGAAACATGAAATACCACTAAAAGATGTATCCAATTCATCAACAGTGTGGGGGACCACCTGGTTTATTATTGCTTCAGTCTTTGTTTTTGCACAAGCAAATTTTAGCAATTTCCGAATCTTGAAATATTGTGTGCATCAAACCAGCTATTCAGGTCATCGTGTTGTAAGATTGATGATGACAAACTATGAAATGCCAAAGTTGCTTCAAACGCATGCGCTTTCAGCAACGCATTTGAGTACTTAGGCTTTAAAAAACAAGACGTCAATCTGCTAGATGACGCGGACATTTTGATTAGGTTTCTATGTCTCTCACTGTCAACATGGCACTCCAATTCAGTAGTTCCTTTGTTGGCAACGGACAAGTAACTATCGCAAATTTTACACTTTGCCTCATTCTAGTTGCGTCCTTCAACGAAGCATGGAAACTTATTTTTCATAGTGTTCGAGGATTTGCATTTTCTCTCTGTAGATGCCATTTTCATAAACATAGGCGGCAAAAATTACAAATTAAAAAAACATTTTTAAGTGGCGTCTCTGCTATCGGAACCGGAAGTACCATTAACATTTTGACCATAGAGACTACAGCATTGTTAGTGTTGCCGAATACAGCAACAGTTAGATTCAAATTATACAAATAATTGGTGTAACATTTGGTATAAATAGGAGCATTAAATAAATATTATTAAGCAATTTGTTTTAATCAAGAATGTAAACACACGGTAGAGTGTAGATACATTGTAAGTTGTAACAACAATACATAAAAAATGATAACATAAAATATTTTAAAAGCCGGACATTTTAAAGGTTTTTAGCTTTGCCTGCCGGACGGAGGACATTAGGTTAAAAAGGAGGACATGTCCTCTCTTTGCCGGACGTCTGGCAACCCTATACATACCTAACTGTTTGTATTTGCTATTGTTATTTCCTTCAGGACTTGGCAAGACACACTCACTCTACAGATCTACCAGCTAATTGAGCTATGCTGGCGAGAAGGACAAGTCCCACAGGATTTCAAAGACTCAAGCATCTTATCATTGTACAAGAACAAGGGCGGTCGGAGCGACTGCAACAATTATAGAGGTGTCTCACTTTTGTGTATTGTTGGAAAAGTATTTGACAGAATTGTTCTGCGCAGACTTCAAGTCCTGGGAGATCAAATCTACCCCGAATCACAGTGTGGCTTCCGACAGAACCTGTCTACCATTGATATAATATTTTCATTGCGACAAATGCAATAAAAATGCCATGAACAGTATCAACCACTGTTTATTGCCTTCATCGACCTCACAAAGGCGTTTGATTTGGTCAGTCGTGAGGGTCTGTTCAAGGCACTAAAGAAGATTGGCTGCCCACCAACTCTTCTGTCCATTGTGGAATCGTTCCACACAAGCATGAAGGGTATAATCAAGTTTGATGGTGTAACTTCTGAAGAGTTTGAAATCAAGAGTGGAGTTAAGCAAGGTTGTGTACTATCCCCCACCCTCTTTGGGATATAATTTTCACTTCTACTGAAATATGTCTTTCGTGATCAGGATGGTGGTATATACATTCACTCACGCTCAGATGGCGGACTCTACAATGCTCAAAGATTGAAGGTCAAGACCAAAATTAGGAGGGTACTGATCATAGAGTTGCTTTTTCCAGATGGTGCTGCAATTACGACGCACTCTGAGGAAGAATTACAATGTCTACTATCTGCATTCTCCAATGCTTGTTCTGAATTTGGTTTAACAAATAGCAAAAAGAAGACACAAATTATGACACACAGTGCACATGAGGTACCATCAATCTTTATTGACGACGCTGAACTGGAGATAGTAGATCATTTTACATAACTAGGATCAGACATAAATAGCACATTATCCCTAGATCAAGAAATCAACATCAGGATTGGTAAGGCAGCAATAACAATGAACAAGTTAACAAACACACAAAAAAGTATGGTAAAACAGGAAGCTTACCGCGAAAAGAAAAGCCCTTGTCTATCAAGCCTGTGTCCCGTAGTACTCTTCTTTATGGCAATGAGGCCTGGTCAACTTACTCACACCAAGAGAAACGTTTAAACAGCTTTCATATGCGGTGTCTGCGAAAAATACTTGGTATTAAGTGGCAAAACAAAATCAGGTTATGCGACGGTTTGTTCCATGCTTAGTCTTCGTAGGCTTAGATGGATAGGACACGTTAGGAAGATGGATGATGGTAGAATACCAAAGGACATCTTTTTCTGGTGAATTACAGATGGGTAAGAGATCTCAGGGTCGGCCTTTATTACGAAACAAAGATGTGTGTAAGCTGGACATGATTGATACAGGCATTTATAATGCGCACTGGGAGCAAGTCGCCGCTGAACGTGTTGCATTGAGGGCAAATATCAGAAATGGAATAAAGACAACGGAGAAAATGATTGCAGATAAGTCACACACCGAGCGTGCGAGACGTAAGATGGTGCATGATGGTGGAAATGACCATGTGTTCACATGCATCCACTGTGGACGAACATTTACAGCGCGAATTGGCCTTATCAGTCACATTCCCTACCACTATTGGTTGTAGTTATTATGCTTTTTGAAGCACAATGTGGATGTTCATCCATCAAGAATGATGATGACCATTCATTTCATACAAGTTTGTCCATCAGGAATGATGAAGACAATAGGAGAAGAATGACTTGAGCGATGAATTTGTATATAGTGAGGAAGAGATGCGTAACTTCATCGGCCTCACTCTCTCGCCTGTATCCATCTGATTCCAGTGGCAAGAAATGTCAGGACGACTGGAGACGAACGCAGGTGCAGTGGACGTTATGCTACTACAGGCCAGTTATCCCAGTGTGTATTGGCTCTCAAAAACAGATGGTAGCCTAGAGCCTCGTGCAAACGGCCCTTCCGTCAATTCCTTTAATTTTCAGCTTTGAGAACAAGCGTAGAGACAAGCGTATGACTACTGACAGGATCAACCAGGTATGTAACAAAGTATCGTCTGTCAAGACGACAAGGTACCAATGTAATGATATATCCTTCTGCTGCCGCTGCTTCTCTTATTTAACAAAAACGTTGACAGTTTACTTCCAAATTCGCTAACAAGTTTACAGTTTCTATTTGTTTCTTGTAAGACTTTCTCATTGTTTTTCTGTCCGTCCATTGTATTATTTGCGTTTTATTCAGAAATCATATTTCCACTGTCATTTGATGTTTCTAAATTTGTATGCTTATTTTCTTTGTTTCACATCCACACGATAGTATAGGCTTTACATTGCTAGTCAACACTTTTTTTTCTGACTGATTGACAGTTTTTAATTGGTGAGTATATTTGACATTTAGCAAAAGGCTGCCTTTATTACAACACTACTACATCTACAGTATTCAAACAATGACTGTACATGACATATATGACATAGAAATGACAAAAGAATTGAAATGACAAATCGCACATTCAACAACAAGAATTCAAGTTCAAGAACCAACATCATCGCACTCAGGACATTCCAACACGTGCTTCGTCGCCTTTGTCACTAGCCAGCGACGAGTCCCCGTGCTGACGTCCGTCATCATCATGAACATATGTCTGAGGGCGACGTTCTGCATAAGACCTGCGGTGATCATGGTGACCATGGTGATCATGGTAATCACGGCGACCATGTTGCTCCACAGCCCTCTGTCCCGTGAGCTGCCAGTAATTTCTGATACTGATGTTCCTCCGTGCCATATTTCTCAGACATACATTGTCCACATATTTCTAAGACGTACGATGTCCACATATTCCTCAGACATACAATAGCCACATATTTCTCAGACATACAATAGCGACATATTCTCCAGGCGTACAAAGATGTGATGGTCTTCACATTCTCACAGCAGGCAGGGACTGTTGTTCTGTTATACGCCTTAATACCCAGTCTACGGCTATACCACGTAGAAACTACCGGTTATTGTCCGAGCACCGAAGTCAAGCAACGTCGGGAGTAGTTAGTACTTGGATGGGTGCCCTCTTGCGAACACCATGTGTTGTAGACATTTAGGGGATTTTTCGTGGCAAAGTAACCAAGCCGTCTGCATCGGGCTCCGAAGGTTGTGGGTTCGATTCCGGGCTACGTCTTTCGGTTCACGAGTGCATTTTTCTCGATGCTTCCTGGGGGACTTCGCTGGAGCTACGGAGTTCCTGCTTTGTGCGACGCTTTCAGCAGGCCACCCTGAGGAAAGAAACCGAGCCATTTGGGATAAAACCCGAGGCAATGAAGTCGTTCCTCTCGACTTTTAAGACTTTTATACGACTCCTGATTACTTATTGGTCGTCTGGTCAGTATAGTTTAACGCCGGAAGTTTAGGAACTGCTGTTGAACCAAACGTCGCGGTTTATAGAAGGCGAGATAACCCACGTAATTATTTTCTATGATGATTTACCACGCGAGTTATGTTTTCTTTATTCTAGGCTGTCCTGGTTGTTTGTGTGCTGGCTGATCAGCCAGCGTGCTAGCAAAGTTGATTGGGAACTGCGCTGAAAATGTCTTGAGCACAGAGGGTTCGACGCCTGCTAAGTGTGGGAAAGGTTGGCAGCCTATTCCTCCATACATTTGCGCCAACTAAACGGCGACAGTGGCACATACATTTAGCAGAAAACTGCTTTGAGGCACATCATTTTATTGTTTATTTTAAAATAAATGGACCATTCTTTTATCAGAGAATTGTATGGGAAAGAAAAATAACTAGAATATTACTGGTTGTCCTGTGACATTATCTGACCTAGAATATGTGATAGCCTGACCCCAGTGGCGGACTAGCCAGGGTGCCAGCTTGCCCCATGGCAAGTGGGCACTGCTGACCACTGATAAAAAAAGGCCACCCCTTAAAGATGAGACAAACTGTGTACAATGTAAACGTCCCATCAGCAGCTGTGTCTAGTGGCAACCAGTATATTCAGACCCAGTCCGCCACTAAACTACTGAGCGTAATCTTGCCAAGAAATCAACAGCAGCGGTAAAATGCTGGTGCTAACAGCGTTGTCCTGTAATAGGAGTTAGTTAGCTAGTTAGTTAGTTAGTTAGTTAGTTAGTTAGTTAGTTAGTTAGTTAGTTAGTTAGTTAGTTAGTCTTTCTTCTTGAGCCCAAAGCGACGCATAGGGCAGAAGTCATGGCTCTCCTTGTCTGGCGGTTCGCTGCCACCTGTTGTAGATCTTGGATGTTGTCAGAGTGTTGGGGAATAGAGACAGGACATATTGAGGACAAGAGACATAATAGAGGCATGACATAGTTAGAGAGGCAGTGATGTCAGCGACAGGACATCTACAGGACCAGAGAGATAGGATAGACAGGACATATATAAGGACGTAGAGATGTCATAAGACAGGACATCTACAGGACAATAGAGATACTAGACACAGGTCATAGACAGGACATAGACAGGACAAGACCCAGTTATAAAAGGGGACACAAGTCTACGGGACTCTGTTGACTAGACAGCATTGCACTGTACGACCCGACCCAACACGGGCAGACAGCAGTCCGACGTGACTGGTGGGACAGCCCGGTTGTCTCGAGAAACACGAGGTCCAGTACCACGAGACCAGCCGGTCAGCGTGAAGAAAGGACAGACGGAGACTCGACAGATTTAGGGGAAGGATGTGTTTTCTGGAGCGAGTGTTTAAGAATTGCGAGAGTGCTAGCTGGATTTGCCATATGTGAAGATAGCTGTGATTTGAGTGCAGTGCTTTGTGTGTGATTGCTCGAGTGCTATTATTATATATTAGCAGCACTATGTATATACTGATGTAACCACCTTGTGTGCGCATTGTAACTGTAATCAGGTTCTCCTGAATAAACCGCATACCACGTGTACTACTGATGTGTTCTTGAATGCATGTGAAGGATTTGAGAATACCTGTTTATGTGAGACGCTGTATAAAACCGATGGTGTCAGAAGTGGCGGACTGGCCAGGGTGCCAGCTTGCCCGATGGCAAGTGGACACTGCTGACCACTGATAAAAAAGGCCACCCCTTAAAGATGAAACAAACTGTGTACAATGTAAACATCACGTCAGCAGCTGTGTCTAGTGGCAACCAGTATTTTCAGATCCAGTCCGCCACTAAACTACTGAGCGTAATCTTGCCATAAATCAACAGCAGCGGTAAAATGCTGGTGCTGACAGCGTTGTCCTGTAATAGGATATAGTTAGTTAGTTAGTTAGTTAGTTAGTTAGTTAGTTAGTTAGTTAGTTAGTTAGTTAGTTAGTTAGTTAGTTAGTTAGTCTTTCTTCTTGAGCCCAAAGCGATGCATAGGGCAGAAGTCATGGCTCTCCTTGTCTGGCGGTTCGCTGCCACCTGTTATAGATCTTGGATGTTTATTTGGCCATTGTATATGCCCTCTCTGGTGATGGTTCTACGCAGGGTCTCTCTTGGTCTTCCCGTTTTCTTTTCCCTAACGGTGTCCATATGAGGGCTTGGTAGGGGAGTCTTGTCTTGTCCATTTTAGAGTACATGGCCGATGTAGTTCCAACTGCGTTTTCTTATAAAATTGGATACAATATCTTGTTTGGTCTCCTGTCTTATTTCTTATTGGTTCTAAAATCTGCCCAGTAGAGGTTTAGAATTCTTCTAAGACATTTTTTCTCAAAATTGTAAACAATTTTATCTAAAGCTACCGTTAATTCCAACTCTCACATCCATACGTTAGCACTGGAATCACACAAGAGTTGAAGATTTTAAGTTTCGTGTGTGTGCTGAGTGTCTTTGACTTCCAGATGTTTGACAGTTAATTGAAGGCACCAGGTGCCAGTGCGATTCTAGATGATATTTCTGGTGTTGAGTCCCCTGTAGATGTCATTTTGCTTCCTAGGTATGTGAAGCTGTTGACTTTTTGGAGAACGTGATTGTTTAATTTGATTCATCTGAACTGTTGGTAAGATGGATAGTGTTTGTTTTGGCGGTGTTAATTTGGAGACCAATTTGTCCTGAAACATTTTGGAGATGGTTTATTTTCTCTTGTGTTGAACGTAACAGCACTATGTCGTCGGAAAAGTCCAGGTCTTCTAGAATGTTGTCAACCCAATGGATACCCCTATTTGTGTTATTTGTGCATTTGCGCATGACCCAATCGATAGCTATTCCAAAGTGCATCGGTGATAAGACACAACCCTGTTTTCACACCTGTTTCCACTGAGAACCAGTCAGAGGTGCGTGATTCTGTTCTTACGCAGCAACGTGCCTCTTTGTAGAAGGATTTAATGACGTTGGTATATTTGGTAGGGAAACTAAAGATGTTAACTAGATGAAGGACGGTGGATACTGACGAAGGCTTTTTGAAAGTCGACAAAGTTGGTGATTAATTTCGACTGGAATTCTACGGAGTCTTCAATGATTATTTTGAGGGTGAAGATGTGGTCTATGCTTGACCGTTTTGGTCTGAAACCTGCTTATTCTTCTCTGAGCCTTTCATCTATAGACTAATAGGATA
This sequence comes from Cepaea nemoralis, assembly GCA_014155875.1. Taxonomy (NCBI): domain Eukaryota; kingdom Metazoa; phylum Mollusca; class Gastropoda; order Stylommatophora; family Helicidae; genus Cepaea; species Cepaea nemoralis. Next base: position 86,824 of record JACEFZ010016762.1, on the reverse strand, counting down.
TGCGAGAAAAAAAAGATCCGCACTGATTGTGTCACAAGTTGAGCTTTCTCATATTCTAGGTCAGTGTAATACTGATGTGATGCCAGTCCTAGTCCTCAAATATGGTAATATCCTAGCTGGTGATCATTAATGTTATGGCCAGACACGTTCAGCTGGGTAAGATTAAAGTGTTCTTTTATACACCATAGGGCGCATTAGTCATATGGTAACACACACACACACACACACACGCACGCACGCACGCACACACACACACAGAGAGGAGACAGAGAGAAGAGAGTCCCGTATCAGAAACATGTTGTGGATATGTGAAGTGTTATGATGATCACATTGTCTAGGTTTGAGTGCATGGGGAAAGCTGTGGTCTATTTCTTCCTCCAGTAGAGAAAGCCTTTCTGGAAGAAACTCCTTAACCTACACAGTTCGCAACAGTAATTTTTTTTGTGTGTGTGACAGAGCAAGACTAGGCAATTTTTTATTTTTTTTTCCAAGAGAAAGTCCAGAGCTGACATGGAGTCCACAGCGCCTTCTGCCATATGGTGCCTACCCAATAATTGGTAGTCTCATCGGCACATGATGGGTGGTGTGGTCACAGCAGGGCGGCCGCCTTTTACTCGCTTGTTACATTTCCTGGTATCCATTTTAGGCTTCGGATCCCTGGTTCAAATGACGACAGTACTTTCTGTCCTTACTGGTGATATATAAATGGTGGCGCAACTAGGTAACCTATACAATCCGGAATTCATTCCAGTTGCTTTACACACACACACACACACATGCACGCACGCACGCACGCACGCACGCACGCATGCACGCGCACACACACATACATGCAGAGTACAGAGAGAGAGAGAGTCGAGAGGAGAGAGAGAGAGAGAGAGAGGAACATAGAAGGAGAGAGCGATGGAAGAATATGGGAGGAGAGAAAAAGAGATAGAGAAACAGACAGAAAACACTTGTATACAACATGTGACGACAAACCAGAGACGGGATCAAGTCAACTCGGACAACATACAACAGTTTATATATTGACAGTTATAATGAAAACGTTTCTTCTACAAATCACACTCGTTCAGTCACATTGTCATGAAACTAGACATCAGATGGCATGTCAATGACGTCAAGAATAGCTAGTCTCTGAAATCTGGACAATTGGCATGAAAATTAGACAATTCGTGTGTTGTTGTTGTTGTTGTTGTTGTTGTTGTTGTTGTTGTTGTTGTTGTTGTTGTTGTTGTTGTTGTTGTTGTTGTTGTTGTTGTTGTTGTTGTTGTTGTTGTTGTTGTTGTTGTTGTTGTTCAAGGCTGAATATTTTATTATGGAAATTAGGTTATGGTCGTTTTATTCTTCAAATTTCAGATTTTATAATGTTATCTAGAGCTTCTTCTTCTTCTTCTTCTTCTTCTTCTTCTTCTTCTTCTTCTTCTTCTTCTTCTTCTTCTTCTTCTTCTTCTTCTTCTTCTTCACCTTCTATCTGCTCTTATTCCACTTGTCTCTCAATGTCAACAAAAAGATACCTAGCACGAGTCCTAGATGGACCTGACAGACCACTCTATTTGTTGCTCCATTTCATTCATCTTTTGTAAGGACCTCCCATGGCTTTCCCTTGTCTCCCACCCCGATGAAATTAGGCATATTTTTGTTTGTGAACCACAGTCTGTGGCAGTCGTCACACCCGACCAAACGGTCATTTCCCTCATTAATTCCCATATATAATTCCTGCAATAAATGACCTCATACGCTGACCGCTTGACCACTTGCTTGTCAGTCTCAGTTTTCCAGATATTTTATGAAGGTACATCCCGTGGGGCAATATGTATATAACGTAAACGTTAGCTATGTAGATTCTATAATTGGAATGGGATAACACATATACTAACATTTATGTGTGGAGAATTGGCTATGCATATTTAAAAGCAACATCATCATCGTGTTACATGCCGAATTAAACTAATTCCTCTGTATCTTAGATAAATTCGACCGATGATTGTTTCTCGTATCAATATGCCCGTCCATCCAGTATTTTCTCCCTCTATAACCATTGATCTTGCGACTCTATAACCATTGATCTTGCAATTTGTCACAACTATCACCAGACACTTTCTTCTCATGACGCGACCCAAACAAAAATAGCATAATTAGATTAGATTGCACAGAGAGAGAGAGATAGTTAGAGAAACGGAGAGAGAGAGAAAGAAAGTGAGCGAGAAATAATCAGAAAAACAGCGAGAAAGATAATCAATAGAGAAAGAAAAAGGGAGAGAGAAAGAGGGATAAACAAAGAGATAGATAATCAGAGAGAGAGAGAGAGAGAGAGAGAGAGAGAGAGAGAGAGAGAGAGAGAGAGTAAGTGACAAAGAGAAAAACAGATAGAGAGATAAACAATAGAGAAAGAGAAAGAAAGAGAAGAGGGGTAGAGAAAGAGAGCGGGTGGCGGGGCGGGGTGAGAGAAAAACAATAGAGCAGGAGAGAAAGAAAGAGAGAGAAAGAGATCGAAACAAAGAGAGAGAGAGATAAACAAATAGAGGGGGAGAAAGAAAGAGAGAAAGAGAAAGATAGAGAAAAACATAGAGAGCGAAATAGAAGGAGAGAACATTTATATACAAACATGTGGAAATATCCCGCGCGTAAGTTAGGAAACGGCTCTTTTCACATGTCCTAAAGTGTCCTAAAGGAGCCGTGGTAGCGTAGCGGCTAGATGTCCCCCTGCCGTACCGGTAGTCTGGGGTTCAATCCGCATCTGATTCCAATTTTGTTTAATTGACCTGGGCTCCCAGGCTGACCCGGCCTAAAATTAGTACCTGGACATGTGGTGGGAAGTGAAGGCGGCCGGAGTGATACCGACCACATCAGCCACTGAGTGCCGTTTGGTCTATACAAATATGGGTCTAGCACCGTATGTGCAATGCGCCTGAGGGTTGGACAAGGGCTCGGTACTTCAAGGAGTCTATGGTATATGATGCCTGATCCATGTTTACAAACCAATCAGTACCCCAAGTGTGATGCCGTCAACATCACCTCGGTAGAGTTTTCTTATGCCAGATTTAAGCTGGGTAGACATTAGTACACATACATACCAATTACACATACATATCAAGTACACTTACCTCAGTAGACATACATACCAAGTATATATACCTTAGTGCACATAAATACCAAGCATACATACCCCGGTGTACATAAATACCAACTACATATACTTCGGTACATGTACGTGGGTCGTTAAGACAGTAATGCACCACATAGTCTTTCTCAGCTTATTATGAATATAGAAGCATGACATTTTGCACTATTCAAATGTGGCATGTGCCAATTGTGTGCATTAAATTGCAACCCACCTGGCCAAATAATGTGGCTGCTCTAAACCGTTGAAATGGAGCCTTTTAGCAAATTGCGTTATAAGCAGCGGATTGTGATATAATTTTTCGTTGCAGAGAAAAAAATGTTGTGAACATTGCCAAAAGGAGAGACATCAATTCGCAAGTTTACATTAAGACATTGAGAAAACTCAATCGACGTTTTCGTTGAGTTCGAACGCACAAGAATCCGACAGACCTGCTTCTCCTTCACGACAGTGCGCGCCCTCACACAAGTCTGGCAACACGTGAAGCAATCACCATATTGGGCTGGGCTGTACTATCCCATCCACCTTATTAGTCCCATTTTGGCACCTTCTGATTTCCATCTATTTGGTCTACTTAAAGATGCACTCCGTGGGACAAGGTTTGAAAATGATGAAGGAGTGATTCTTGTAACGAAAAAATGGCTACATTATCAAGACAAAATCTGGTTCGGGCAGGGAATACATACACTTGTTTCGTGCTGGCATACAGCCACGTATATTGTGAATAAAATGTCAAGCTTTTTTAATCAACAGCTCCTGAGAAAAAAGGATGTGGTGCATTACTTTATGAACGCCCCTTGTACATACCAAACATACATACCTCAGTACACAAACATACCAAGTATGCATACCTCAGTACGCATACATTGCAAGCAAATTTGAACAGAAAGCACAATAATATTCTACTTCCGGAAAACAAACATGTACTATGATATTCATGGTATCCTAACACAGACAGCATTGTACTGGTGGACGGGGAATGAATGTGAGTTGTAATACATGGGATGTGGACGTTATGGATAAATTGACGGATGAATTACTGAATGACAGACAGACAGACAGACAGACAGACAGACAGACAGACAGACAGACAGACAGACAGACAGACAGACAGACAGACAGACAGACAGACAGACAGACAGGCAGGCAGGCAGGCAGGCAGACAGACAGACAGAAAGAAAGAAAGAAAGAAAGAAAGAAAGAAAGAAAGAAAGAAAGAAAGAAAGAAAGAAAGAAAGAAAGAAAGAACGAATGAACGAACGAACAAAAGAAAGAAAGAAAGAAAAAAAGAAAGAAAGAAAGAAAGAAAGAAAGAAAGAAAGAAAGAAAGAAAGAAAGAAAAGAAAGAAAGAAAGAAAGATAATATTGAATCATACTGAATGACAGACAGACAGACAGACAGACAGACAGACAGACAGACAGACAGACAGACAGGCATGCAGGCAGGCAGGCAGGCAGGCAGGCAGGCAGAAAGAAAGAAAGAATGAAAGAAAGAAAGAAAGAAAGAAAGAACGAACGAACGAACAAAAGAAAGAAAGAAAGAAAGAAAGAAAGAAAGAAAGAAAGAAAGAAAGAAAGAAAGAAAAAGAAAGAAAGAAAGAAAGAAAGAAAGAAAGAAAGAAAGAATAGGTCGATGGGTGGATGGATGGATGCATGGATGGATGCATGCATGCATTGAAGTATGGATGAATACTTGAAAGAAAGTATTTATTAATTGATGTTTCAAAATGCCTAATGAAATGGATTAAATAATTCATGAATAAAAGAAATGAATGAATGAATGAATGAATTAATCAATCAATCAATCAATGAAAATCAATCCATCAATACGCTGTGTCGAAAGAAGCTAAGATAACAAGCCATTGCTCAAACAAAATGCCTATGAAAAGATACACAGTAATCTTATGAATGGCCAGCTCCTCTGACTCAGGGGTAGTGAACGTGCATCACAGTTCCCCATCATACCAAGTCCAGGTTTCGATATCAGCAGCAGACGTCTTAGAATTAGACCGCATTGCGTTGATTTCTAAATTCGATGGTATGAGCATTTGTCGTTCAGAAAGTAATGGCAAACTACTAAAAGTAAAATTGTCTAGTAAACTAAATTCAGTAAAAAATAAATACTGCGGTTGAGTGCAACGTCCTGTAATGGACAAGCAACTAGCTAGCATGTGAATGACACACATAAACATTCATTCATAAAACTGCATACTGTACATAATAGGTTTCATTGTTTCCCCGTGTTTCTAAACTCTCCTTGATCTGGCTTTACGACATCCATAGGGGGAAAACATGAATTCTTTCCTCCCCTTTCGGGAAGTTCCACTGGGAATTGTAAAATAAATGGACAATATACAAGTAACGTCAGCTGTGAGAAGATCGTTCTCAAAATACAGCAGTGTTTGTGACGCGCGGGTGCCGCGCTAGAGAATGGCAGGTGTGGCGGGGAAATATAGAGATATGAAGGATTTTGAGGAATTTTTACCCACGTATATTTGAAGGTGGTATTCTCATTTTTAAATGTAAAATAATTCGATGAATATTTGTAGATACATCAATTACACGCTCCTAATTTTGCAGATTTTAATCAGCATAGTTAATAATATCATCTCATCATCATCAAGTGCCTTGCCGATTGGTGAAGCCGATCCTGCTTCTATACGGAGGTGAAGTGTGGCTTAAAGGTTTAACGCGCATAAACTTTCTCTTCTGATCGAAGGTTAATGGGTTCGTTTCATACACGAGTCAGTTGGATTTAAATGTTGACTTCGCGTCCTTGATTTGACGACGCAAATGACAAACACCTCAGAAGTTGGAGAGGGGAAGCCTATGGTGAGGGACTCGTGTAATTTGCAAAGCTAACCCTCACACAAATTCAGTCCTGTGCGCTCACTAACAGTAGCAACCATTAGTGGTAGGAGGACGTATGTGGACTATGCTTGAGTTCACAGCGAACGAACAAAAAACAAAAATCCTCTGGACTGCCACTGATGTCCAACAGAATGTATTAATTTGTGTGCTGACATGTTCAATGCCCGGATCAAGGACTGCCACTGATGTCCAACAGAATGTATTAATTTGTGTGCTGACATGTTCATTGCCCGGATGAAGGACTGTCACCAATCTTCTGTCGCTGTCCTCTTCCACCTATGTTTCTCATAAAGCTGTCCGGGTGTTACAGTCATCGTGATCATGTGCCCTGGCACAAAGCGTGGGTGTTCATGTCATGTCTCTCCACAGATCTCGGTCTTTAGTGTTCTGGACTAATTTGTTGATGATACTCCTCCATGCCGCCGTCTGAGACCATCCAGCATCATGGCATTCCTCCATGCCACCTTCCTAGACCATCTAGCAGGATGTCATTCCCCCATGCCACCGTCTAAGACCTTTGGTGCTCTAGACTAATATGTTGATGACATTACCCCATGCCGCCGTCTAAACAAAAACATCCAGCATCATGGCATCCCTCCATGGCACTGTCTAAAACCATCCAGCATCACGTCATCCCTCCAAGGCACTGTCTAAAACCATCCAGCATCACGTCATCCCTCCATGGCACTGTCTAAAACCACCCAGCATCACGTCATCCCTCCGTGGCACTGTCTAATACCACCCAGCATCATGTCATCCCTCCATGGCACTGTCTAAAATCACCATCACGTCACCCTCCATGGCACTTGTCTAAAACCACCATCACGTCATCCCTCCATGGCACTGTCTAAAACCACCATCACGTCATCCCTCCATGGCACTGTCTAAAACCACCATCACGTCATCCCTCCTTGGCACTGTCTAAAACCACCATCACGTCATCCCTCCATGGCACTGTCTAAAACCACCATCATGTCATCCCTCCATGTCACTGTCTAAAACCACCATCACGTCATCCCTATTGAGGTCATGGCAGTAACTAAAGCTATTGCCTGGCTGGAGACAGACTTTAATCCACAATGCTTTCTTGGTGACATAATGAGAATGCTCAAGAAGACCAAGATGGGCTGGGCGCGAAGACAGTGGGTGGAGTCTCTAAGGCGGTCAAGCCTGATATAAATCAGGTTTATTTGTGTGTCATGACACGCGGGTGTAAAAGAAAATGATCAAGTGGGTGTGGCTACTGTGGAAAGCAGACCAGTAATGGGGCAGGCCAATATACTGAAGGATCTTACATCGACGGTCGATTAAACGAATCAAAAGATGACTGTGAATTTACAACCTTGACCAGACTGCAAGAAGTTCAAGTTAAATGGATGCCGCCAGACAAGAACAACAAGTGAAATTGATGACACCAAATAAGAACATCAAGAGAAATAGATGACACCAGACAAGAACATTAAGTGAAATGGATGACGCCAGATAAGAACATCAAGTGAAATGGGTGACGCCAGACAAGATCATCACGTAAAATAGATGACGCCTTGCAAGTACATCAAGCGGCGAAGTAGTCAGGCCATCTAACATGGGCTCCGAAGGTTGTGGGTTCGATTCCGGGCTGCATCCTTCGGTTCACGGGTGCATTTTTTTCCAGAGATTCCTGGGGGTCGTCGCTAGGGCAACGGAGTTTGGGTGCGACGCTTTCGGCAGTTTGCTGCGGAAAGAGACTGAGCCATATGGAATAAAAACCCGGTGCAATGAAGTCGACCCCGTCGACTTTTAAGCAACATCCTTTTTAAGTACATCAAGTGAAATGAGAGATCAGTTTGGGGACCAGTTGAGGCCGCTGAAACAGTTACATAAATAAACACACGTAGTATTATTGGCGCTCACAGAAGAAGAGGAAAGAAGTGAAGACTAGAGGACGCACTAGACAACATAAAATTTGAAAGCTATAGTTACCGACTGGGATTACGCCCTTTCAACAACATTCACCAGCACACTCTAGAGTCACTGATTACCTCTACGGCCAGCAGCGCTATCTTGGAGTAGAATGGGTGACTACGTAGAGCATCCTCTAGCCTCAACAATCCTCAACGAGACCGCAACCTTTTGTTTTTTTTTATAGTGTCTAGTTGGTCATGTATCGATGTACACTTGTTCCTGCAGCGAGGCGCTGTCGCTATTTGGAGGTGACAGGTTCAAATCCCGGTCGGAAACTATAGTTTTCAAATTTTATGTTGTCTAATGCGTCCTCTAATCTTCACTAGTTTCCTCTCCTTCTGTGAGCACCAATAATACTATGTGTGTTTATTTATGTAACTGTTCAAGTGAAATGGGTGAGGCCAAACAAGAACAGTTTGCAGGTGGTCACAGAAGACAAGTCAACCAACACAGAACTGGCGACGTCGACCACTACACACTGAAGGAGATACTGTGGAGGGGGTCCGAGCACTTATGGATTCTAGAATGGTCTGATGTGATGTCTACTAAAATTACCGACAGATAGTTATTGGTCTCTAGCTGGCGAAAGTAGGGTAACAATCTCTTTAAAGAGACAATAGCCGGGGTCATAGACCAGTATGGTAGCTAGCAAGAAGGAACGCGATGGCAAACTACCCGCTTATGGAAGCCTGGTATATCATGATTTGACAGATCACACAAAGGCTTAGGCACGTGGTACAATCAGGACAAGAACACAGACCTGATTCAGGTCACTAGTAATCGTACGAGTTTGCGACACGTGACCGATCATGCTTATCAGCACGGCACATAATGATGATGATTAATTCTGGGGAGGGGACTCCTCGCATCCGTACAGAGGAATGAACCATACATACATCATTATCATCACTTACATACATAGCATATTCTTCAGCCAATCTGTGGAACTCATAGTAATATTCCTGATTTTCATGTCGTTTTGAATTCTAGGAAACACATTTTTGAAAATATGTATAGCGGTATTTTTACGGTTATTTCTTTTCAGCTAAAAAATTCAGCGTTGTGCGAGAATATGTGTATGCCCAAAGCGCGTGTAGGATGTTTGAGAAATCACTCTTTACTTGGCGATTGTTTTCATGTTTATTATTTGATTACCTCCGCTTTCCTGCTGTGAATGGTGTGTTCCCATTTGCATGTCTGATGAGATCGCGGTGTCACGTGGTAAGCGCAACGAGAGGACATCAATGCCAAGCTTAAGCAGAGAGAAAATCTATATAGGTCTCATGTCGAGTGGTGCTGGTGTGGTCATAACCTACGACCTTAATCTCCGTGCCCCCAAAGATCACTTCCAGGTCAACAGCACGGTCGCGGTCGCCTGTCAGATCTGGCATTTCCACAACCAGAAAGCCACACTTCTCCACTCCTGGTTCATCCGTGTACTGGACCTTCTTGTTGGACGACCTGAAAAACTCAAAGATAATCCCTCTCTGGTTATTAATAATCGGCGTATACGTCTCCCGCCAGATCTCATTATGACCTATGACCTCTCCAGCTTCTGCCCACGTTTGGAAGATGTGCTTGCATAGGTCCATTCCGTCGGAATCTACTCGAAGATCTTCACGATGGACACCATCTTCGAAAGGAAGGTAACTCCCAACACCGTAAGTAAATCTGCAAATTCTCTGGCAGATAGCGCTGGGGTCGTGCCCGAAAGCCACAGCCCCTTTGACAACAGAGAGACTGGCTTCTTCAGGAACAAGAATAGTAACACGCTCCCCAAATCTTTCCCTCATGGAGCTCTGAAGGCGGGTTGATTCAGCAAACCCACCAACAAGGAATATATTGTTCAAGTCTTTACATTTGGGTTTGTGAAGTAGAGTCTCCACGTGGTCATTGATTTGATCTAGCGCATCCTTGAACAGCGCGTTCACCTGACTAGAAGACATCACGAGTTTTCCGGAGGAAAATTTAATATCGCTGCTTCCTTTCTCAGCAGAGAAATTCTTGATCGCTTGTTGTACAGAAACGCCATTGTGCTTGTAGTTGCAGAAGTTGTAAGGCAGGGACACTCGGATGCTCTCGCATTCTCCTCGTTTCTTGATTTCGAAGTCCTGCAGCAGCTCGACGAAATCTTTGGGGTATTCTTTTTGGAAGGCTGCCATGTATTCTTCGCCGAAGATACTCTCTAGCAAGTTCTGGAACTGCCTGTCGATGATGGTGCCGCCCCAAGCTCCACCGGTGGCACGAAACAACTCTCTGATCCGGCCATCTTTTCTGATTTTGTGGGATACGCAATCAATGGTTCCTCCTGAAATGACAACATCAACAATAAATTTATTTGCCATGACTGTAAAACCATGTACTGGATATTTGTGGTTTATGTGAGTGTGTTATCGGGGCTGATTTTGAAAGCAAAGAATAGCACCACTGTAACTTAATATGCATGTCGCTAGAGTCGATTAGGTAGCGTAGGTTTGAGACCTTATCTGGTAGAAAACTTAGTTGCAACGTCCAACCATGAACAAGACTACACAGGGTTTGGTACGAGTTGGTTCAGGATGTAAGCTCCACTGGGAGATGAAAGAAGAACAGTATCAATTATACCATTACCCTCACCCCAATCAACCTCAGAAGAGAAGTTATATTAGGGTCCATCCCTGACTCAGATTAACAATCCTGTGACTAAGTCAACCACAAGTAGGATATTAATTTGAAGGTGTTTGTTGTCCACATGGGTAATGATTCTTAAGGAAGAAGAAGATGATGAAGAAGAAGAAGATGAAGATATGTGGTTTCTGATTTATAAATGATCACTTTCAATGCACAGATTCCTCCATAGGTGCTCCATTCTCTTCTTACTGATCACCCAATGAGAATCTCAGAATTGTGCACGAACTCCAAGGAACAAAGGTTGTTCCTATTGTGCGTATACACCATATATAGATTACACATCTACATTTCGGAGAAAAATGGCGTGGTGGCTAGAAAACATCTAGAAATGGAACAACAATATCTAGAGACATCGAGACTTTGTAGGTGAATATCTGGTTGGGAAAGTGATTGCCAGTTCCATCAGGGGTGAACTGTACTGTTCGTAGAGGACTTTTGTGGTGACATTCTGGCAGTGGCTTTTTGCACGGTGTGCCTGAGCGGGCCGTTGTTTGCCGAGACTCGTGTCTTTTACAATTTTCACATTGGGCAGTGGGGAACATCTTTCCTGTGATGTTGGAACCGCGACTAATGACTAATGACTAATATATAGATTACACATCATATTACATCAATCTTTAGTTACTATGGCACTATCCACATATACATCAATCTTAACTAACTGTGTCACTACCTCCACATGAATCAATCTTTACTAACTCTGGCACTACCTACACATACATCAGTCTTTACTAACTGTAGCTCTACCCATACATACATCAATGTTTACTAATTATGACACTACCCACACATACATCAATCTTTACCAACTGTGTCACTACCCACACATATATCAATCTTTACTAACTATGACACTATCCACAGATACATCAATCTTTACTAACTGTGACACTACCCACACATACATCAATCTTTACTAACTGTGACTCTACCCACATAAATCTTTACTAACCGTGTCACTATCCACACATACATCAATTTTTATTAACTGTGGCACTATCAAAACGAGCATTACACACTAAATTGTGTTATATGTAGCAGTCACAAAAAAAGGGGAGACAAAATAATAGTACACGAGTATATTTCAAAGGACGTTATAGAAAGAAATGACAACTCTGAACTCTAAAGAAGGTCGAATATGGTATTTATAACTTTACAGGCTTCAATCTCTGTCATGGAGAATGTTCGCTCTAATCAGCTTAAAGATAAACCTGG
>JACEFZ010016762.1:50000-70000 GCA_014155875.1 Cepaea nemoralis | reverse complement strand
GCATGCATTGATCTATGACGTCGGAAATCGTAGTTTGTGGAGAGGCATGATAGCCCACGCCAGCCGTTAAACACTGAGTGATGATGATATTTTGCTAATGCTTAGTATTTCAGCCTAGTGTAACATTTATTTCTTCACTTTATATGATATGTAATAGTATGCAGCTGACGAGCTACAGCGAAATATGCCAGACAAGAAATAGTACAATAGCTTGTTTATGGATTCTCTGTGTACTTGCACTAAGAGAATGCAATTCATTGTCTTGAAACACGTAGATATATATATATATATATATATATATATATATATATATAACCTGCTCTGGGGCGAAGGGGTTATGGGCGTAGTTTGTAATCCCGCAGAGAGTTGGCAGCAGACTGCCTTGCATTAGTTCTCATATAATGTTATGAGTGCCGGTCGATCAGAAAGCAGTGACAAACTATCTGAACGTAAACAATGCTGGGGTTAACTGCAACAGTCCGTAAAGGATATGCAGCTACCTTTTTTAGAAATAAAATAGCGATATTCTTTTTAAAACACCATGTATTTAAGTTATATAAACTAATAATAACTTTACAATCATGTTGGCTAATGTACTGCTTGTAGGATGCGCTTGGTGTTTCCCAGCTAGTTATTTATAGAACAGCCTTCATTCAACTTGTGTTCTTGATCTTTTTATAGATAACACATCACGTATTCAGTATACGCTATTGATATTTCTGTGTATGACATTTATAAATATACTGAATATCAGTATTACTAGGTATACTTGTAAATAGTACATCTCCGATACAAGTTAAAGGATCCAATTATCTTGGACGTATGATCACAGAAGACGGCAGGTTGGACAGAGAAATCGAAATCAGAAGTCAAACAGCATGTGCGCTAGTATATTAACTATTACCCTTACTGAAACATCAAAATATGCCTATGGCCGTAACACGACAGATAATAAATAACATATTCACACCAACCCTATGCCACCAATATCACACTTGGACATTGTCCAAATCACACTTACGCAAAATCAATGCATGTGAGATTAGACGCTTGGGGAGAGCTGCCAACTTAACAATCCGAGACCGAATAAGAAATAATTTTATCAGCAGACAGTGTGATCAACACCTTGTGCCATATATTTTGAAAGATAGACAAAAAATACAACACCAGCAACTACCAACAATGGCCCTACATCCAAGAAGGTATACTACGAGAGAAAGAGTATTCCAGATAAGAAAATGGATTGTCGACATCTGAGATATTGTACAATCACACGGAATGACACTATCCAGTGCCACCCACCGGGCGCTGAAACGCAACTATTCCTCCCCATGACGCTTGACGGCAAAAGTGGAAGATGATGATGATGATCATGATGACGATGACAACAGTTGATGAGCCGTGCTAGTGGTAGTTAATAGCCGTGCCAGAGTTGTGTGGTAAGATTCTAGAATAACTTCCAACAAATTTTTGGAACACAATGTTCATAAGAAAGGTCAACCAGAGAGACGAATGGAGACGGATTGTATCTTCAGCAAAGAACCTCAATGGCTCGGAACGGTGAAGAAGAAGAAGAAGAAGAAGAAGAAGAAGAAGAAGAAGAAGAAGAAGAAGAAGAAGAAGAAGAAGAAGAAGAAGAAGAAGAAGAAGAAGAAGAAGAAGAAGAAGAAGAAGAAGAAGAAGAAGAAGAAGAAGAAGAAGAAGAAGAAGAATGTTTATAAGTTAGATCAACTCTAATATTTATTTTAATGTTCCATATCCCTTACAGGACGTTGCAGTCAACGCCAGCATCTTTCAACTGCTGTTGATGTACTTAGGGAAATGTTATGTTCAGTAGTTTGCCATTGCTTTCTGAACGACCAGCTCACATACCGCATTAAGTTACCTGGGCGGCGCGAACCACTGCCGAATCTCGTAGCTGCTGTTTTCCGCCACGTGGATATACGGGATTACGAACAATGTCGTAAACCCAAAGGCCAGGGAGACAGGAAACTCTAATAATAACTCAAAACCATGATCGGCAATGCACCTTGTGGGGTCACGCATGCATGGTGTTTCTCTCTAATTATGTCTAAGATAGCCTTGAACTCGTATTCAACTTTTATTTTGGCCTATAATCGTCTCTTTTATGGAACATCTCTATGGATGTGTCAACAAGCTTAAGCTGACTGCCGCTCTCTCTGTTTTGATTCATACTGACGTCTGAAGGTCACTGACGAAGAAGAACTTGATTTCTAGATCTTCTCAGAAAACGTCACTCATTCACGCTAACTTCTAAAACTTCTGCGCCGACTTTTGTGCACTTTACAAGTGTCATATTATGTGAAAGACCTTTATGATGATACAAGAGAAGAACAATATGATCATCGGAATAATAATGAAGGACCATCAATTTTGAATATAGAAGCTGAGAATGCTCTTAACCATATGAAAACTGAGACCCCAGGTACTGATAACATCACAGTAGAAATGATCAATGCCTTAGAAGAATATGGAATAGACCAAGTCACCAGACTGCTGAACGCAATATACGATACTGGAGATATACCTCCTGAATTATGTAATTCTATATTTATTGTAATCCCGAAGAAATCTGGAGCCATGGAATGCGATCAACATCGAATAATTAGTATAATGAGATTCTGCTGAGAATTATCATGCAAAGAGTAGGAAGAAAATACAACCTGAAATAGGAGAAGAACAATATGGGTTTGTAGAAGGCAAGGGCACAGTAAATGATGTGTATATACTGAGAACAGTAATTGAGCGTTCTATAGAAGTAAACAAAGATCTATAACCTTGCTTTATTGACTACACAAAAGGCTTTCGATAAAGTGGCATATGACGACATGATAAGGATGCTTGAAGATCTACACATTGATGGAAAAGACCTTAGACTTGTAAAAAACATATATTGATAACGATGTAGGTCAATATCAGCCTATTAAAAGAGGTGTGAGACAGGGATGTGTAATGTCTCCAGATCTTTTTTCCCTATACAATTAAAATACTTTCAGAAATATAGAAGATATGGAAGGAATCAACATTGGGGGACGATACATCAATAACATTAGAAATGCAGATGATACAGTCTTGATCGCAGATAATGAACAGGACCTGCAAAATTTAGTAGATGTGGTTGTTGCACACAGTGAACAACTAGGGTTAGAACTGAATATTAAGAAGACACAGATTATGGTCGTCACTGGGAAGAAGGAAATACCACAATGTGATATACGAGTAAATGGGCATATTCTTAAACAAGTGAATCGATACTGTTATCTCGGCACAGTCATAACATCTGATGGGAGATGCCTTGAAGAGATTAGAACAAGAATTGCCATTGCGAAGGTAGCCTTTTGCAAGATGAAAAACATACTGACCAATAAAAAGATATCAATTGAAACGAGAAAAAGAGTGTTGAGGTGCTACATAGAACCTATACTTTTGTATGGATGTGAAGCGTGGACAATAAGCAGTCAAGCTGAAAAACAGCTGATGGCTGTGGAAATGTGGTTTCTGAGGAAAATGCAAAGAATACCATGGACAGACAGAAAAACCAATGAACAAGTCCTTCAAGAAACAAATGAAGATCGTAAACTGATTAGAGACATTAGACGTAGACAGTCAAAATGTTTTGGGCATGTTATGAGAAGAAATGAATTGGAGAACTTGGTGACAACTGGCAAGATCGAAGGGAAGAGATCAAGGGGAAGACCGAGAAGTAAATACCTGGATGGCTTGGCCACATGGCATGGTCGAGACAGAACACGGAACTGATCCACGACTCTGGTGATCGAGTGAGATGGCAGAACATGACCGCCCACGCTTACCGGCATGGCACATGATGGATGGTAGACGATATGTTGAACACGATTTAGCCATGCAGGAAACCAAAGCAATAAAGACACGCATATACATGTTAGCAGGGTAGGGGTATTCCCTATCAAAGGAAATATAAGACACCACCTTTCCTCTATTAGTCTAAAGGATACCCTTGGGCAAGGTGGGGTACCCGTTTATCCCTCTCCCTCATTTCCATCAGAGTTACGTGAAGCATGGAAGCATGCGGTGGATGGAGTGTGAGAGCAGCCGACAGATTGTTGTTGGTTATGGTCTGCAATCTGCGGTGGTAGGCAGATGATCTCATCAGTAGAGACAATGGCTATGGCCTCCGACTAGTGCAGTCACTGCCCAGAGGGAAAGCAACGGCAAACTACCTTCTGCAAAACTTACCAAGAAACCCTAGTAACAATGAAAGAAAACATAATAAGAAAGAGATCAGAGGGTCTCACCACCAGATCTCTTTCTTATTATGTTTTCTTTCATTGTTACTAGTGGCATTTTGTTTAGATTTTTTTTAAATAGCAAAACCTTTAATTGGATATAACCCTGTTAATGAAATAATCCTCAATATAAGACTTGAGTCCATTAAAAATACAACTCTAATATAGATGTATGCGCCTACATCAAGAGCAGAGGAGGGAGAAATTGAAGATGCTTACAACACAATACAAGACACATTAGATAGAATTGGTCATAAGGTTATCATACATTGTTCTTGAATTGTGCTGGATTTCAATTCCTAATCCTCCACTTCTTCTGTCACCTCTCTCTCTCTCTCTCTCTCTCTCTCTCTCTCTCTCTCTCTCTCTCTCTCTCTCTCTCTCTCTCTCTCTCTCTCTCTCTCTCACTCTCTCTCTCTCTCTCACACACTCTCTCTCTTTCTTACCATTTCAATCTCTCTCGCTCTCGGTCTCTCTCTCCCTCTCTCTCACTCTCTCTCTCTCTCTTACCATTTCAGTCTCTCATGCTCTCTCTCTCTTTCTCTCTCTATCTGTCTCTCTGAGGGAGAGGTCCAGAGCCACCTCAGGTCAACCCCTCCCATCCCGTGCTGTCTCCCTCAGATCTATTTAAATTTCATGTTTAAATTGTTATGTGTTTCGAAGCAGTTTCCCGCCATGAGTCTGTTATGTGACAGCGCCATCACATTATGTAGGCTCGAATGCACGGAGAAATATGTGGCCCATCTTTTCTCATTTTTTTTCTCAGGCGACAAGTCCAGCTAACCTCGTCCGACCGTCCCCGTGACATTATGAGCATAGTTCGCTATCTACTTTGCTAACGTTCCCGCTCCCTCCATTTGACTGAGTGACACTTTGCCGTCTTGACGGACGATAGTTTTTAAAATGGAGTTATACCTCTCCATAACACAAAACCTGGATGAGTTTAGAGACTATGTGTTGCCCATGCAGCATGATCCCTCTCTCTTGGCCTGCCTAGTTGACTCCAGAGGAAAAGTAACACATTACGTTTGGAACAAGGCAAGCTGCCGAAGCTGCTGGATCAGCAAAGCAATGCTCTAACTGTCCACCTGTCGGAGATTCCATCCTAGACCAGTTGCCAACAAAGGCTTAGGGCCAGATCTGCCCTGCCTTGACATTTAGTCTTTAGGTTAAATTTCCTCGCGCTAGGGTAAGGCTTGTACCATCCCAATTGCACTCCTCCGCCTGAAGCCGTTGGCAAAATGTGGGGTGTCGGGTTTGATGATCGCCGTCCAACATTCGGCGCTAACAGAAAGCTGGTAGTACCGTCTACTGGCATACAATAGCTCAGTCATGTCTGACTAAGACCTGATACTCTGCATTTAATCCCCATATTATTGATGAGGTGCTAGTCACAGGTAGTGGAACGTCATGTATAAGTGGAGGGAAGACAACAACAACAACAACAACAACAACAACAACAACAACAACCATAAATTATGTCTGCAGTTTGTCAGTTATTGTTTTAGTCGTTTTCCCTGTCTCTGATCCCTACAGGCGGTACTGATTTGACGTTAGAGTAAATATTCTAAGCTTGATAATAGACTCATATCTTTTACCTTCAACAAATTTCCTATTGATATCCTCTGATCTTCTGAATTTTCATTCTAACATCTGAATCCGTCCCTCAGCCTTGTCCACATGGTCTCAAATACATTTGTAAGATTTCTCATCTTGAATTGAGGATTCCTCAATGGAGATTTATTCTTACCAGCTGTGTTATTACTCTTAAAATCTGTGGATCTGAATGGTCGTCATCTCACCTATCAAGTGTGTTTAATTGATATTGCATCTAATTTCGTGTGTGGGTCCGGGAAGAGAGGAGGGTGGGGGATGGGGGAGGGGGGGGGGCGAATTTCGCTATCGTCAAGCGGCTCTGTCGTTTGAATTTTAAGTAGTCGTGTGTTAGGGATGTGATCCGCGTTAAATCCCCAGTCGTCGTATGTTAGGGTAGTCATCGTGTTAGGTCCCCAGTAGTCATATGTTAGGGAAGTGATCCGTGTTAAGACCCTAGCAGTCGTATGTTAGGACAGTGATCCGTGTTAAGTCCTCCAGTAGTCTTATGTTACGACAATAATCCGTGTTAAGTCCTCAGCAGTCATATGTTAGGACAGTTATCCGTGTTAAGTCCCCCAATAGTAGTATGTTAGGACAGTTATCCGTGTTAAGTCCCCCAATAGTCGTATGTTAGGACAGCGACCGGTGTTAAGTCCCTCAGTAGTCGTATGTTCGGGGAATGGGCCGTGTTAAGTCCCCCAGTAGTCGCATGTTAAGGCAGTGATATGTATTCCTCTGCTTCTTCATGTCCCTGTGGCGGGGGAGTACGTCGCACCTCATGGATCAGAGAGTTACCAATTATCGACAGGCATTTGTGTGAGATTTGTTGAGAGTCTCCGTGGCGAAATGACTGCGTCTCCTGCCCGTGTGCTCCTAAGGTTCTGAGTTGGATTCCAGGCTAAATCATTCGATTCACGAGTGCAATTTTCTCAGCTGGAGCTACGGGGTTCGTGCTTTGTGCGATGCTTTCGGCAAGATACATGGTCAAAGGGGATAAAACCGGTGGCAATGAAGTCGATCCTCTTGTTTTGTAAACCCTTATTAATCCTTTAATACCCAAATAATACTAGGGACATGGCTGAAGTACCAACATGATTGGACTGCCATAACTATGATTCAGAAATCCAGGCAAGCAAGATAGCAACTGCGAAATTGTTAAATACCAGCCGTTGTACACAGCCTGTGGTGCTATTGATAGATGCAAAATCAGTACTTGAGGCGCTCCTGTTTGGGAAATTGTCAGTACTATGGATACTTTTTTTCTGAACTTTGCACCCAGCGTAAAGTCACCATACAATGGATACCATCCCAGTGTGGAAATGAGGGTGTTGATTCGATTAGCTAAGGGAGTAGCAGTTATCAGTTATCAGTTATCAGTTGGGGTATCTCATTGCCCTCCGGACAGGTCCATAGGTGCTCAGATCCTCCCCCAGCATAGGAGCAATAGAAGAACAGCCTGATGTACTCGTTACACACCGCCAAAAGAAAAAGAATGGTCAAATCAGTCAGAAAGTCTTCAAAACCCGCTCAAGACGACCAGAACAAGTTATTATTCTGCGCCTCAGAACAGAACACAATAGATTACGCAACACATGTATACAAAGTTCAAGATTGGTGACTCAGCTATGTGCACATGTGGTTTGGCGTCGCCAGACAGCAGATGACTACTTCAAGACTGCTCAAAATATGACATATATAGGCAAACCTTCTGGCCTGGAGACACCACAGTGGAAGATAAACTCTATGGACCACTGAGTCAACTAAAAAGGACAATTAAATCCATACAAGATACAACATTGCAGTTATAGACAGTACCGTGTGTTAGATTTTCTCAATATGATGCAGTCTTCGAAATGCTGCCCCTTACATGTTTTTTTCCCCTATTAAAAATGTAGCCCCTTTACTGTGCCGCCTGGTGCGGCAGCCTCTTTGTATCATAGCACTGCACGGCCCTGTAAATAGACAAATTTCAAGCGACCGAAAGAAGAAGAGGAAACATTGCTTTACTCGGAACCAGTACGGTTCGTGAAATTATTACCAGACTATCCAGATTTTACTGGAAAGTGGGAAGGAAAGGTAGCGAGACAGAACCTGGTCTTTCTAACATTATGTCGTGACCTGGTATAAGTCAAGGTGTAACGCTTCACACCGTTCCACATGAACTGTTACGAACACGGTTTACTGCCACCTTGATGATATAAATAATATTTTTGGACGTCTGGAAACTGGGTACGAATTCACAGCAGGCGAAATGCACTCAAAGTCATGACCTAGGTTGTCCAACCCCCAGAGGGTGTCGTGAAGGTCAAGAACCAAAACATTCGGGAGGGGGGGGGGGGGGAGGAGACAACTTCTGATGACTAGAGGTCCCCCATAGTACGTGCTCCATGTCGGAGTTTTTATCACATCACTCGATCGACACGTCAGCAGCTTAACAACGCGTGTTTACGTGTCTATGGCTAGTTACAAATAGAGAGTAGGTCAAACAACAAAATGGAAATCTGTCATTTTACACAACTTAGACACACTAGGCAAATGGTTAAATTAGTTGCATGTTCTTTACATGACGTCTCAATCAACCGCGGTGTTTTGAGGCTGTGACTTTCTAGAAAATGTTACATTAAGTAGCTTGCCATTGCTTTCTGAGCAAACAACGCACATACCATTGGGACAATCTGCGCTAGGCTCTTCCCAATCGCCGGCGATGATATCGAACTCAGAATGGGGGACTGAGAAACTGCGTTCCCTATCCCTATCCCCGCAGCCACAGTTGCAGATATATGGTGTTGACCAATCGGCACTGGGTGGCTGATGCGGTCAGCACCTGGCCGGACACCTTTACTTCGACGATTTTTCCTGGCACCCATTGTACGCGAGGTCGACCTGAGAACCCAGGTACATTTTAAAATCCTCCCGGATGCCGATTGGAACTCTAGACCACGGGGATGGCAAGCGAGTATTTGGCCACTACACTACCGCAGCTTCCAAACACAGAGTAGGCTGCATGAATCTTTCATGTGCTCGGCCTTCGCCGGAGACCTTTAGTTTTGTCGCCAGTATCTGAGAAGTTTAGGCATCACTTCAGTTCACTTTAGTTACGTAAGGTTATGATGATAATGTTTTAATCAGTTGAACATCAATGAAAACCCCAATGTATTTGTGATAGATAACTGAACATGGCTGGCTTTAATGTAATTTAGATTAGGTGAAATAACGTAACATTGATAACATTATTCTAGTTTAGGTAACTGGGGTGAAATAACTGAACATTGATAAGCCCCAGTGTAGTTGTGTTAACTTATGTAAGATAACTGATTCTATAACGTTAACGGGATATACATTAGGTGAGAAAATGGAAAAGTTAGACAAATGGGATAGAAAGAAAGAGGGAGAGTGAATGCTACAGAGGCAGAGGTGGGTGACAGATTGAGAGAGGAACAAATAGAGATGAAAAGGGGGGTAGAGAGGGATAATGGGGGAAATACAAACTGCAAATTTAAAGACAGAAGTGATACAGAGAGAGTATGAGTTGTTGGAGTGAGAGTGCAAGAGAGGAGGAATAGGGGAGAATAGATAGAAAGGATGGAAGTGAAAAAAGGAGAAGAGGCGAGAGAGGTGAGAGGGAGCTTAGGACTAGACATTGAGAGAGAGAGAGAGAGAGAGAGGGAGAGAGAGAGAGAGAGAGAGAGAGAGAGAGAGATGGACATAGAAAAAGAGTGGCAGCGAGAGAGAAAAGCAATTTAGAAAATTAAAGACAGGCGGTTGATAAAGAGAGTTTATGGAGGGAAGCAGTGATAAAGGAAGGCAGGGAGAGACATAAAGGAATGTATTGGGTCTAGAGGAGGAGAGCCAGATGGGAAAATGGAAGTGATAGGAAAAGATGGGGAGATAGCGTGGAAAATGGAGAGACAGAGAAACAGAGAGAGAGAGAGAGAGATGAGAGAGAGAGGCGCGAGAGAGAGAGAGGGAGAGAGAGAGAGAGAGCTTGCAAGTTTAAGAAGACAGTAGGAGAAGAGAGGATAAGAAGAGAGAGGGGAGAGAAAGCCACATAGAAAGAGGAAGAGAGGCTGGTGGGAGATGAAGAAACAGCGGGAAAGAGAGATAAAGAAGAAGGGGGGAAGGGTGGAAGGTGAGTTGTAAAGACAGACAGACAGACAGACAGACAGACAGACAGAGAGACAGACAGACAGACAGACAGACACACACACACACACACAACACACCCACACACACACACAGCACAGACAGAAAGAAAGAAAGGAAAGAAAGAAAGAAAGAAAGAAAGAAAGAAGAAAAAGAAAGAAAGAAAGAAAGAAAGAAAGAAAGAAAGAAAGAAAGAAAGAAAGAAAAGGGGAAGAGAGTGCTAGATAGATCATTTGAGAACCTCAGCTAATCCTGTCACTAAATACTTATAAGGCTTTCACCTTGGATTCCATGTTGTATCTAAACAGCACATGCTACATTCTCTATAGCAACTGGCAGCGTGAGATGGGGGGTGGTAAAAAAAAAAAAAGGAGTAGGGGGTTGAAAGGCCATATAAAGGGTTATAAACTAATTTATGCAATATACTCTATTGGGGAAATCCCTGTATGTTTGCCTCTGCTGCGCCGGGGAAAATGCTTATATGTTTTCCTCTGCTGCTATACTTTCCCCGGGAAATTGTTTATCTGTTTCCCTCTGCTGCTATACTTTCCCCGGGAAATGATTATATGTTTTCCTTTGCTGCTATACTTTCCCCGGGGAAATGATTATATGTTTGCCTCTGTTGCTATGCTTTCCCCTGGGAAATACTTATGTTTCTCTATGTGCATACTTTCCCGGTGGAAATGCTTATATTTTTCCCTCTGCTGCTATACTTTCCCAGGGGAAATGCTTACATGTTTTCCTCTGCGCATACTTTCCTCGGGGAAATGCTTGTTTAGTTTCCTCTGCGCATATTTTCACGGGGAATTGCTTGTTTAGTTTCCTCAGCGCATATTTTCCCGGGGAAATGTTGTTTAGTTTTTTCTGCGCATATTTTCCCGGGGAAATGCTTGTTTAGTTTCCTCTGCGCATATTTTCTCGGGAAAATGCGTATATGTTTTCCTCGGCGCATTCTTTCCCCGGGGACATGCTTATATGTTTTCTTCTGCGCTAGTGTAATGGCTAATGCCTATTTTGAAGCCAATAGTTTCGAATCCGTATCTAATTTGAAAAACTGGCCTGGTCTCAGTTAAAATTTGCCTAAAATGGCTACCAGGAAATGTCTTGGGCAGTGAAGGCGGGCGGTGTGGTTCTGATCACCCACCAAGTATAGATTGGTCTAAACAATATGGAGTCTAGCACCATATGCCCAAGGCCTGTATAATGGTCCTTTACTCTACTCTTTACCAAAGTCACTGAAGACGTGTTATGTGGTGCTACAGTTGTTTACCTAGTTCATCTCTCTGCTGGATCCAACATTGTAACATGATAAACGAGTAATTTTCAGAACATTCTCAACATTTTCTGGATGTAATGTTGGCGAGTAAGTTAACTGGCTACCGAACACACGTCGTGACCTACTGTAAGAAAAGTGGTAATATTTTATAGCCTGTTCTTCGTCTTACTGTCAACTCCCATTAGATCATAGGCACTCAACCAACTCATTCTAAGCTGTCCTATCTGATACCATGTCCTGCAGTTCCCCCTGTGTGTGTGTCCACAATAGTGTAGTTAACTGGAGTCATGCAAACCGCATGCAAATTAACATTTCTAAAACAAAATCTATGTTAATAGGAACCAGGCAAAGACTTCACACTCTAAACTCGCAGAGAACTCTTCAGCTGCACATTGGTAGCACGCCTATAGAAAGTGTAACCGAGCACAAGGCGCTGGGTTTTATCATAGATCAAAATCTAACCTTTAATTCCCATGTTCATGCTTTAGTTAAACAAATAGTCAAAAAAGTATACCAACTTGCCAAAATTAAATATTTCTTCGACGAAAACACAAGAAAGATATTCTATATTTCCCATATCTTCTTCTTCTTCTTCTTCTTCTTCTTCAGCATTCCGAGCCATTGAGGTTCTTTGCTGCAAATACAATCTGTCTCCATTCGTCTCTCTGGTGGACCTTCTCTTGCCAGTCGTTGATTCCAAGTGCTTGTAGGTCTGTATGTATATTATCTCTCCACCGCCTTCTTGGTCTACCTCGGGGTCTACGGTCATTTATTTCCTGAGTGTAAGCGAGTTTTGTTTCCCTATTATCTTCCATTCTTTCTATATGCCCCAGCCATTGTAGTCTATTAGCCTTCATGATACCAGTGATTAGCGGGGACTTAAACAAATCATAAATGTCTTTGTTACTTCTTCTTTTCCACTCTCCACTTTGTGTATCCCTAATGGGTCCAAAGATGCGTCTTAAAATTTTGTTCTCAAAGGTTTGTAACAAGGCTTCGTCTCCTTTCGTTGTACTCCAGGTTTCAGAGCCATACAGCACAACTGGTCTGATCAGTGTTTTGTATATTGTGATTTTGGTGTTACGAGATAGCGCCTTTGATTTTAGTAGATGTTGTAGTGCATAGTATATCTTATTTCCAGAGTTGATTCTAGTTGTTTGGAGCAGTTGAAGATTGTACCCAGGTATTTGTATGTTTCCGTTCTTTTAATGGTCATATTATCTATTTGTATGTGGCCAGAGTTTTTAGCCATTCCGTCTCTTGAAATTACCATATATTCTGTCTTATCTTGGTTGATAACCAGCCCCATCTGTTGGGCTTTTTCCTTTAAGTGAGTCAATATTTCTAATGTCTTTTGTTCACTTTGCCCTATAATATCTATATCATCTGCATAACCAAGCAGCTTGGATGTTCCTCCAATATCACATTCCTCCTTTACCTTCCTTACAACTTTTTCTAGAGCCAGATTGAAGAGTAGCGGCGATAGTGCATCACCCTGTTTCAAGCCAGATGTTATTTGGAAGGGGTCTGATTTCCTGCCTTTATATGTTACTATATTATAAGTATCTTCCATGCATAGTTTGGTCATGTTAATTAACTTCCTTGGTATTCCAAATTCCTGCATAACATTCCATAGACTATTCCTATGGACACTATCATAAGCCTTTTTAAAATCCACAAAAATGTTATGGAGATCTCTTTTATATTCCCAATGTTTCTCGGCTATTTGTCGTAAGATAAATATTTCCCATATACAAACACATATTAATTATTGCTCCACAATCTGGGATTGATACTCCAAATCAATAACAAAACGCATTTATTCACTCCAGAAAAGGGCAGTGCGTTACAGACAATTCTAACCTGCATGAACGTCTTCAGTTAATGCCACTCCACAAACGCCTACTTTTTAATAAGGCTAAGCTAATTCACAATTTCCTATTTCAAAATCCTCCAAGTTACCTTTGGCCATTGTTTAAATATAACGCAAGACATAGCGAACGACTAAATATACTTCATGTCCCTAAACCTAGGATAGACGTATATAAAACAAGCTTAGCATACTCTGCCACTCAGTTGTGGAACAATCTTCCACAAGAAATCAAAGACACCACCAATCATTATACATACAGTCGCAACATGTTTGAACACTACTTCACTACAGAGTACATGCCCCCTAAAAATAATAACGGTAAATTATCTCAAACGACAACTAGTTCATAAACATACCCACATGTATAGCACGTTACACCATCCTTCTGTATTTATCATGCCCTTGGTAAACATTGCCTCAGTGAGTCATGTATTATTGATTATTTTTCATGCGTATTAATGCTTATTGTTCTTTTCTTGTCTAAGATTAGCTTCATATGTGATGTTGAATGAAATAATGTACGAGAGGAATTAGAGAAGACGGGCAGAATGTCAGACGTGCCTGCGTGCCCAGTTCTTAACCCTTTGAAAATAAAGATTGTTCGTTCGTTTTTCGTTCGTTCTGTGTCCTGTTATAAATTGTCATGTTTTCTCAATGCCAGTGCTATCAAGGGGCATTTTTTTCCTCTGTCCACGATATTCTCTACATTCTTCTCTGTCGTGATATTCGCTATATTCTTCTCTGTCCGTGTTATTATCAATATTCTTCTCTGTTCACGTTATTCTTAACATTCTTCTCTGTTAACGATATTATCATCATTCTCCTTTGCCCACAATATTCTCAACATTCTTATATGCCCACGATACTGTCAACATTAATCTCTGTCCTTGATACTCTCAACATTCTTCTCTGTCCTCGATATGCTCAACATTCTTCTCAAAAGCCATATTTCCAATGGCACGATTGTCAACATTTCCTGACTGACTGTCCAGCATTCACATCCTCACACAAGCATCGGCCACACACAGCGGTTCAATACCAGGATACTTGACGTGATATTTCTATGACAGATATGTTAAACGCAGAAGCCACAAACAATAGGTTGCATGATTTATTGCCTGGCATATTTTCTTGCATCTCTTCAGGTGCAAACTGCAGTGTTATAGATTATATGAAATGAATAGATGCATTATATTTTGGCTGAAATGTATAACACACATAGCCATTGATACTGTTAGTATGTGGGATTATTAGACAGATATTTTATGTAAGACACAGTCGATAAACACTTAAGGTTTTGGAAAATTGGGTGGGGGGGGGGGGAGAAGCAGTTTAGATACAATCATAGAAGTACGAGTTTTTTTGTTTTTTTTTTTATTTTTATTTAAACGACGTAGAAAGGACGCAGAAATTAGACGAGAAAGACGTGACAATTTGAAGAGAAAGTCGTGAAAATTAGAAGAGAAACTCTTGAAAATTTGAAAAGAAAGTGATGACAATTACAAGAAAAAGAAGTAGAAACTAGAAGACATACTAAATGTGTCTGCTTTCTCGAGTAACCTCTAATTCCAAATTCTGTCTTAAAAGTTCTATGAGTGCTTATCACTACCTATGCACAGCTGACTCTGTGCTGTTCGATTATAAACGTCGAGTATAAACGTTAAGTGGCAGTAACATTAAATGTACGAGCTACGGTTCCATGCATTCGCCAGAAAGACAAAGGACACATGCAATCGGATGAAGACAATCTGTAAATGTTCGAAAGGTCGTTGCATTTTGTTTACTTCCTTATGACTTAACGTGGCATAGTTGTTCTTATACATTTTAAAACTGTGGATGTGTGCGCGCGTGCGTGTGTTAGTCGCGGAACAATAAAATAAATCAAGATGATAATAGTGATCATGATGATCTTGTTTATGGTGTTAATTATGGTGATAATGATGTTGATGATGGTGATCATGATGATGTTAATGTTGTTATTGGTGGTGATAATGATGATGATGGTGATCATGATGATGTTAATGTTGTTATTGATGGTGATAATGATGATGATGATGATCATGATGATGTTAATGTTGTTATTGATGGTGATAATGATGATGATGGTGATCATGATGATGTTAATGTTGTTATTGATCCTGATAATTATGATGATGGTGGTCATCATGAACACGTTCATAATGTTATTTTAAAAAGTCGACAGGGTCGACTTCATTGTACCGGGTTGTTATCTCATATGGCTCAGTCTCTTTCCGCAGCGCAGAAAGCGTCGCACAAAGCACGAACTCCGTAGCTTTAGCGACGACCCACAGGAGTCTCCGAAATAAATGCACTCGTGAACCGAAGGACACAGCCCGGATTCGAACCCACAACTTTCGGAGCCCGAAGCAGACGGCTTGACCACTTCACCAGGGAGACTCCCAATGTTATTATTAACACTCATAATGTTATTGATGGTGATCATGATAATTGAGATGTTGATGAAATTCTGATCATGATGATATAAAACTATGTAAAGAGAGAAAAACTTTCGTTTCAAATATGTTTCCCGCTGAATAAGTTACAAGCAGTGTATTAAACCTTGCGACTCACCTTGCGTCTGGCCCCAGTTCTTGTTCACGTGTATAGCCTGTTTGTTGGAGGCGAAGCTGTAGGCATACCCGCTGAACGTTGTTCCGAAGTCAATGGCAGCCACTATCTGGTAGTCTGCGGCTTCATCTCCCTCGGTGTCTATCCTGGAAGTCGCCATGGTCATGCCAGCATCACTGGCTGGACCAGAAGACTCGCCCAGAGATGGAGTCTTCGTTGACAGTTTGGCCTTTGTCGGTGAGTGCTTCTTGTTTGGGCTTGATTCGGCCATGTCTGCGTTGGTAGGTTAACTTTAACAGTTCTTTCTTCTACACGGAAGACATTATAAAAATTGTATAGTTTATCTACAGTTCACGATTTAGAACAACTGAACAAACGCCTGTCCGCATTTCCAGAAAACGTGTCCCAAATGAGAACTGGAATAAAACTAGACTCGCACACGCACACCCAGCCTAGTATTGGGTAAACACAACACCCAACCTTGTAAAATCGACCGAAAACTCCCCGCTATCTACGCTGGATGGAACTACCATGATCAAATATTCTGAAGTGATGGCAGCAGTGGTTGTAGCTGAAGCGATGAGCGCGTGCGCCAGGCTTTTATCGATTTTTCTCTGCGCTTTCCCTCCCAAAGAATAACGGGAAAATTCCCTGCTGGAAGTTTCAGGCCTGATCCTCCGTGCTTGCTATCTTTCGCGCTGTGAATAGCTGTATGGGTTTTTCTTTGTGCGAAGGAGGATCGATAAAATATGAGCGAAGCCCAAAATAATGCATGGCTAGCCTAGCTGTACAAGTGGCAGATGTGATCACGTAAGAAAGAGTCAGCCTTCTAGTTTGCGTCAGCCAGGACAGTTTGCAATGTACAGATTTAGCGTCCTGACGTCTCGACCTTGGCAGAATTATCGAGCAGTCGATAAACAAATAACCCGGATTTAAAACTGAAGCCGAGCAGAGAGCTCGCTAGTCGCATATTTAATTTTGTCACAAGCGGTCTTTGTCAGTTTCTTTTTTAAACATTCTTTCCTTCTTTAATCACCTTCGCTGTTATTTGTTTTTCTTGCTGTCACTCTATATTAGAAACTGTGTTATTATTCACAGAAATGAGGTTTAATAAGTATTTTCAAACGACCGAGTAAGAACTACGATCAAATGGTTTCTCTGTCTTTCTACAGATGGTATTGAAAAATACAAGAATGGGAATTGTTAGGAAACAAAAAATTCGACGCGAACTACGAAAGATCGATAATGAGATCACTGGCTGGCATCCGCGCGCTGTGTGTCGCCCTCTTCGCTATGAGTAACACGTGAGTACAAGCGTGAGCACATCTACAGCTTCTGTGTGCGGGTTGAACTGGTTTAGATCCTCCTTGCACACGTGAAGAGTTTTACTACAGTGGTAAATTGTGCTCTGTGACATTGCGGTTAGCAGAGAAGACTGACAAACACCCACGGGCTGACACCCAGGGCTGCAGTATTTCCACGTCAACTGTGAGTATGGAACATTTTATTATCCTAGCAAGCCTATGTCATTATACTGTATATATATAGAGATCGAATCCGCGTTAACAGAGTAGTTGTTCGCATTCCTGCATAGATTATGTCCCTGGTTCTATCCCCAGTGGTGGCCAATTTTTTTTTTTTTTTTTAGACCCGTAGGTAGACCTGTGGGGTCGACACAACTCATATACTGGACCCAGGATAATTTTTATAATTTTTCTTAAATTTATAATGTCTGACCTAGAATATATGAGGACCTAATACTGCAAATGCTTATTGAGTATCTGTCACGGAGCTACCTTTTTATTTTACAAATGACAATAGTCTCAGTAGCAAAATGATAGAGCATCTGCCTATTAAAGTCGGTATTTGGGTTCGATAATTCTTCTCATTTCTCTGGGTCTTACTGGATTTCTATGAGTACCAATCAATACCTGTTTACTTACAAGCTAATTAAGTTTTATTGGGAGTTCCCGGATGTTTGCCATATTTAGTTATAATTCTAGAGCTGGTATATGATACGGGCAGCCAGAAACACTGGTAACTTCATTGGTTAGTTGATTAGTTTATGGTTGGTTGGTTGGTTTGTTGGTTAGTTGGTTGGTTGGTTGGTTGATTGATTGGTTGGTTGGGTGATTGGTTGATTGGTTGGTTGGTTGATTGGTTGATTGGTTGGTTGTCTAGTTGGTTGGTTGGTTGATTGGTTGGTTGGTTGATTGGTTGGTTGGTTGGTTGGTTGGTTGTTTGGTTAGTTGGTTGGTTGGTTGGTTGTCTGATTGGTTGGTTGAATGGTTGGTTGGTTGATTGGTTAGTTGGTTGAATGGTTGGTTGGTTGGTTGGTTGATTGGTTGGTTGGTTGGTTGATTGGTTGGTTGGTTGATTGGTTGTTTGGTTGATTTGTTGATTGATTGGTTGGTTTATTGGTTGGTTAGTTGGTTGGTTAGTTGGTTGGTTTGTTGGTTGGTTAATTAGTTGATTGGTTGGTTAATTGGTTCATTGGTTGGTTGGTTAGTTGGTTGGTTGGTTGGTTGATTGGTTGGTTGGTTAGTTGGTGAATTGGTTGGTTGATTGGTTGGTTGTTGATTGTTTAGTTGGTTGGTTGCTTGGTTGGTTGGTTGGTTTGCTTGGTTGGTTGCTTGGTTTTTTGCTTTGTTGGTTGATTGGTTGCCTTGTTGGTAAGTTGGTTTGTTAATTGGTTGGTTGGTTGGATGTCTTGTTGATTGGTTGGTTAGTTGTCTGGTTGGTTGATTGATTGGCTTGGCTGGTTGATTGGTTGGTTGGTTGCTTGGTTGATTTGTTGGTTGGTTGGTTGGTTAGTTGATTGGTCGGTTGGTTGGTTGGTTGATTGGTTGCTTGGTTCCATGGTTGGTTGGTTGGTTGGTAGGTTCCATGGTTGGTTGGTTGGTTGGTTGGTTGGTTGGTTGGTTGGTTGGTTGGTTGGTTTGTTGGTAGGTTTCATGGTTGGTTGATTGGTTGATTGGTTCGTTTTTCGTTGGTTGATTGGTTGGTTGGTTGGTTGGTTGGTAGATTGGTTGGTTGGTTGATTGGTTATTTGGTGATTGGTTATTTGGTGATTGGTTGGTTGGTTGGTTGGTTGGTTATTTAGTGATTGGTTGGTTGGTTGATTGGTTGGTTAGTTGGTTGGTTGGTTGGTTGGTTGGGTTGTTGGTTGGGTTGTTGGTTGGGTTGTTGATTGAACGGTTGGTTAGTTGTTTGGTTGATTGGTTGGTTTGTTGGTTGGTTGACTGGCTGTCTGGTTGGTTGGTTGGTTGTTTGGTTATTTGGTTTGTTGGTTGGTTGGTTGGTTGGTTGGTTAGTTGGTTGGTTGGTTGGTTGTTTGGTTATTTGGTTTGTTGGTTGGTTGGTTGGTTGGTTGATTGGTTGGTTATTTGGTTGGTTGGTTGGTTGGTTGGTTGGGTTGTTGATTGAATGGTTGGTTAGTTGTTTGGTTGATTGGTTGGTTTGTTGGTTGGTTGACTGGTTGTCTGGTTGGTTGGTTGGTTGTTTGGTTATTTGGTTTGTTGGTTGGTTGGTTGGTTGTTGATTGTTTAGTTGCTTGGTTGCTTGGTTGGTTGGTTGGTTTGCTTGGTTGGTTGCTTGGTTTGTTGCTTTGTTGGTTGATTGGTTGTCTTGTTGGTAAGTTGGTTTGTTAATTGGTTGGTTGGTTGGATGTCTTGCTGATTGGTTGGTTAGTTGCCTGGTTGGTTGATTGATTGGCTTGGCTGGTTGATTGGTTGGTTGGTTGCTTGGTTGATTTGTTGGTTGGTTGGTTGGTTAGTTGATTGGTCGGTTGGATGGTTGGTTGATTGGTTGCTTGGTTCCTTGGTTGGTTGGTTGGTAGGTTCCATGGTTGGTTGGTTGGTTGGTTGGTTGGTTTATTGGTAGGTTTCATGGTTGGTTGATTGGTTGATTGGTTAGTTTTTCGTTGGTTGATTGGTTGGTTGGTTGGTTGGTAGATTGGTTGGTTGGTTGGTTGGTTATTTGGTGATTGGTTGGTTGGTTGATTGGTTGGTTGGTTGATTGGTTGGTTGGTTGATTGGTTGGTTAGTTGGTTGGTTGGTTGGTTGGTTGGGTTGTTGATTGAATGGTTGGTTAGTTGTTTGGTTGATTGGTTGGTTTGTTGGTTGGTTGACTGGCTGTCTGGTTGGTTGGTTGGTTGTTTGGTTATTTGGTTTGTTGGTTGGTTAGTTGTCTAGTTGGTTGATTGATTGGCTTGGCTGGTTGATTGGTTGGTTGGTTG
>JACEFZ010016762.1:32500-42500 GCA_014155875.1 Cepaea nemoralis | reverse complement strand
TGGAATCTTTTCGTCTTGACGATAGTTTGTTAACTTATGCTTATAATATGGCAGAATAACCACAACCCATAGGGCTGGAGTATATCTCTCCATAGCAAAAGCCTGGGCTGAAATATAGATACCATGTGATCCCTCTCTCGGCCTGCCTAGTTTACTCCAGAGAATACATAACACCAATACAATCTTGTACATCTGGAACAAGACAAGCTGTAGAAGCTACCAGATCAGCGAAGCAAATCTCTAACTGTCCGCCTGTAAGAGCTTAAAGATCTTAAGACTTAAGATCTGCCCTGCCATTGACATTTAGTCTATAGATTGCATTTTCTAGCACTAGGATAAGGTAACCCTCCCAATTGTGCTCCTCCGCCCGACACAGTAGACACAGTGTGGGGGGTTGTCGGTTTGGTGAGCGTTGTTCAACATTCGGCGCAAACAGAAAGCGGGTAGTATCGTCTACTGTCATACGGTAGCTCAGTCATATCTGACTAATACCTGACTAATACAGAAGGTACAATGTGTCTTGATGACGTCATCTCATCACCACTGCAGCACTTCAAAAGAACTAGGTAACAGATATAGATATTTATGGTAACCCTTTCTGGTATGGACGTCAAAGGACATTAAAACTAGGACTAACATTAGAATATTTAACTCTTAGGTTAAATTAATTCTGCTGAGAAATACTGCAGAAACACGAAGAATGATTAAAACAATTGCAAATTGTCTACAAACATTCATAAAGTGGCGCCTGTGTAGAATAGAAGACAAAATAGTATGGCAGAATCACTAATGAGAAACTTAGGCAGAGTGCTAAACACATTCCAATAAAAAATGAGGTGAAGAAAAGACACCATGCTGTGACAGGCAAAGAGAAATACTGAAATATGCAGAGGCGTGTGCAATACACATGATGAACCATAATTTTGTACAGAAAAAGACAGGATAGAAGTCTCTTTAAAACGTGTGACAGTGTGTTTTGTGTATGCGTGCAAAAGGATATATGACTTGCATCGCTTTTATTTATTATGAACTTGTCAATAGTATGCGCCTAACGAGGTACAGCGAAATGTGCCAGGCAATAAATTATCCAATCTTTGTTTGTGTCTTCATTATTCAAATACCTAAACTGTCTAAAGGAGTTTAAAGACGAGAGGTCCGACTTTAATAAACTGGGTTTTATCATAAATGGCTCGGTCTCTTTCGGCAAAGCGGCCTGCCGAAAGCCTCGCACAGAGCACGAACTCCTTAACTCCTGTAACGACCCCCTCCCAGGAGTCTCCGAGAAAACCGCACTCGTAATCGAATGACGGAGAACGTGAACGAACCCACGACCTATGGACGGCTTGGCAGGAGGCTTCAACACGTGTCCGTGGGGACTGCCTTACTATTGTATGTGGATTTAACATATCGCTTCTCGTATAAGTAGTTTTCATTTTCGTTGGCTGGTGCCTTTTTTTTTTTTTTTAATGAAAAAGATTATTATCGAAGCATTCGAATTTGCATGTATCCTCTGTCAGATTCTCCAGTCGTAGTTTCTTCTTCTTCTTCTTCTTCTTCTTCTTCTTCTTCTTCTTCTTCTTCTTCTTCTTCTTCTTCTTCTTCTTCTTATCATGTCTGTACAGCATTCTGTTTCGTGTGCTGCAAATCATTTCTAACACTGATGTTCCTGCATGCCATGATATCAAACATTCTAGCATCTTCTCTCTTGCTACCCCCCACCTCTCTTCTCCTCCAGCCTTCCCGTTGTGACGACACACTCCAGCTTTCCCTTTCTCGTGACATGCCCAAAGAATATAGGCTCTCTTCATATGATGCGAGTAACCAGTTCTCTTTGTGAGTGAACTTCTTTTAAGGTATGGTCATTGCTCTTTCTATCTGTCCAAGGTGTTCCCATCATTCGTCTGTAAAACTACAACACAGCTTTCACACAATTCCTCACTTGTTTGCTAATTGTCCATGATTCGCCTTGTAGATCAGGATTGGAGCTGCAGTTTACGGTTATATTCTAGAACGATTGTTGCATCTCCCGGGTAAACTACAAATGGGGCTGGCACAAAAATCTGCGGGGTGTAACACTATTGTCCCCCGAGTTGGCGAGCACAGTTTTCTCTATTCCTCGTTCACCCTCCCCCGTCCTCCCCTCCATCACACCACGTGTTCCATCAGCCACTGGCCGGTGTCCGTCTGGCAAACACGTGACTCATCTCTCGTCTGCAGCCTGAATGCAGTGGTTGTAGCTTGGAAAGGAAAGATGTCGTGGTTGCAGGGAGTGCTTTAGCGTAAGCACACTCACGCGGAGACTGAAATGAGCGCACGCGCGCACACACACACACACACACATACACACGCTGGTCTTGAGAGGTGCATATATTCACACAGCGAGACACAGACAAGGAGAGAAATACATTACGACTCGAGACATAGAGAGAGGCGCATACGCATGTCGAATGGAATGCAATGTCCACATGTCGGAGTTTCGATCCTAGACCAGTTGCGAACCAAGGCTTAGGATCTGGTCTTCCCCGCCACGACATTTAGACTTTATGTTGCATTTATCCGCACCAGGATAAAGCTTGTAGCCTCCTAATTGCGTTTTCTCCGCCAGATGTTGTTTGCACAATGGGTAAGCGCCGCCCAACATTCAGCGCTAACAGAAAGCAGGTAGTACCGACTGCTGTCATGCGGTAGCTCAGTCATATTTGACTTAGACCTGTCACCCATCTACTGTCATATGGTAGCTTAGTCACTAGGCCACACACCTACAGCCGTTTTTAAAATGTTAGTTGCTTATCCTTTAATGACGTCTCAGTTAATCCCAGCATTTATTGGTAGTTTTGTGATCTTGTAGGCAACTTTACGTTCGGTAGTTTGTCGCTGCCTTTCTGAACGGCAGACGCTCATACCATTGTGAAATTGACGCAAAGCGATCTATTCGCAAATCGCTTGCGGTTGACTTCGAAGCCAGTATGTCGGGGTTGTGAAACTGTGTTCACAGTCTCTCCCCCCCCCCCTCCCCCACGTCACAGAAGCCGACACAAACACTTGTACTGGAGAATGGGTGAAAGCGCTCATTTTTAAACATCCGGTGTGCTTATGCCGAGGTAGTTGTCAACGCTTACACCAATCTGTAGGACTAAATGTTGACTTCTCGTCCTTGTCTTTGGAACGTAATAACACCTACCTCAGAAGTAGGCGTGGATTGGCCTGATGGCGAGGGACACTGGAAATAGGGAAAGCTAGAGGTAGCATACGTTTATGGACTGCACTTGAGTTCAAAGTGATCGAACGGAAAGTAGCAAAAATACAATAATAATAGTAGTAATAATAATAATAGTAATACCTTTTACTGATTTTGTCATGAAATCAAACGACTGAGGGAGACCTCATGAATATAATAACTTGTATTGATTTTGTCATGAAATCAAACAATTGAGAGAGACCTCATGAATGTAATAACTTGTACTGATTTTGTCATGAAATCAAACAATTGAGATAGACCTCATGAATGT
This sequence comes from Cepaea nemoralis, assembly GCA_014155875.1. NCBI lineage: Eukaryota > Metazoa > Mollusca > Gastropoda > Stylommatophora > Helicidae > Cepaea > Cepaea nemoralis. Next base: position 38,991 of record JACEFZ010016762.1, on the reverse strand, counting down.
AATAACTTGTACTGTTTTGTCATGAAATCACACAATTTGAGAGAAACTCTCTTGAATGTAATAACTTGTATTGATTTTGTCATGAAATCAAACAATTGAGAGAGACCTCATGAATGTAATAACTTGTACTGATTTTGTCATGAAATCACACAATTGAGATAGACCTCATGAATGTAATAACTTCTACTGATTTTGTCATGAAATCACACAATTGAGAGAGACCTCATGAATGTAATAACATGTACTGATTTTGTCATAAAATCAAACAATTGAGAGAGACCTCATGAATGTAATAACATGTACTGATTTGTCATAAAATCAAACAATTGTGATAGACTTCGGGCTGCATTTCCGGTGATCCAAGAGCTATGTCGACGGAAGCGTGGCTACAGGTAGGGTCTCCCATGTCGGACAGGTCACAGGATAGGGATCAGGCAAAGAGAAACAGGCATGCTGCCTTGTGGGTAGGCCTGGGACAGTCAAAGGCCGGGTAAGCGACCCGGGAAAATGCAGACATTTTTTTTTAGTCTTTTACAGAACTTACAGCTGTGTGTGATATCTTGGCAAGTTTAGTTCAGTCATGGCGAAATAAAATATACTGAGCCACAAGCTTGACGAACTGCAGCACGACAGACTTGATGATGTCAAGGTGATTACCATACAAACTGACTGAAACTGAAGACTTAATTTGATTTGTGTGTATGCTTTTTACCCATGACTTTTTGGTCCACATGACCTATGAATTCCTACATCTTCTTTAAATAGGAGTAACTACTGGGCCAAGAAATATGCAGTTTTCAAATGGTTAATCATCGAAGCCAGAAACAAGTGTAGCCAAACTCCGTAATTTATTTGGCTTCACATTTGGCCAGACTGAGACCATGTCTGGAGATATCAAGAAAGACATTCGAGCCGAGGCCCGGAATTTAGCGCCAATTTGACCAGCGTGTTTCTGGTGAAGAAAAGAGATCCACAGTCAAAGCATCTGCTGGAGAAAGCCAGGTTGGTATCACGTTGTTGCTCTTATTTCATCATTCTTATGTTGATCATCGTATCTGTCCTAACAAACAATCAATTAACCATGCTATAACACTGAATTATAAAAGTGTTAGCTTTAATGTTATCTTGATAAACTATCTGTCCTATCAAACAATCAGCTAATTATGCTATAATATTGAATAAGAAAAGTGTCGACTATACTGTTATCTTGATCGACTATATGTCCTATTAAACAACCAGTTAACCATGCTATAACACTGAATTAGAAAAGTGTTGACTTTACTATTATCTTGATAGACTATCTGTCCTATCAAACAATCAGCTATCTGTCCTATCAAACAATCAGCTAATTATGCTATAGTATTGAATAAGAAAAGTGTTGGCTATACTGTTATTGTGATCGGATATCTGTCCTATCAATCAATTAGTTAACCATGCTATAATATTGAATAGGAAAAGTGGTTATAATATTATCTTGATAGACTATCTGTCCTTTCGATAACCAGTTAACCATGCTATAATATTTAAAAAATAGTCGCTTGAAAAGTCGACAGGAGCGACTTCATTGCACCGGGATTTATCCCATATGGCTCGGTCTCTTTCCTCAGCGCGGAAGCGTCGCACAAAGCACGACCTCCGTAGCTTTAGCCGACGACCCACAGGAGCAGTGTTGCCAATCCCCCTTTGATGAAAAAGTACCAAAATCGACCCAAAAAGCACTAAAAAGTACCAATATTTTTAGGGAGCACTAAAAAGAGCACCAGACTGTTTTTTATTACAAATGGTAACAAGGTAGCACAGTATAATTTATTATTATCACTTCATATTACAATGAAGTTTATTCCAGATTCGCCAAATCCCAATCAGAACTACTTTCGAGCCAAAAAAGCACCAAATTGCACTACTATTTTTTGGGAAATCACTAAAACAAGCACTGGTGGTATTCATTCACAATATTATAAAGGAGCACATTATGATTTATTATTATCACTGAATATTAGAATGAAGTTGATTCCAGATCTGCCAAATCCCAGTCAAATAACTCCTCTTCAGTTTCTGTAGCTATTTCCTGCTGTGTATCAGTTCAAATTCGGCTTTTTAGTGTTCCCAAAATGAATTTTAAAGTAATTTTTACCACCCCAAAAAAGCACCAAAAAGCACCCCAAAAATTTTGTGAAGTACTAAATTTACGCGGCCGAGCTAAAAGGAAAATTTTCGCGCTGACTTGAAAAAGCACTAAATTTAGAGCGAAAAGTACTAAAATGGCAACACTGCACAGGAGTATCCGAAAAATTTAACTCGTGAACCGAAGGACGCGGCCCGGAATCGAACCCACAAACTTCAAAGCCGGAGTCATATGGCTTGACCACTTCGCCACGGAGACTCCCATGCTATAATATTGAATAGGGAAAAGGCCCTACAAATCAACAAACTAACCATGCTATAATATTGAATAAGAACATTGTTGGCTTTCGTGTTATCTTGCCCATCCATCTGTCCTCAGCAACTCATCGATGGGCTTCTAGCCGAAGCTCCATCACGGCCACCTCCCGCCACGCCCCCTCCTAGGATCTCTCGTGGAGGGTCGGGCATGGGCCAGTTATGGGTGAAGCTGGACGAATTAAAACGGGAAAACGACGACCTGAAACGCCAAAGAGGGAGATCATCAGACGACAAGGTGGGATCACCAAAATCTCCGAAGTCTCCCAAGACTCATGCCCCAGTAAGTGAATGGTGTACTTTTTTTTAAACTGCAAATTCTTGGTACTGTATTCTCAGTAACATTTGAGCTTGCATTATTGTATCCAGTTAATTTAATGCTTTTTACAGGACGTGACATTCAGCCCCAGATTGCGGTCAGCATGGCAGAATGGATAATAGCTCTCGTTGTTAAATATCCGGTGTGCTGATGCCAAGGTAGCTGGTTTAACGCCTACACCAGTTGGGCTAAAATGTTGACTTCTCGTCCTTGACGTTAGGATATAAATTACAAGTATCTCTGAAGTCGGAGTGGGTTTGCCTGATGGCGAGGATATATATTTATATATATAATGTTTTCACTGTTACGTGGTAACCAGATACGTTGATGTGACGGCTATGAAGTTATGCTGACAGCGGCTTGATTGTGGTCAGACGAGAGTTCTTTGTCCGCAGTCGCCAATCGCTACAGGAGCAAAGACTAACTACCCTGCACCCAGGAATATACAATGTGGTGATCCTAACACCTCGCATACAACGTGGTGATCCTAACACCTCACATACAATGTGGTGATCCTAACACCTCACATACAATGTGGTGATCATAACACCTCACATACAATGTGGTGATCCTAACACCTCACATACAATGTGGTGATCCTAACACCTCACATACAATGTGGTGATCCTAACACCTCACATACAATGTGGTGATCCTAACACCTCACATACAATGTGATGATCCTAACACCTCGCATACCCGCATCAAGTTCCTGCTACGGGATGGAAAGACAACAAGTGAACACGTAAACGATATATTCACTTCAACTCCGCACAACCGCACACAGATATACATGTGTGAATGCGCGAGTGTGTGTGTGTGTGTGTGTGTGTGTGTGTGTGCGCGCGCGCGCGCGCGCTCGCCGGTAAAAGCAAGCTAACTCTAACCCGAACCATCCAGCCCTCAGAATCATTTCTTCATTACAAACTGTGGGGGTGGGGTAAAAACCTCAGGCTGTTTATGACCAATGCCGGAATAGATACATAGCAAACGGTGATCGCTGAAAAAGTACCAACAGAAATATTTGTCATGTGATTGTCTCTTTCATTGTGATTTGAATTCTACATGGTGCATTTTTAAAGACTGGGAACTGTATGAAACTATTGCTGGTCCAAGTTTTGTATTTACCTATTATGTTGCATGAACTTTTCAGAGGGTGAATACAAAAGTTGGACTGGCAATATTTTCAGACACTGCACAGTCATTAAAAATACAGCCCATATATGTATCCCTTAATGATGGTTCGAGGAACTGTCCGGTGAAGTAAAGACAGCCGACCTGATATTGACTACATCACCCATTGGGTACCGATTGGTTTATACAAATATAGGGCTACTACATTTAATATTGAGTTACACGGTGACATAATGGCTAGACGCTTACCAGTCTGCCTAGTGGTCATGAGTTTAAATTCGTATCGAGATCAATGTATTTTATTCGATCTGGCCTCAGAAGTCATGAAAGTAAAGGCCCTTCTGTACGTCTTAAGGCTCACCGGGCCTGGTGTGTTAGGTCTATAGTGTTATTGACCAATCGACACTTGCTGGCTGATGTGGTATGTGTCACGCCAGCAAGCATCACGACAACGACCACCCAGTCTACAATGAGTACCAGAAAATGTCTTCGAGAGTAAAGGCAGCAGACGTAACATTGCCCACACCACCCCTGTAGCGCCAGTTGGTCTATTATAATAAGAATACAGAACCATATGCCTAATGCTTATTAAGTCTTAAGGCATGGGAAATGAGCTTTTCTTAATTGTACCCACTCATCGAGCGCTAATTGGTCTATACAAATATCGGTATAGCACCATATACCTCATGCACTTTAACTAATTCAGTGCCAAATAAAAAGCATGCTTGGACCAAACATGTACACAATCACATGAATAAGTTGTTTCATGTCAATGTCCATTCACTGAGCTTTGAAATTGCGGCAGATGCCACGAAACGAAACAAATAGCACGATGACCCTAGTACGGCGATAGATCGTCCTTTTCTTCAAATGAGAGGTCACATTTGGCGATATATTATCCTTCGGCAATTAATCAGCTAAGGCGTGTATAGAGGTCTATTACTTGTTTTCTCTCGAAGAAGATCCAGATGAAATTATTTCAAATGTTTCATCCATTGCTAGATTTGCATTATACTTTTCCTTTGCGATCTATAATTTCCTTTGGCATTCAAGATTCATAAATGGTTTCTAATCCTCTTGAAAGCCAAGTCATGTGGACAGCTCGACCTCCGATCTTCAACGCCTGAAACATGACTATGATGCTCTCAAGACGCAAAATGATAAACTACAGAAGAACTTGAAAGAGCATCAGGCGGTGAACCTAACCCTGCAGGATGAATATAAAAGGTTGAAGGTTGCTCTTGAGGCTGCCCAGAAGTCTGCCATGAGGGCCAGGGAAGACACCAAGAAACTGGAATCTGGGCTTAAGACTTTGAAAGCTGAGAACGAGGCTTTAAAACAAAAGTAAGTGGCTGGTTCCGGTTGGTAAACCAGGTTTATTAAATCTCATTTCATTACAGTTGTAACCGGTTTTGCCTTTCTACATATCTTTGCTTCGTTCTGTCTTCGTCGTCGTCTTCTTTCCCTTCTTCTTCTTCTTCTTCTTCTTCTTCTTCTTCTTCTTCTTCTTCTTCTTCTTCTTCTTCTTCTTCTTCTTCTTCTTCTTCTTCTTCTTCTTCTGCTGTGGAAAGAAGGCAGGTAATGAATTACCTGGGGATACGTTTTGATCGAAGCCTTGCTTATAATGAGCACATAGACTAGGTGATAACAAAGGCCAAGCGGGGTTTGGCTGCGATGCGGGTGATGGTGCCAGCAAACAGTGAGTAGCGCCACCTATGTCTTCTATAGGAGGAGCTGGTCATGTCTGTTATTGAGTATGCGATGGCGATCCCGACTCTCAGCCGTAAGCAGATAGAAAGGATGGAAAGGATACAGAACGAAGCTATGCGCATTATTCTTGGATGTAAAAGAGATACAGCATGCAGGGCGATGCGTTACCTGCTTGATTTTCCAACCATTGAAGATAGAATACAAATTTGCAGAGCATGTGCCTACCTCAGAGTTAACACAAACACACAACATCCACTGCATATTGAAATTAAGAAGGTGAAGGGAAGCAGGTTAAAAAGAGGAGGGTCGTGGATGGGTCAAGCCGAAGACATTCTTCAACAGAACCTGGCGAGGAGTGGGTACAAATGCCGTCAGATTTCTGTAAGTCCTTTTCTGTTTGCATCCAACTAGACAGAAAATGCAGAAAAGAAAATCCGGCTGCTCTGGAGGCGAAAGTACAAGCGTTGATTTTCGAGAATTCTTTGGACTGTGGTGCTGTCATATACACAGATGGGTGGGTCGTCCTACATGTGAGAAACTCATGGGTCTTTACGGCTCAGGCCGGAGGGAGAATTGTAAGGAGGACTCTGGTGCTTTTGTTGAGACCACAAGTAGCCTGACTATGGAAGTCATGGCAGTAAGTAAAGCAATAACATGGCTCGAGACTAGGGCGTGTTTCCTTAGTGACTCAATGAGCATGCTCAAGAGGATAGAGATGGGGTGGATCCGAAGAGAGTGGTTGGTGTCTCTGGAGCGGTCTAGGCTGGCAAAGATTAGTTTCATCTTCGTGCCAGGATATCGGGAGTACAAGGAAATGAGCGGGCTGACAAGCTCGCAGGTAAGGCTACTGTGAAGGGCGGACGCGCCATGACCAGGCTGACATTCTGAA
>JACEFZ010016762.1:0-30000 GCA_014155875.1 Cepaea nemoralis | reverse complement strand
TCGAGTACGGTCAGGTTGCAAAAGGACACCTTTACTCAAAAGTCCACGTCATTTGGATTTCATTGCGGGTCGAAGATGATTCCTGAGAAGATCTGTATACGTATTACTGGTGGCAGATTCACCCCTCGGCAAGTAGTGCTCTAAACTAACGCCTCGTTCATCCTAAAAGTGAGTCCGTATAACCTTCCCTGCAGATGGATGCGTGTGAAACTTCTTTGGCTTCGGTAAGAAGGAATGGCGGCATTCCTTGCTCGTTCTCTTCGTTTCCGGCTCCTGGTAGTGAACCCAGGTTTCATCTCCAGTAACAATTCTTGATAGGAAACCACCACCTTCTACTTCAAAACACTGCAAAAGTTCGTGACAAGCTCCAATGTGTGGTTGTGAATTAGTGAGAGTGAATGAGTGAGCGGGAGAGTGAATGATTGAGCGGGAGAGTGAATGAGTGAGCGTGAGAGTGAATGAGTGAGCGTGACAGTGAATGAGTGAGCGTGAGAGTGATTGAGTGAGCGTGAGAGTGAATGAGTGAGAGTGAATGAGTGAGCGTGAGAAGGAATGAGTGAGCGTGAGAGTGAATGAGTGAGCGTGAGAGTGAATCAGTGAGCGGGAGAGTGAATGATTGAGCGTGAGAGTGAATGAGTGAGAGTGAATGAGTGAGCGGCAGAGTGAATGAGTGAGCGGGACAGTGAATGAGTGAGCGTGAGAGTGAATGAGTGAGAGTGAATGAGTGAGCGGGAGAGTGAATGATTGAACGGGAGAGTGAATGAGTGAGCGGGAGAGTGAATGAGTGAGCAGGAGAGTGAATGAGTGAGCGGGAGAGACAGAATGAGTGAAGCGTGAGAGTGAATGAGTGAGCGGGAGAGTGAATGAGTGAGCGGGAGAGTGAATGAGTGAGCGGGAGAGTGAATGAGTGAACGGGAGAGTGAATGAGTGAGCGGGAGAGTGAATGAGTGAGAGTGTGTGTGTGTGAGTGAATGAGTGAGAGTGAGAGTGAATGAAAGAGAGAGAGAGAGTGTGTGTGTGGTGTGTGTGTGTGTGTGTGTGTGTGTGTGTGTGTGTGTGTGTGTGTGTGTGTGTGACGCGCTGGCATCACTACTTTTACGTCACATACTTTTTATGTACACATTTTTCTCCATGTTTAGCCTTGTTTATGTTTACAACATTCATTTCACAATGTTTATTTTTCTTCCTATGTAAATGTATAATGCTCTTGATGAACGAAAGACGAGTGATTGGAAGGGCCGAATGTAAGACGGGCCTGCGCGCCCAATTTGTGACCCTAATAAAGTTGATTTGATTTGATTTGATTTGATTTGGTTGTTTCAATTCTGGAGTAAGCTACCGTGGCCCCCCACACTGCAGACACATTGCGGTACTGTAGAACATCATGGACGTGATGTGGTGTCCTGAACCTTGACTGATGTCAAGATGTGCGGCAGTGTCGCTCACGGTCAGTCGGCTGTTTTCCTATATGAGGCCTTCAACGGCTGCAATCGACTTTGGGGTCACTACTTGGTGTGCCTGACCCTTCTGTGACAGTCTGTCACAGAAGTCACGCGTCTTAGAACTTCATGCTCCACTCATACACTTGCTCGACTGACAGGCATGCATCACCATACTGAACATTCATTCCTCGATGAATTTCTACCTGTTTCACCCCTTCACTGATAAAAAAAAAAAAACGGATAACACAACGCTGCTCTTCTTTCATGCATATCAAAAGTGGGGGCGCCATCTTTAAACTGTTCTTAAGACATCACCGTGTTCGGCTGCATCGTGATATCATGTGCTTGACACTCTTGACATCCTTAACAACAATATTGGCAGGTTTCAAGAAAATGGCATGGTTATTGTAATTTCTATCACACTTTTAACGTTTGCAGATGAAGCCCCCTCGTATGTAAGCGATATTATATGCGTGTGACAAGATTATTTTATATGTATGTGACAAGTTTATACTTGTATTTTATATGTATGTGAAAAAATTATACTTGTATGCTATATGTAACCGACAGAGATTATGTGTGTGTGTTATATGTATGTGACAAGATATTATATATATATATATATATATATATATATATTAATTGACATGGCTTTCCAGGTCGATGCAGACTAACATAGGTACCACAAAATATTTTGGAAAGGAAGGCGGCCGACGTGATATCGACCACACCAACCCTTGAGTGCTGAATAGTCTATTTAGAAAATGGGACACGCATAATACACACGACACGCCTTACGGCGTTTAGACAGAGTGACTCATGTTTTTTACCTGCTTACCTGGCAGACCCTTGGAGATTAGCGACTTTTCTCCGTAATCTCGTATACTCTCGTAAGTAACGTGACGACGGTGAGAATCAGCAGTGGTTCGAATCGCGTCGGTAACTTACGGGGTATGTGAGCCGGCCGCTCAGAAATCAATGGCAAACTACTGAGCGTAATCTTGCCAAGAAATCAACATACAGATGAAAGATGCTGATGTTGACAGCGATGTCCTGTAAAGGATATGCAAAAAAAAAAAAAACCTGCCAGGCCGGCGGTCCAAATTTAGTCTCCAGCACAAGCAGGATATATCTGCATAATCAGCATAGCTCTGGGATCGATCCCGCTTCGCAAATTACCGTTCCAGTATGCTCACAGGACGCCTGCAGAGTGTAGCGGGGTCTTCGAAGGGAGGGGGAGAGAAGCCCACGTGAAATACAGAAGACATTATCAGAAGGGAGAGAGAGAAGCCCACGTGAAATACACAAGACATTATCAGAATTGTCTAGGAAAGATCTCGGAAGAAAGGCATGGAGGCAGGCAAATGGTCACTCACCTCGTGTGTGTGGATTAGAATATGTCAGGGCCTATCACGTCATACCCGGACAGCAGGATGTGTAGTAGAAATACCTTTTATATTGTACACAACCTTTTTGTTTATCAGTTGTTGAATCCAGCTTGTTCTTGCCAGTTTGATTAAGTTAAATTCTCTCTGACACGTTGATATTCTTAGTGTTATCTTTCTTAGTAAGTCATTAAAGGAACTGTCACGGGTTAACACCCCCCCCCCCCAAAAAAAAAAAACAAGAGGATCGACTTCATTGCCATCCATCCATCATGTGCCTTGCCGGAAAGCGTGGGCGGTCATGACTGTGTTCCCGTCTAAACCATGCCATGTGACCAAGCCATCCAGGTATTTACTTTTCGGTCTTCCCCTTGGTCTCTTCCCTTCGATCTTGCCAGTTGTCACCAAGTTCTCCAATTTATTTCTTCTCATAACATGTCCAAAAAGTTTTGACTGTCTACGTCTCATTTCTCTAATCACTGCACCGGGTTTTATCCCATGTGGCCAGGTTTATTTTCCGCTGGGCTACCTGCCGAAAGTATCTCACAAAACGCGAACTCCGTAGCTCCAGTGACGACTCAGAGAAAATTGCACTCGTCAACCGAACGACGTTGTTTGTAATCAAACCCACATCCTTCGTAGCGCAAGGCAAGCGGCGTAACCACTTCGCCACAGAGACTCCCTGAAGGAACCTTCTATACGCCTTACGGTGCATTTGGACATATGGTGCTACAGCCATGTTTTGCCAAGCACCAGGCGCCGAGTTATGTCTTCATTATAAGACCGGCCGTCTTTACTTCCCACGAAATGTCTTGTACCAGTTGGAGGCTGGGTCCACATGGCAGCCCAGGTCTTTGTGTTTTTTTTTAATTGAATCTGCCTCAACATGGCAGCCCAGGTCTCTGGTTTTGTTTTTTTAATTGAATCTGCCCTAACATGGCAGCCCAGGTCTTTGGTTTTGTGTTTTTAATTGAATCTGCCCTAACATGGCAGCCCAGGTCTTTGGTTTTGTTTTTTTAATTGAATCTGCCCTAACATGGCAGCCCAGGTCTTTGGTTTTGTTTTTTTAATTGAATCTGCCCTAACATGGCAGCCCAGGTCTTTGTGTTTCTTTTAATTGAATCTGCCCTAACATGGCAGCCCAGGTCTTTGTTTTTTTTTTAAATTTAATCTGCCCCAACATGGCAGCCCAGGTCTTTGGTTTTGTTTTGTTTTTTATTGAATCTGCCCTAACATGGCAGCTCAGGTCTTTGGTTTTGTTTTTTTAATTGAATCTGCCCTAACATGGCAGCCCAGGTCTTTGGTTTTGTTTTTTTTAATTGAATCTGCCCTAACATGGCAGCTCAGGTCTTTGGTTTTTTTTTTTTAATTGAATCTGCCCTAACATGGCAACCCAGGTCTTTGTTTGTTTTTTTTTTAATTTGAATCTGCCCTAACATGGCAGCCCAGGTCTTTGTTTTTTTTAATTTGGATATGCCCCAATACGGGTTGAACCCACGTCCATCAGAACAGTAGGCGAGCGTTTAGCCACCATGCTACCACGCCATCACGTTACCACGGATACCACCTTTCTTTGAGTTATCCAGGAATGTGTAATTCTCAGAAGGGGACAAGACGTCTGATTTAGGTTTTCTTCCTTGCAGGAGTGGATGGACGCCAAGGAGAGCTTGGAGGAGTACTCAGATGATGAAGAGAGTATCACAAAGTTCTTGTGTGACTTGCTTCTGGTAAGCTTCAGCCGTCAAAGTGGGTGAAGCCATTCTGAAACGGGTCAATGTATTTAAGTGTTTAAGTAGTTTAATAACATGAGATGTCAGGTTTATAAAAGTTAATTTCTTATCCTTTAAAGTACGTCACAACATTTTTGGCTGTTTATGATTTCTTGGCAAGTTTATGTTCTGTCGTTTACCATTGTTTTCTGAATGACCGGCACTCATACCCTTGTATGGAAACCAACGTGAGGTGGCCTAATTCCAAATCGCATGAAGCTCTGTTTCGACTGTGGTATGTGAGTTTTACGAACTGCATTCGTAACCCCTTAACCACAGAGCCGGTCTACTATCTTAATATAAGATGTATTAAAGAAGGTAAATGTAGAATAACGCAGACAGAGGCAGCATCTCACAAGATGAAGAATATTATGTGCAATGTATCTTTGTCAGTCGAGAGGAAAAGAATTCTTAAAAGCTATATTGAGTCAATCCTCATGTACGGAAACGAATCGTGGACAATTAGGAGATAAGCAATGAATTATGAAGCTACAGAGATATGTTTTTATAGAAGACTGATGATAACTTAGTGGATGGTTTGCCTAGACTCACGTTATGACAGCACCTTCGTAGACTACCAGAGTACTCTTCTAATATGTTCACATAACTACTTCTTGGGAGAATGGCGTGAAATGAATGAACATAAATTATACTTGATTATTATTATTATTATATACGTCATGTTCATGTATGCTATTGTGCTCATATTGGGCTGATTATTCTCTCTGTAATGATAGTAGATCTTGTTCATGTATTAATTGTGTTCATGTTCAACTTGTTATTCTCCCAGATATCCTATCAATGTTATTGTTCAACTTGTTATTCTCACAGAAATCCTATCAATATTATTGTTTAATATGTTATTCTCACAGAAATCCTTTCAATGTTATTGTTCAACTTGTCATTCTCCCAGAAACCCTACCAACGTTATTGTTCAACTTGTTATTCTCCCAGAAACCCTATCAGTGTAATTGTTCAATTTGTTATTCTCCGAGAAATCCTATCAGTGTTATTGTTCAACTTGCTATTCTCTTAGAGACCGTATTAATGTTATTGTTCAACTTGTTATTCTCAAAGAAACCCTATCAGTGTTATTGTTCAATTTGTTATTCTCCGAGAAATCCTATCAGTGTTACTGTTCAACTTGCTATTCTCTTAGAAACCGTAACAATGTTATTGTTCAACTTGTTATTCTCCAAGAAACCCTATCAGTGTTATTGTTCAATTTGTTATTCTCCGAGAAATCCTATCAGTGTTATTGTTCAACTTGCTATTCTCTTAGAAACCGTATCAATGTTATTGTTCAACTTGTTATTCTTCCAGAAACCCTATTAATGTTATTGTTCAAATTGATATTCTCCCAGAAATTCTAACAATGTTATTGCTCATTTTGTTATTATCCCAGAAACCTTATTAACATTACTGTTCAACTTGTTATTCTTCCAGAAACCCTATCAATGTTATTGTTCTTCAACTTGTTATTCTCCCAGAAACCCTATCAATGTTATTGTTCAACATGTTCTTCTCCCAGAAATCCTATCAGGCCAGCTCTTATGTTATCCAGAGCGTGGAGAAGATAATTGCACACATTTTAGTCAATCCTGTATCTGCCGTGAGTAACAATTCAGTGTCTTATTACAACTGTATCATACGTTATCTCATTACAATTATACCACATGTTATGTTATTACATCTGTGTCACACATTATCTTATTACAATTATAACACATGTTATATTATTAGATCTGTGTCACACATGATCTTATTACAATCATACCACATGTTATATTATTAGATCTGTGTCACACATGATCTTATTACAATCATACGACATGTTATATTATTAGATCTGTGTCACACATGATCTTATTACAATTATACCACATGTTATATTATTAGATCTGTGTCACACATGATCTTATTACAATTATATGACATGTTATATTATTAGATCTGTGTCACACATGATCTTATTACAATTATACCACGTGTTATATTATTACATCTGTGTCACGCGTTATCTCATTACAATTATACCACGTGTTATATTATTACATCTGTGTCACACATTATCTTATTACAATTATAACACATGTTATATTATTAGATCTGTGTCACACATGATCTTATTACAATCATACCACATGTTATATTATTAGATCTGTGTCACACATGATCTTATTACAATCATACCACATGTTATATTATTAGATCTGTGTCACAATTGATCTTATTACAATTATACCACATGTTATATTATTAGATCTGTGTCACACATGATCTTATTACAATTATACGACATGTTATATTATTACAATAGTATATTACCTTGTTATAATTATATCGCATGTTCTCTTATAACATCTATGTTGCACATTATCATATTGCAGCTGTACCACACATTATCATATTGCAACTGTACCACACATTATCATATTGCAACTGAACCACACATTATCATATTACAACTGTACCAGACATTATCATATTACAACTGTACCAGACATTATCATATTACAACTCTACCACACATTATCATATTACAACTGTACCAGACATTATCATATTACAACTGTACCACACATTATCATATTACAACTATACCACACATAATCATATTACAACTGTACCATCCATATCATATTAAAACTGTACCACCCATTATCATGTTACAACTGTCCAATACACTATCATATTACAACTGTACCACACATTATATTACTTACTTTTGGGGCTGAATGGTCTCAAGGTATGGTGTCCGCCTCGAGTGGTAGAGGTCCCGGGTTCAAGTCTGGGTGAGGGCCGGGATTTTTTCACATGGACTTCTAGTAACAAAATCTCTCCTGGTCTCTGGGTAGGTAGATTGGACGCCCGTGTGTATTGTTGCGAACGTAAAAAATCCCTTGGCAGTTTGAAATCGAAAAAGAGCAAAATTTCGAGTTAAAAGTCTACCCAAAGTATTTCATGATCCTTGCCGGTGCTACGGAGTTCGTGCACTGAGCTGAGATTCTCCGGACTCAGGCTTGAGTTAGGAGGAGAACGGAGCACTTATGGGTTACACACGTGTGTCATGATGTTGATCTGTCGACTAAACTAAACTTATGTTTGCATACAACTGTACAATACATTATCATATAACAACTGTGCCACATATTATCGTATTACAACTGTACCACACATTATTATATTACAACTGTGCCACATATTATCGTATTACAACTGTACCACACATTAGTATATTACAACTGTACCACACACTATTATTTTACAACTGTACCACATATTAGTATATTACAACTGTACCACATATTATTGTATTACAACTGTACCACACATTATTATATTACAACTGTACCACACACTATTATTTTACAACTGTACCACATATTAGTATATTACAACTGTACCACATATTATCGTATTACAACTGTACCACACATTAGCATATAACAACTGTACATCACACTATTATTTAACAACTGTACCACATATTAGTATATTACAACTGTACCACATATTATTATATTACAACTGTACCACACACTATTATTTTACAACTGTACCACATATTATCATATTTCAACTGTACCACATATTATCATATTACAACTGTACCACATATTATTATATTACAACTGTACCACACACTATTATTTTACAACTGTACCACATATTAGTATATTACAACTGTACCACATATTATCGTATTACAACTGTACCACACATTAGCATATAACAACTGTACCACATATTATCGTATTACAACTGTACCACACATTAGCATATAACAACTGTACCACATATTATCGTATTACAACTGTACCACACATTGCCATATTACTACAACTCCTAGGAAAACTGACCAGATTGGAATATTTCCAACAGATAACCTTACTTGCCAGTTCCCATCTCAGCCCTGGTGTCCAGCTGCCTGACGACGTGTCCGATTTTATATGTCAGAAACTCCGGGCTTCCTTCGACAACATAAACACCCAGGCACTGGCCGAGGTAAGTCCCATGACTCTTCCATAACACCATTTGACACACTGCATGACAACACCATACATGTGTGTGCCGTCTCCCTGGTCTAGGAGTTACACGACTTTATCCGTAATCCCGTATACTCTCGTGAGTAACGTGACGTGCGCGAGAATTGGTAGCGGTTCTCTCCTCGTTTGTAACTTACGGGGTATGTGAGTCGGTCGCTCAGAAAGTAATGGCAAACTACTGAGCGTAATCTTGCCAAGAAATCAACAATCAGCTGGAAGATGCTGATGTTGACAGCGATGTCATGTAAAGGATATGGGAACAAAAAAATACATTTGTGTTCCTCGTGAAACATAAAGCATCAACACCTCCTCTCCGTTGATTTCTATATTCCGTTGTGTTTATCTCAATGTTGCTAGGTTTGTCTTCGTAGTATATTCTTCTATGATTCTACTATGATTATTCCATGATTCTACTATGATTCTTGTATGATTCTTCTATGATTCTACAATGGTTCGTCTATGATTCTACAACAATTCGTCTATGACTTTATAGTGATTCCCTTATGATTCTACACTGATTCCACTATGATTCCAACATAATTCTTCTGATTCTTATATTATTCTAAAATATCCTTTTACGATTCTTCATAATTCTTTTGATTTTTCTATGATTCTGCTGTGATTCCTCTATTATATTACGATCATTCTTCCATTATTCTTTTATGATTTTATAATGAGTATTATAATGAGTATCGTGATTGTAACAGACTCAGAAAGCATGCTGAGTAGGGTGAGGACAGGCAAGCTTCGTGCCGAGTGGCTTGCTTCGCTTCGGAAGTCACGGGTGACAAGCATCGTCTGGATCTTTTCTCCGGGGCATGCTGGTGTGCTGGGGAATGAACAGGCAGACAGATTGGCTGGCTCTGCAAAACTTAGTGGAGTGTTGATGCATGATAATGCAGACGTGGTTGCGACCTTGCGGGAGCACGTATACACCTCGGAGGAGCAAATAGATCACCATGGTCTGGCAAGAATGCGACAGCGTGGAGTGACGAGGGGATCTGGCCGATGCTCGACGCTTAGAGGAAAGGCGAGACGCACATATAATCAGATTGCTACTGGTACTATTGGGGTTGGAACTCTTCGCTGGCTCCTGAGGATGGGGATGGAGCGCTTATGGGAATGCCCCGAATGCTGTGATGTCGGTTCCTAAATCAATCAATCATAATGAGTATTCTATGATTCTGCTATGATACTACTATGACTCTTCTATAATTTTTCTATGAATCTCTTCCAGGTCATTTTTATCTCCGCATCTTTCAACTTCTTTAAGAATTAAATTATTCTCACTCGATGAGCTCATAGACTTTTATGGCTTAGGACAGAGGGGGAACTTTAAAGAAAGACTGCGGTGCCTTTGCCGTGACAAGAAGAAGCTGATTATATAGGTTATGGCAGTAACTGAAGCGATAGCCTGGCTGGAGACAGACTTTCATCCAGGCATGTTTTCTCAGCGACTCTGCGTATGCTCAGGAAGATCAGGATGGGCGAGGTTTGAAGACAGTGGGTGGAATCTCTGAGGAGGTCAGGCCTGATAAAAATCAGGTTTATTTATGTGCCAGGACAGGCGAGTGTAAGAAGAAATTAGCAATCTGAGGGGCTTGCGGACCGGGCTATTGTGGGAGGAGGCCTAGCAATGGACCGGACTGATATATCGAATACTGTCAGAGAAGCAGGAAGATTGAACGTATCAAAAGATGACTGCAGATCTGCAACCCTGACCAGACTGCATGAACATCAAGAAAAGGGGGGATTCCAAATTGCTGTATGTAGCCGGGGCGCAGTGTTGGGGTGAGCGCCCAACATTTCTTAAATACACCAATGGCTCGTGAATACATAACCTCTGCAGCAAAAGTCCAACTCCTGGCCTTCACGTGGCGGAACTGTTTTAACTAACAGGAGAAGGGGCGACGGCGAGTATCTGGCGCCGGAAAATAACCAGTGTGCTCTAGATGTGTATACACATACATGCATGTGCAGACACGTGTGTGCGTGTGTACACATCTAAACTCGAGTGAGACCACAGTCTGCTCTAGCAAAGGAAAGGTGCTGAAGACGGAGGCAACCAGCCAGGATGCGCACCACAGAAATCAGGATGCCACGCAATTACGCAAAATGGAATATGTCGACTGCTGTTAAACGTTATGGTGCTCGCCCTGCTTTGGACCCCCAGGCAGGTGCAGTGCCGGGCCCTATGTCTCGAAAGGGTCCAACCCCAACTACTGGAGGTCCTTCTCAGATGTCATGTGGAGCCAGGGGACATGAGAATAGAACAGCTGGCCATACTAAACTAAGACTTAAAATAATGCACTGCAATGCGGAGGGAGTCAGCAACAAAAAAGTAGAATTAGAAAACATCCTGGACAAAGAAAAATTAAGCATATGTTGCTTGCAAGAAACTCACCTCAACGAAAATATAGCCTTCAAAATCAGAGGCTACCAGTGTTAC
Organism: Cepaea nemoralis; assembly: GCA_014155875.1. NCBI lineage: Eukaryota > Metazoa > Mollusca > Gastropoda > Stylommatophora > Helicidae > Cepaea > Cepaea nemoralis. The sequence goes on along the minus strand of JACEFZ010016762.1, from coordinate 18,906 downwards.
CGATCTGACCGAAAGGACAGGCGAAAAGGTGGGATACTTCAATCAATCAATCATGTGCCATGCCGGAAAGCGTGGGCGGTCATGATTCGCCATTTCACTCGATCACCAGAGTCGTGGATCAGCTCAGTGTTCCTGTCTCGTCCATGCCATGTGGCCAAGCCATCCAGGTATTTTCCTCTCGGTCTTCCTCTTGGTCTGTTCCCTTCGATCTTGCCAGCTGTCACTAAGTTCTCCAGTCCATTTCTTCTCATAACATGTCCAAAAAATTTTGACTGTCTACGTCTAATTTCTCTAATCAATCTACGATTTTCATTTGTCTCTTGTAGTACTTGGTCATTGGTTTTTCTATCTGTCCATGGTATTCTTTGCATTTTCCTCAGAAACCACATTTCTGCAGCCATCAGATGTTTTTCAGCTTGACTGCTCATTGTCCAAGTTTCACATCCATACAAAAGAACAGGCTCTATGTATCCCCTCAACACTCTTTTTCTCGTTTCAATTGACATCTTTTTATTGGTTAGAATGTTTTTCATCTTGCTAAAGGCTACTTTCGCAATGGCGATTCTTGTTCTAATCTCTTCAAGGCATCTGCCATCAGATGTTATGACTGTTCCGAGATAATTGAACCGATTCACTTGTTGAAGAATATTCCCATTTACTTGTATATTACATTGTGGTACTTCGTTCTTCCTTGTGACGACCATAACCTGTGTCTTCCTACAATTTAATTCCAACCCCAGCTGCTCACTGTGTACAACCACAGCGTCTACTAATTGTTGCAGATCCTGTTCATTGTCTGCAATCAATACTGTATCATCTGCATATCTAATGTTATTTATGTTTCGTCCTCCAATGCTGATTCCATTTAGGTCTTCTACATTTCTGAAAATATTTTCACTGTATAGGGAAAAAAGATCTGGAGACATTACACATCCCTGCCTAACACCTCTCTTAATAGGTTGGTATTGTCCTACTTCATTATCAATTCTTATGGCAGCTTGTTGTTTCCAATATATGTTTTTTATAAGTCTAATGTCTTTCCCATCAATTTGTAGATCTGCAAGCATATCCACAATGTTGACATGTCTAACTCTATCAAAAGCCTTTGTGTAGTCAATAAAGCAAAGATGTATATCCTTGTTTACTTCTAAAGCACGTTCAATAACTGTTCGCAGCATATACACAGCATTTACTGTACCCTTTCCTTCTACAAAACCACATTGTTCTTCCCCTATTTCAGGTTGTATTTTCTTCCTCACTCTTTGCATGATAATTCGTAACAAAATCTTTGTGATGTGACTCATTATACTAATTGTTCTATGTTGATCACATTCTAAGGTTCCTGATTTCTTTGGGATTGCAATAAATACAGAATTACATAATTCAGAAGGTATATCTCCAGTATCATATAATGTGTTCAGCAGTCTAGTGACTTGTTCTAGACCAAATTCTTCTAAAGCTTTAATCATTTCTGTTGTGATGTTATCTGCACCGGGGGCCTTGCCAGCTTTCATATGCTTAAGAACATTTTGAACCTCCATCTTTAAAATTGCTGGTCCTTCATTATTAAATCTAATAGCATACTGTTCCTCTCTGTTATCATTATACAGGTCTTTCACATAATCTGTCCAGACATGTAGAATCTGATCTTTTTCTATTATGATTTTGCCATCTTTAGTTTTTAGACAGCCTGTTGATGTACTTGTTCTTTTATTAGTAAGCTCCTGAATTCTTTTGTGTACTAATTTGGTATTTTGACTGTTGTGTTGTTTTTCAATTTCTAAGCACTTTTCCTCAAGCCATGATTCTTTTGCCTTCCTACATAATATTCTGACTTGTCTGTGAATTTCTTCATATTTGGCAGGATTATTTTTGTTGAGTCTTCTTGTTTCCATTAAGTGTAAAATTTCCTCAGTCATCCATTTCTTACGACCCACCTTCTTTAATTTTGGAATAGTTGTTTCTGCAGCCACATTGATTGAATTCTTTAACATTTCCCATTGATCATCCACATCCTGGAATAGGATCTCTAGATCAGACAATATTTCAAATCTGTTCTGTACTTCTATGTTGAATTTGTTTTGTATTTCCTTGTCATTACTCAATGTACACAAATCATATTTAGTGTTCCCTGTTGTATACTTGACTTTCTTCAACTTTATCCTCAATGTTCCTGTGAGTAATCTGTGGTCACTATAACAATCAGCACTTGGAACTGTTTTTGCTACTGTTAGGGCGTTTCTAAATCTTCTGCTAATGAGAATGTAGTCAATCTGGTTTCTAATCCTGCTATCAGGACTCCTCCATGTCCATAATCTTCTAGGGTGTTGTTTGAAATAGGTGTTTCCTACAATCATTTCCTGTTCTTTTGCCCACTCTACTAGTCTGTATCCTCTTTCATTTCTCTCTCCTAAACCATAGTTTCCTACTGTGTATCTATCCCCTTGATTTCCTACTTTTGCATTGAAGTCCCCTATTATGATGTTTATTTCTGAATTTTTACATTTCTTTAAGGCAGACTCTATGTCATTATAAAATTCCTGTACACTATCTTCACTAGACTCTCCTGTTGGGGCATATACTTGAATAACATTTATGTTAAAAGGTCTGCCACTCAATTTAACTAGTAATACTCTGTCCGACACGGCCCAATATCCCTGAACAGACGTTGATGTTTTCAGGTCCAAAATTATTGCCACTCCCCTATGTCGATCCTCACCTCCAGAATAAATAATCTTAAAATCTTTATGTATCTTGATGCCTGCTCCTGTCCATCTCGTTTCGCACATACCTAATATATTAATTTTTTCTCTTTGAATTTCTTGTGTTATGTTCTCTAATTTTCCGTCGTTGTTTAACGTCCTAACGTTCCATGTTCCTAATTTTAATGTCTCTGTCCTTGTCTTGCGATGATCAGTCTTTAAGCGAATCATAATAAACTAGGCAATTTCAAAGAGGTAGTTTGCCGTTGCTTTCCTCTATGGCAGTGACCATACTGGCCGGGTGACCGCAATCAGTGTCTCTCGAAAGAGAGAAAGCTTGCCGTCGCGAAACTCGAGACCATAACCAACAAATATCTGTCGGCTGCCCTCATAATTTCATCCACCACCTGCCTTCCGTGGCTTCTGTGGGATACTTACCCTTGTAAAAAATAACATCACTGCTTCCCAAATCGAAGTCTATATGGAAGGGGCTGAGTATCAGACACTTAAACTTAAAACAGGCTATACAGACCTACATCTGATCAATTACTACTGTCCAAGTGACCGTCCACAGGCACTGGACACACTACCATTAACAGAAAAAATGATTGTGTGCGGCGATTTCAACAGCCACTCGCAGAGTTGGGGCTATGATCACATGGACCAGAGAGGAGAGAGACTGGAAGACTGGCAGGATGAGAATAGATTCATCTTGGTTAACAAGCCGTCCGACCCACATACTTTCTACTCGAGATCATGGCACTCTACAACTACACCTGACCTGGCTTTTCATTCACCAGACCTGGAGTGGAACATTACACGAATTGTTGGGAAACAACTAGGTGGCAGTGACCATCGACCAGTCTTTCTAACTGTAGAAAATGAGCTTGTAAGTGAAAGCAGCACCCTCTCGAGGTGGAACTACAAGAAAGCAGACTGGGCAGTGTACAAGCATCGCACCAGCATACTGGCTAGAAACCTGAACACTGAGAAAGACATAAATAAAGTAGTTGAAGAGTTTGGGAAATGCATACTACAGGCAGCGCGAGAAACAGTACCAAGAGGAGCCCGTAAACAATATAAACCCTACTGGAGTAGTGAACTGGAATAGTTGCATAATGATGTGGAAGTATGTAGAAAGCAAGCAGAGGCCACACCCAGCCAAGAGCACCACAATAAATTCCAGCATGCAAAAGCCAAATTTCAAAGGGCCAAGCTGCAGGCTAGACGGAAAAGCTGGCAGGAAAAACAGAGTCTCTGAACTTTGAAAGAGACACAAGGAAATTGTGGAAGCTAATAAAACAACTTAACGATGAGGGCACAGGGAGAAACTCAAAAATTGCACTACATAAAGATGGAAACATCTTAACAAGAAAGCAAGCAGCTGACCATTTTGCGGACTCATTCGCACAAGATAACAATATCAAATATCAGTCCAGAGAAACAACAAGAGATTCAAGAGAAACGGCAACATACAGGACAGAAGGAAATAGTACATGAGGTTCTGGAGGCACCCATCACAATCAGCGAACTGGAGCTAGCCATATCAAAACTGAAAATGAGAAAGTCACCAGGAGCTGATGGTATCTCCAATGAAATGATCAGGAACCTAGGAACAGAGGCCAAAGCAAAGCTGTTGCAGATCTTCAATAACAGTTGGACCTTAGGCAGTGTTCCACAAGCCTGGAGAGAAGCAATCATGATACCCCTCCTAAAATCAGGGAAAGATAGTTCCATTGCCTCTAGCTACAGACCAATTAGCCTCACCAGCTGTCTCTGCAAAACACTGGAGCGCATCATCAATCACAGACTGCAGTGGTACATTGAAAGTAAAAACATCCTTGTGCCACAGCAGGCTGGCTTTAGGCAGTGCTACTCTACGGAAGATCAGACAACCTACCTCTCTCAAGAAATTGAGGATGCATTCCAAGAGAAGAAGCTGGTGCTTGCGGCATGGATAGATTTGAAGAAAGCCTTTGACAAAGTCTGGAAAGAAGGTCTGATGAATAAACTGAGAAACTGCAAAGTCAATGGAAGAATGTACAAATGGGTGAAAGCATACTTGCACAACAGAAGAGCCCGAGTACAGATAGACGGACTAAAGAGCAAGAAAGTATTACTGCGTCACGGAGTTCCCCAGGGCGGAGTATTGTCCCCCACACTCTTTCTAATCTTCATCAATGATCTCGTTGCTAATCTACCGCATGGAATTAAAGCCGCAATGTATGCCGATGACCTGGTTCTATGGAGCACAAATGAACATGCATCAGTGGCCACCAGATTGCTACAAAGAGCTGTAGATACATTTGTTGCATGGGCAAATAGATGGTGTGTCAGCATAAACACTGACAAGTGCAGCACCACCCTATTTACCCTCTCTCCAAAACAAAAGGCAGGGACCATCCAGATAAATGGAACACCCCTACGAGAAGATAAAGAACCAACATACCTTGGAGTAACATTTGATGGCAGGCTGACATGGAGAAAGCACATCAACAAAGCAGTAGCAAAAGCCAGAAGGAAAATAGCCATCCTGAGAAAGCTAAGTGGAACCACATGGGGAGCCAGTGGGAAAATACTTAGCAAAGTTTATCAACAGAGCATACGACCACACCTGGAATACGGGTCAACTGCATGGTGGTCGGCAGCAAAAACCACACTACAAGAGCTGGACAAAGTGCAAAATCAAGCACTTAGAGTCACCACAGGAGGGATGAGATCAACCCCTATAGTGGAAATGGAGAAGATGGGGAGGACACAAGCACTGAGTGAGCGCAGAGATACGAAAACGCTAATACAAGCAGAAAAGTTCCTCAGCTTGCCAGGCCACCCTATGAAGAACAGATTTGAAAACCTAGCTATGGGGCGGTTGGAAAGAAGTAGTTTTATCCACCAGGCCAAACGACTCTGCAGAGAAACCACCGATCTGCCCACAGTTGGTATCCCCCTAACAACTATTCCAGAGCGAACTCCATGGAAAGATGAGCATAGACTATCATTACAAATCCAGACAAAAGTGAGAGGAATATTTGACAAGGAAGAATCAGAACAGTGTGCAGCGCAGAACAGCCACTCTCAGCTTCCTTGATGAAGAATACCCACAGGACCTCTGGATCCGAGTCTACACAGATGGGTCAGCACAAAATGCTGTTCGAAATGGAGGAGCGGGAGTGTACATAGAATACCCATATAATACCAGGGACACAGCTAGAGTACCGACAGGAAAGTACTGCCATAACTACGATGCTGAAATTGAGGCAATCAAGATAACAACAGAGAAATTACTAAATACCAGCAATGGTACACAACCTGTGGTGCTATTGACAGATGCAAAATCAGTACTCGAGGCGCTCCTGTCTGGGAAATTGCCAGTACTAAGGACACTACTTTCTGAACTTAGCAGTCAGCATAAGGTCACCATACAGTGGATACCATCCCACTGTGGAGTACCCGGGAACGACAGAGCTGATCAATTGGCTAAGGAAGGAGCCAAAGAAGAACAGCCTGATGTGCCTGTAACATACCACCAAAAGAAAAGAATGATCAAATCAGTCAGAAAGCCACCAAAACCTGCTCAAGATGACTACCACATTATGGATAGACCAGAACAAGTCATTCATTCTGCGCCTCAGAACAGGGCACAATAGATTACGCAACCACATGTATACAAAATTCAAGATTGGTGAAACAGTCATGTGTACATGTGGATTGGCGTCGCAGACAGCAGAGCACATACTCCAAGACTGCCCAAAATATAACATATCTAGGCAAACCTTCTGGCCTAGAGAGACGACAGTGGAAGATAAACTCTATGGACCGCTGTGTGAACTGAAAAAGACAGTTCAATTCATACAAGAGACAGCACTGCAGTTATAGACATATTTCAAGCGAACGAAAGAAGAAGAAGAAGAAGAAGAAAAGGGGGGAAGCCAGACAAGAGGGCTATGCGAGGAGCCAAAGAAGAATAGTCAAACCACACAGAACTGGTGTCGTCGTCCTCTACAGGCTGAGATGTTGAGGAGAGGATCCGAGTACTTATGGACTGAATAGACCGATGTACATAGAGGATAATCTCATGACTAAGTAACTATTCTCACAATACTCACCCCCATTACTGTTTTATGATGGGAAGCTTTTGATAAGGACTTTTGATAAGGACTGGATTCAGAGTGAGTTCCCTTGAATCAAGATGGCGGGACATTTCTTCCTCCCGTAAAATGGAACGTGTTTTTTCCGAAATGTTTATGGATTAAGTGTGTTTTTTGTGGTGAAATGGAGTTCGGACCGTGCAACGGAGTTCGTGCACGCGCGCCCGGACTTCCTTCGGCGTATCATCGGCGCCCGGTGGCGATAGTTAAGCCTAACATGACGACCAGACGACCGGCAAGGACACAGCGTGGAAGAGGGCAGGCGCACGCAGAAGGCGATTAAAATGTGACAGATTGGGTATCGGACACGTTCGAGTACTGTACTGGAACTGTGCATCATTTAGTCAACGCCGACCCATTCTTGAAAAACTACTCTACGGAAACGATATTGTAGTCTTACAAGAAACACAGCTCGGCGACGGAACAGTCAATGTCGCGGGATTTCAGGGATTCTTTAACAGGCGGCACCTCGGACAGGCCATTCTGGTCCGCGACAACATACTAGGTGTCTGAGATCGATATGTCCGCCTGGAACAGTGATGCCCTGCAAGTGCAGGCATTAAGAATAATGACGCCAGTGCAGCTTGTAATCGTGAACGTTTATGCGCGAAATGGGAAGGTCGACGTGCGACAATGGCAGAGTTTGTTCGATATGGATGAAAGGCATATCATCTACTGTGGGGACTTCAATGCCAGAGGCAGTCAATGGGGGAATTGCATCACCAATAGACAGGGAGAAGATCTGGAGGACGCCCTGGCATCTGCTGCCCTAGTCTGTCTGAATGATGGGAAGGTCACTAGAATAGCCACTCGACCAGGTGACTCTGACAGCGTCATTGACTTGGCTCTGGTGTCGCCCACCATCGCACCAAGGTGCCGGTGGGGCACACTGGGATACCACGATAGTGACCACTACCCTTGTGTCATCCTGATCAAGAAAGACAGGGCCAGGAGTCAAGGAAACAAGACAAATGCCTTCCCGTATGACAACACTGGTCAAGACGCCATAAGCAAGATCAGAAGAAGAAAACTAACTTCCTCCCGCAGGAGACAAGAAAGATGGTTGCAGCCACCATGGTGGAATGGAGAGGTCGAGAAGGCATGGCTGGGAAAGAGGCAGGCTGTCAAAGACTGGCAAAAGGCCAGAAAGGCTAACATGCCACAGGTTGAGTTGGCGAACCTGAAGACTGAGGTCGATAGGACGATGACTTTATTCAAATCCTGCGCCAAACAGGCCAAGGCCGAGAAATGGGACGAGTTCTGCAGGAAGGTGTGCTCCGAGCGATCTCTTACGACATTCTGGCGCCTCCATAAGAGCATGAACGGTGCTGCACAACGTAGGGGTATTCCAGACTTTCAAGGCACAGACCTCACATGGAAAAAGTCGGATGCGGATAAAGGTAAGGCCCTTCTTGCACGCTACATAGAACAGACTGACCAGAAAGACGAGCCCGCCAGACAGAGGACCACAACGACACTATCTCAGTTGTGCGAGGGGGTCGGGACAGACGAAGAATGGATAATCACAGCTGAGACAATACGTGCGATGCTCAAGAAATCACCTAACACCGCCCCAGGCCCAGACGGCATCCGATATGGTGACCTACTGGTGATATCAGATGATGACATGGAAGAACTGGCCAGAGAATTCAACACCAGTATTCAGAGGGGTCAGATCAAAGAGGAATGGCTACACAGCTACTTGCTGCCGCTGCCAAAACTGAACAAAGACCATTCCAAGATAAGCGGCTACAGAATCATTACGATGCAGAACACTGCTGGCAAGCTACTGGAGAAAATTGTAGCACACAGACTTGCTTGTGACTTGGAACAAGCTCGGCTGCTTCCCGCCCACACTTGGAGGATACAGACGTAACAAAGAGTCATGGCTGAATGCGGCGGTCTTTGCTCAAGATGTTTACGAAGGATTTCAGGTCAGAGAAGAGACATGTGCGGCCGCCATAGACTTAGAGGACGCATATAATAGAGTATCTTTCGAGCACTTGATGCAAACCCTCCTCAGACTGAAAGTGCACCCTCACCTTGTACGATGGATAGCTGCAGTTCTGCTCCAAAGGAAGGTGGTGCTAAGATGCGGGAGTTGGTCTTCTGAGCCGATAACGATATGTCCAGGATTGCCGCAGGGTTCACCACTGTCACCAGTACTATTCAACGTGTATACGGTGCCGATCACTGAACAACAGTTGGACGGGAGGGGTAGGACTCTGTCATTCGTTGACGACATTCCTCGTGTATCGACAGGGTCGAGATAGACAGACGGTTACCAATGATATGCAGGGCGAACTAGATCGAATTTCCTCATGGTGTGCTGATGCCGATGCCCTTGTCAACCCTGCAAAGGCATCGGTTACATGGTTCTCCCTAAACAACCATATTGTGAACACAGACCTGCCGGCAGTAAGAATGGATGGGAGCATTTTGAGTAGAACCCAGTCAATGACATATCTTGGCGTGAGGCTTGATCGTAGCCTGTCCTTCAGAGATCATGTCGATTATGTCATAACGAAAGCTCGAAAAGGTTTGTCAGCAATGAGAGTCATGGCGACTGCCAATATCGAGCAAAGACTGCTAATACTTCTGTTCCAAGGACTTGTGCTTTCACGCATCGAGTATGCCCTGGCCATCCTCACTGTCAGCCCTACACAGATTGGAAGACTTGAAAAGGTACAAAACGAAGCCATGCGCATCATTTTGGGCTGCACGAGAGACACCAGCTGTGTAGCAATGAGATACCTCCTTGACTTCCCGACAATGGAACACAGGATCAAGATCTGGAGAGCTCGTGCATACTTAAAAATAAGTGCAGATGAGCAGCACCCTCTGCATGACGCTATATTCAGAGAAAAGGGTGACAGGCTAAAGAGGGGCAAATCATGGATGGGTCGGGCGGAAGATGTCGTCAGACAGGTCTGCAGTCTTACCAGTATCAACCCCGGCAAGGAATGGGTGCCGGTGCCTCCAGCTTTTAAGTGCACTTTCTCCTGCATTATCACACTCGACAGACGGTGCAGAGAGCAGAACCCTGCCGCTGTCAATGCAGAGGTTAACGCGCTCATCTATGAACACTCAGATAGCCCCGAAGTGCTCATCTATACAGATGGATCTGTTGTAAAGCAGCAGAGAAGTGCGTGGGCATTTACAGCCCGTTCAGCGGGCCGAACCGTTCAAGAATCCAGTGGTGCCCACTCTATGACCACGAGCAGCATGACGATGGAGGTGATGGCAGTTACACAGGCTTTCATATGGCTGGAATCACAGCATTATACCAACGTGTGTGTACTAAGTGATTCAATGAGCATGATTCAGAAGGTCGAAGCTGGATCTGTACGTAGACAGTGGACTGAGTCGCTGCGGAAGTCTGTTGTCCGTAAAGTCACCTTCATCTTCGTCCCGGGACATGCGGGAGTCGAGGGAAATGAACGAGCTGATAAACTGGCTGGCTCTGCACCCCCTGTAGATGGCCAGCCCATGGATCGTGCCGATGTTATTAACGTCCTCAAAGATATGGCGAGAACAGAGGACTTTGACGTCAGTGAATGCACATCGCTGTCCAGGATGAAAGACTTGGGAGTAAGAATCGGCACGGCCAGACGCAAGAGGTACATCGGGAAAACAAGGCGCCTCGTCAACCAACACAGAACTGGCACTATTAGCCACCGGACGCTGATGCATATGCTGGGGGGAGGATCTGAGCACCTATGGACATGTCCGGAGTGCAATGAAGATACCCCAACTGATAACTGATAACTGATAAGTACTGGCAAGATAAAGGTTGCCAGCCAAAGCACTCGCCACTCGTCCATTTCTCGGTGGGTTCCAATCCTAGACTTCTTTTGCAATGTTATTTTATTCCTTTCTAGAATGTATGTCTATCCTTGGCCAATATCCCACTTGTGAATTATTCATTTCTCTCCAGTTCCACATGTTTATTGGCAAGCATGAAAATGAGCGCATTTTCACAATCTTGATGTACAGTGTTCAAAGTCCACCGTTCACAATCCCCATATACAGTGTTCAAAGTCCACCATTTACAATCCCGATGTACAGTGTTCAAAGTCCACAGCAGGCAATTCGGGATCAGACCGCTTTGAGTTGATTTTCACAATGGTATGAGTATCGGCCGTTCAGAAAGTCTATGGCAAAATACAGGGCGTAAAACTGTCTAGAAAATCACAAAATCCAATAAATGTTGGGGTTGATTGTGGCGTCCTCTAAAGCACTTGCAAATAACTTGTTTATCTGCAAGAATTTCTGAGATACTTGTAATTTACGTGGTTAAGTCAAGGACGAGAAATCAACATTTTAGTTCAGCTGAGAGGTGTACGGAGATAACTCTCTACCTCGTCATCAGTGCGCAGGAAGTTTAAGAGTGAACACTCTAATACATTCTGCAATGCGACATCCAAAACCAATTTGTTATGAACAATTTTTTTTAATATTAATTTTTTATCTTTCTGATTCATCAACAGTTGACGAAAGAAGCAGCGGACGCCTCATCGCCACTCATCTCTCACTTTCTTGATCCATCTCTACAGAACTACGTGCAGCAGTGTGGGGCACTGACCTGGCAAATGGTCATACAGAAACCACCAATGACATTGTGCCACTCAGACAGCAAGTTTGATGACGCAAAGCACAAATTATGGTGGTCATGTGACCAATCAAAGGCCAAGAAAGTCAACTACTTCATTTGGCCAGTTTTATATGACTATGAAGGTGGAAATATGATGGTCAAAGGCTGCGTGCATGCCAGCTGACTATCTTTGCCGCTGTTTGGTTTCTTCAGCGTTTTCCAGAATGGGTGTGGACGCACAACTTAACCCTATAACATTTGGCCCAATGAGGAACCAGTTCGGCTTGCCATATTGAGTTAACTTCTATAGCAAACTGATTTCAGCACAAACTATAAAACCACGGAACTTAATGAACGCTTCTTTCGGTGCAAAATGGACAGATGCGACAAAGCTATCCACATGAAATGTGATGTTTATCATTAACTGTCCAAGTGGGCTCAAGTTGACTGCTGCATTCTTTAAATATTGTGAATAATTCGCGATGACTTCTGAAAAACCGCCAATGACACATTCTTAGACCATGTCATAAGAAGAGGAAATATAGAGTTTGCCGTCAAAACAGGGAAATTGGAGGAGAAGAGAGGCAGGGGAAAGCCAAGAGAGAAGATGCTGGACATGTCGACACCACAGCAGTTAAACAATGTACATGTGGTCAATGTGGCTGAGAGGTTCAAAGAGCTTACACTTTAACTTCTGATGTTGGCGTGGAGGGCAGGTGGGGGGGGGGGGGGTTGTTCCATATGCCGATCAGTTGAACTTAAACCTTGACCTTTCGTTCGGAAAGCTAAAGCAAAGTACTGAGCGTAAAACTGCCTAGTAAATAACAAGCAGCTGATAGGGGCTGCAACCGAGTGCAACGTCCTGTACATGAAATACAACTTTGACAGTTTTATATGAAGTTTGTGCACTTTAGGTGTAAACAGAGCACGGATGTGCACACAGTTTACACCTGCATGCTGTGTGTGTGTTCATAAAGTTTACATGTGCATAAAGTTAATGTGTGCAATAGCAGGGCCATGCGTGCTATGATACCGAGTGGCGGCCGCATCAGGCGGCACCGTAAGGGGGCGGCATTTTTAAAGAACATAACATGTAAGGGGCGCCATTTCGAAGACTTGCATCATACTGAGAATATCTACCGCACGGTACTGTGCATGAGTTTAGATACAAACATAGCACGAATGCGCACACAGTTTACATGTGCATAAAGTTAGTGTGTGCATACAATTTACATAGAAACAGAACACAGATGTGCCAAAGTTTACATGTGCATAGAGTTAATGTGTACATTCCGTTTAGATACAAACAGAGTACATTTGTGCACAAATTTTACATGTGCATACAGTTAATGTGTGCATACAGGTTAGAAATGCACAAAGAGTATACGTGTAAAGTTTACAGTGTACTGTTAATATACGTTTAAAGTGCAAGTGCATGAAATGTAATGTTAGTAAAGATTATTTTTGCATGAGAGCTAGGATTACATGTTCATAGAGTGTGTATATGACTTCACTGTACATATGTGTCAAGTTTACATGTGTATAAAGAATTATTTTCACGCATGGTGTATACATACAAGAGGAAGATTATGTCTCTAAAGATTACATGCCTGTAAAGATGAGATATGTGTAAAGAGTAATTGTGTGTAGACATTATTTGTTCATACATTTTATCAGTGTATACAAAGTATTTGCGTTTAAAGAGTATGTGTGTGTAAAGATTACACATTTGTACAGCTTACTTGTGTGTAAAGATAAGATGTGTCTAAAGATAACGTGTATGTGAACATTACTTTTTAAGGCTGCATATGTGTAAAGATTATGTATGCTAGAATGGCACATGAAATCAGCACATGTACTTAAAGATACCATGCGTGTTAAGATACAATGTGTGTAAAGGTTCCATGCGTACAATGACTGCATTGTGTAAATGCTATAGGTGTTTAAAGATTACGTGTGTGTAAAGACTACATGTTTGTAAAAATCATGTGTGTAAACCTTACTAATATATACAGATTTACATTAGTGTGAAGACCTCATGTGCGTAAAGATTACATTGTGTAAACCTTACAAGTGTATAAGCAGCACACGTGTGTACAGATTACGTGTGTGTAAAGAACACATGTTGGTAAAGATTACATGTGACATACATGTATGTGTAAAGATTGAATGTGTGCAAAATCAATATGTATGTATGTAATGGCAACATGTATGTAATGATCACATGTGTGTAAACACTTTATGTAAAGATTACATGTGTGTGAAGACAACATGTATGTAAAGATAGCATATGTGTAAAGCCAATATGTGTGTGAAGATTACATTTGACTTACATATGTGTGTACAGTTTATGTGTGTAAAGATCGCATATGACTTGTGTGTGTGTGTGTGTGTGTGTGTGTGTGTGTGTTTAAAGATTACATATGACTGATGTGTGTGTGTAAAGACTGAATGTGTGCAAATATTGCATGTACTCGTATGTGTATGTAAAGATTTATGCGTGTGACGGCAACATGTATGTAAAGATTATATGTATGTAAATATTACATGTATGTAAAGAGAGCATGCATGTAAATATTACATGCATGTAAATATTACATTAATGTAAAGACTACATACTTGTAAAGATCACATGCATCTAACGATACGTGTGTGAAAAGATTACATGTGTGAAAAGTTTAAAATGTGTAAAGATTATATTTATTTAAAGAGTTTGCGTATTTAAAGATCACACGTATGTAAAGTGTGTATGTGTGAAAAGTTTAAACGTGTGTAAAGACTACATGTGATAACAAATTAACTCTGATTACATTTTGTTTAATTATTTTTTTCTTAATTTATTGGAAACAATGTTTAGGCGCCAGTTTGAAAAGTTTATATGTGCATAATATTAAAAGTGTGAACATTTTGATATGTGATAACGGATAGTCTGAAGTGAATGACTCGGATGTGTGACGAAATGTTATACGCGGGCGAAAAGATTATGTTCCAAAGATTAAATGTGTATAAACATTACATGTAAATTCATGAGATGTACACTGTACATTACATTTCTTGCTCTACCTTTCAATTGGAGCATGGCCATTAATCAAATCACTCCTTTTACTTTGTATACTTGTTCACGATTAGCTGGAATTTTGTTCATCTTATTTCATCTCATCTCATCTCATCTCATCTCATCTCATCTCATATCATCTCATCATGTTCCTCTTGTATCTTGCTGTGTTTATGTGAAGCATAAACAGCTGGAGAGTGCCCGTTTATGGGTTTCATATATCGTGATTCCATTGGACTTTGTTATCCTCACTGTCCGTAGGTTACTCTGGTATCACGTACTCAAATTCAACCTGGTGCAGTGAGCGTGCCTCCAGCAATCTGGGATGGGGTATAACATATTTTACGAGGGTGTGAACTATACAGAACTGTTCGAGCACAGTTCTGGCCTTTGGCAACTTCAGTTGGAGACCAAATGTTTCGAGACTTCTATGCGCTCAACAGAGAATCCTTCTTCATGCCGCAAACTGCAGTCGACTTTGGGATATATCGCAAAAAGAAGAAGCAGCAGCAGCAGCAGCAGCAGCAGCAGCAGCAGAGGGATACAATGAAGGAGGACAGTGGAGATAAAGAAGAAATAGGAGAAGGAGGAGAGGGGATAGTTGAAGGAGGAGATGAGGTAGAAGAAGAAGAAAAGTGTAATAGAAGAAAAGGAAGAAGAATAAGGGTGAAGATCAAAGAAAGGGGAAGGATGAGGTAGGAAGACAGGAGGGGAAATGAAAAAGTAGGCGGAGGGGGGAGAGGACGAAGAAGAATTAATGAAGAAGAGGGCGGAACAAAACAGAAGGAGGAGGAAGATAGGATGAAGAAGGATGAACAGGATGACAAGAGAAAGGAATAGAGGAGTAAGATCAAAGAAGAGAGAGGAAGAACAAATTTAAAAGAGGAGGAGGAAAGAAAAAGAAACAAGAGGAGTGAAGAGATGGTGGATAAGAAGCAACGAAGAAGAAGCAGAAAAAGGGAGAAAAAAAGAAAATAAAATTTGAACGGAAATTCACATACGTTAAGATCAATCTTGACTTTCAACTGTCAGTGTACTGAGAATATGTCCTGAACACTTTTAGTGTCCCGTGTTGACATTGTGTGTTGTGAATTAATTTATTGGACAATACGTTAGCGTGCAAACTGGCGTCTTTTAACATTACTTTTGTATGATAGCTGGTAGCGGGTGGCCGATTGACCAGAATGTCGGGTTCTCCTTCGGGAGACCCGGGTTTGAATCCTCGGTGAGATGTGGATGGTTCTTTTTTTGTTTTTTGTCGATGATTAAAAAGAAAACCCTAACCTTGACAGTTCGCTGCCAATGCTCTAGACGAGGGGGCTTCACATCAAAACCTTAAAAGTGTAGTAGAAATTACAGGAATCATGCCCTTGTCTTGTAACCTGTCAATATTGTTGTTAAGGATGTCCAGAGTGTTTTGCACGGAACATCACGGTGCAATAACAGTTTAAAGATGGCCTACCCACTTTTGAAATTCACCAAAGAGGAACAGGGTTCAGTTATCCGTTTTTGATCAGTGATGAGGTGAAATTCACCGGCGAATGAAGATCCAGTATGGTGATGCATGTCTGTCAGACCAGCATGTGTATGAGTGGCGCAGGAAGTTTCAAACCGGTTTGGTCCAATAAATAGATACAGCAGGTGATGTATGAGTGATTACACCAGCGCCCAAGAGAATTTTTTGAACAGAAATCCAAACACTTTATCGGAGCTGGAGGATTTGCAATGGTACAAACATCGAAAAAATAATACATTTGTTCTTTACTTTTTCAGAATATGTTCACACACACACACACACACACACACACACACACACACACACACATATATATATATATATATATATATATATATATATATATATATATATATATATATATATATATATATATATATATACACGCACACACACACACACACTCACTCACGCGCACACACACACTCACACGCACACACATTCACACACACACACACACACACATTTAAGGTTTTCATTTGAAGCCTCCTCGTATATTTGATTGTATTTTTGTTGAAAGGACATGATCTTGTAATCGTACGTTTATTAAAATCATTTGAGGGTCATGACTATTCTATATGAGTCCTGGCACCATATAGTCTGTTTCCGTGAGCAGTTCATTGACTAATGGCGTGTTAGCTTCGTGCCAGTTTCTGGGAGAATGTAATGCGGCCAGTCTACTGATTTCCACCAAAGCCTATTACAATTAGTTTTTATAATATTTGTATCAGCAAGAAAATAAAGAAGAAGAATAACAACATAATTGGTTGGTTGGTTGGTTGGTTGGTTGGTTGGTCGGTCGGTCGGTCGGTTGGTTGGTTGGTTGGTTGGTTGGTTGGTTGGTTGCCTGGTTGGTTGCCTGGTTGGTTGGTTGATTGGTTGGCTGGCTGGCTGATTGGTTTGTTGGCTGGCTTGTTGATTGGTTGGCTGACTGGCTGGCTGGTTGGTTGGTTGGTTGGTGGTTGGTTGGCTGGCTTGTTGGCTGGTTGGTGGTTGGTTGGCTGGCTGGCTCGTTGGCTGGTTGATTGGTTGGTTGATTGGTTGGTTGGTTGGTTGGTTGGCTTGTTGGTTGGCTGGTTGATTGGTTGGCTGATTTATTGGTTGGTTAGTTGGTTAGCTGGCTGGTTGATTGGTTGGCTGATTGATTGGTTGGTTAGTTGGTTGGCTTGCTGGTTGATTGGTTGGCTGGTTGATTGGTTGGTTAGTTGGTTGGCTTGCTGGTTGATTGGTTGGCTGGTTGGTTGACTGGTTGGTTGGTTGGTTGGTTGGTTGGTAGGTAGGTAGGTTGGTTGGTTGGTTCGCTGGCTGGCTGGTTGATTGATTGGTTAGCTTTTTGGATTGGTAGTTGGTTGATTGGTTGGCTGGTTGGTTGACTAGTTGGTTGTTTGGTTTGTCGATTGGTTTGTTGGCTAGTTGGTTGGTTATGAATGTTCAGGGCGACTGAGGGTTGTATTCGAAGGCCGATGTACTAGTATTCAGGTATCTAGGTCCTGAGCCAGGTTCGTGTGGAGACCAATCTGAGAGTCTGCTACCAAAGTACAACTTCAGCGGGGATTTGTTGCAGAGCTCTCCTTTCTCCTTCCAAGCCCAGAA
The DNA here is from genome assembly GCA_014155875.1 of Cepaea nemoralis. NCBI lineage: Eukaryota > Metazoa > Mollusca > Gastropoda > Stylommatophora > Helicidae > Cepaea > Cepaea nemoralis. Next base: position 1,298 of record JACEFZ010016762.1, on the reverse strand, counting down.
TCCAAACGGGGTGTGCAAGATCGGTACAGGAAGTTCACATCTGCGGTGAAGCATACTAGAACAAATTGTCTGGATCTGCACATTCGGGTATGGGTTGGCGCACGCTGAAGCAGATGTGGTCAAGACATTTTGAGATCTTGTGTCTAGTGTGGAAGAACAGATACGTCATTATTGAATGGAGAGAATGGTGCGGCAGGGCGTGACCAGAGGTATTGGTCGAAACTCGGTTCTCCGAGGACAGGCCAGAGTTGCAGAGGAAGTGTTTACAAGCTACTGATCAACGAAATGTGTCCAGATTGTAAATGGTACCATTAGTATCTTGGCTCTTCGCTGGTTGTTGAAGAACAGGACACTTATGGAGATGTCCCGAGTGATGTGATGTGGGTCAACAGACACCTTCCCAATGTGGGTGCTTGATTCGGCTCATCCACAATTTTCAGGTATTTCATTGTCAACAGATACCATCTCAATGTGGGTGCTTGACTCAGCTCATCCACACATTTCATGAACTTCATTGTCAACAGACACCACCCCAGTGTCAAGAGGGAAACAATATCGTTAACAACTGTGAAAACCACAAGGTCAAACAAGATCAGAAATAATAGCACCATCATCATCATCATCATTAAGTGTAATGCCAGCTTACGTAGACGTTCATGTCTCTTCACATATCTCGATCTTTGGTGTTCTGGATCAACTCTGCTGCTGATATTCCTCCGTTGTCACCGCCTCAATCCATCCAGCATAATTTCTCTTGGTCTGCCTCTGCTTCTCTTCCCTTTGATCTATCCAGTCGTCACGATGTTCTCCAACGCCTCACTTCTCATCACATTATCTAAGAAAGCTGTTTGTCTCTTTCTTATTGTTGTATATAATGTTATAGTTTCATTAGCCTCTTTCAGGCAATCGTCGTTAGTTACTCTGGCACCGGAAAGCAAGTATTAACAATTTACACACAGAAGTCGCCAACATTAGGTTGCACAAATTATTCATTATTATCATCACGTGCCTTGTCGGTTGATGTAAGCGATCAAGATTCTCCACAAATTGCGATCTCCAACGGCATGGATCAATGAATGTGTAGACTCATTTCCGTGTCATGATACAAGACTGTCAAGAATTTTCTCTCGCTCTTTCTCTATCTGTCTTTCCACAAATATTTCTGATTGTCACAACATGTTCAATTCTTGTCTTCTCATAACGTGGTCAAAATATATGACTGGCTCTTTCTGATGTTTGTGATAAGTTGTCTTTGCGACTTAGTCTCCCTCAAAATGTCAAGATTGCTCATTTTGGCT